>JAPXFY010000029.1:34709676-34749676 GCA_030674185.1 Monoplex corrugatus
GAAAGGGTGAATCATGGACAAGATCTGATGAAAAAAAGAAAAAAAGAAGTGCCTCTAATTATCACTTTTTGATGAAAGTGTGTGAACAGACTTTATCATGAAATTTATAACAGTCTAACATGATCCTCGATGCAGATCATATTTTATTTCAACCAAAGCTTCTTCAAGGTCACAGTGACCTTGAAAAATAAAAAAAATGATATTTTTCTGCAATAAGTTTTACATCAAAAGAGACATTGCTAGAACTGTTTGATCATTTTGCTTCTGTTCATTTGTTTTTATTGCTTTCATTTGATTTTCAGATCTCGCCAAATTTTTGCCATGCGGAACTGGTCTACTATGACTAATAAACTATTAAAAATAGTATGACACACATACAAATAAATGGAATGAATAAGCGCAACAAAAGTAGTTGCCAGTTTCTCTATTCGTGTATCCACGTCCCTGCGGAGATCCAGGAAAGCATGGGGATTCTACGCCAACCAACAGATTCTGCGCAAGCAAACTGCAAATATGAATATCGATAATACGGACAATGTCACCCTCAGACAAACAAAATATTCAGCACAGTCCAACACTCCACAGGAGTCATAGAGAAATAAATATTGCTAAGCCAGAACAACCAACCAAAAACATGGATCTAAAAGGTGAAACAATAATAAAAAAGACTTTGAGAAAGGAACAAGATTGTCAAGCCATTTTAATAATCATCCTTTCCATACTGAAATCATGGTAATATTGAAAATCCAGATTTTGTACTTCTCAAGATCACTGTGAGAATTTTCCATCTCTATGGTCAACATGTGTGGAAATCAGCCAGCGCCTAAACCCCCTTAATCTTGGGACTATGACTTCTAAACTTACATATATACAACTACTCAAAAGATCCACTATCTCTGGCCCAAATTTGGGAAAGATCCATCTAGAAACAGATGACAAAACATTGCCATCATATTTTTGTCACACACACACTGTTCAACATTTAACTCTTTGACTCCAGCGCCCTATCCACCAACTGCAAAAACTCAACCCTTTGATTCCCTCACTCTATCCACCAGCTATCTACATGAAGCAGGTGGATAGGGTAAGGGAGTCAAAGGGTTAAGTTTTTGCTTTGCTAGCATGGTTAACAATGCAGGATGCTGATGGACGGGATGCAGGAATCAAAGGGTTGATAGATCCTTTGAACCCAATTGGGGCATGGAGGATGCCAGAAAACACACACACACACACACACACACACACACACACACACACACACACACACACACAACACAAACACATTCACACATACAAACACATTCACACACACAAACACACACACCCACACACAAACACACACATCATTTTCACTCTGGTTGATCTGAAGCAATTCCTCTTTTTCAAAACAACAGACATCAAAACAGAAGAGAATGAAAGAAAGAATGAAAGAAACCAAAACCAAGTAAAAGATTGAAAGAAACCAAAATCAGAGTTACACAGAAAGCAAACAAAATGCCCCAATACAGAAAGAAAACCTGTAGGCCCACATGAAAACCAAACCAACTGATAACAAACAGACCCTTTTACTACTGAACTTTACTTGAAAGTTCATCAGGTTCGTCACAGCGAAAATGACACTTGACAACATCACACACACACACACACACACACAAACACACACACACACACAACAAACACAAACACACACACACACACACACAAGCATGGAGCAATTAATTCATACCTACTACATTGACAAACCATTTCTACACAGTCAATAACTCAAACCACTGAAAAATTATGCAAAGCCTTTAAAATACACAACACACACACGCACATGCGTGCGTATACACACACACACACACACACACACAACACACACACACACACACACACAAGCATGGAGCAATTAATTCATACCTACTACATTGACAAACCATTTCTACACAGTCAATAACTCGAACCACTGAAAAATTATGCAAAGCCTTTAAAATACACAACACACACATGCACATGCATGCGTATACACACACACACACACACACACACATACACACACACACACACACACACACACACACAACACACACACACACACACACAACACACACACACACAAGCATGGAGCAATTAATTCATGTCTACTACATTAACAAACCATTTCTACACAGTCAATAACTCAAACCACTGAAAAATTATGCAAAGCCTTTAAAATACACAACACACACACGCACATGCATGCGTACACACATACACACACACATGGAGCAATTAGTTCACGTCTACTATATATACAAACCATTTCTACACAGTCAGTAACTCAAACCACCAAAAATAATGCAATGTTATTAAAACACAACACACACACACACACACACACACACACACACACACACACATGCACACACACATGGAGCAATTACTTCATATCTACTATAATGAATCATTTCTTACAGTCAATAACTCAAACCAATGAAATTATGCAAAGTCATTCACACACACACACACACACACACACACACACACACACACACACACACACACACACACACACACACTCACTGTGTTATCACATATATACTCTCCACATCACAAGTTTGTCAAATGACATTTCTTACTGCACATAACAAGCACCCCAAGACAGACATCTTTGTCTCACACTTCTTTTTTCCACATCTGAGCAAGCATTTTTCCTGGAATTGTGTATGAATTTTGTTATGTCTACACTGTGCAGATGTTAGGTTGATGCACAGACTGCACATTCCGTCTTAGGTAAGAGAGCATACTGGTGTGTTTTTGTGTTTTGCAACTCCATCAAACACTGATATAGATTATAGTATTTCAATGTACATATCTAATTTCTGCAAAGAGGATTCTTGCGCCAGAAGGTATTAAGCTGACTTGAGAGACAAGAAAAATCTTAGCTTGTTATCAACGAGGTCAAACCGAGACTAGAAAAATCTTCACTTTTTATCATGCAGGTGCAAGTGAGACTGGAAAAATCTCCACTTATTATCTTGCAACTGCAATCCACGCTAAAACCTTCCATGTGGTTGTCTGATGTCCAAGATGCTTGGCTTTCGCGCACGTCATCTCAGTTCGAATGGACACAGACGTGGTAGTCACGAGGGCAAACATCAGACTCCCGTATGGAAAGTCTTGGTTCTGTCCCGCCTGGGTACCTCCGACCTGGTATAGGTGAAGGGGAGATTTTTCCGATCTCCCAGACCAACGTGTGTGCAAACCTGCCATGTGTCTAAACCTCCTTCACATGTATTCGCATGCAGAACATCAAATATGCATACATATAAAACCCTATACGTCATGTCAGTGTCTGGTGGCTTATGGAAACATTGAAAACGCCCAGCATGCACACCCACCAAAGATGAAGTATGCAGACTGTGCAAAAACATTCCGTCTGCACAGTGTAGGCAAACAAATCTACATACATACAGCTCCAAAACAAATGTGACTGCCCGTGTTCAAGCGTACAGGAACCAGGAAAAAACAGGAAAAAAAGAATATGAACGCGTATTTAGTACAACAAGACAAGACAGGCGCACATTTTCGGCGTAAGATCTCAAACAAACAAAACCAGATACAAAAATCAGGAGAAAAAGACTAAAACTTCAGCAGGGAAGCTTCAGTCTTTTTCTCCTAATTTTTGCATCTGGTGTTTGTTTCTTTGTGATCTTATGCTTGACAAAGGCCAGTTGGCCGAAAATTTGCACCTGTCTTGTCTTGTTGTATTAAATACGCATTCTCATTCTTTTTTCGTGTTTTTTTTATGGTTCATACATACATCTGACAAAATCCACTATATTATAAATGCCAAGCAAGCATGAAGCTTTACAGATTTGCTCTGAAATCAAGCCAGTTTATCAGAGCAGGGGGGGGGGGGGGAAGAAACAAAGAAAGACACTCAGAGACTTGGAACACAATGGTCAACAAGACTAGTTTTTCATTCCATATCACTAGAATTGAATGTATGGCAGGACAACATCAGCAAGATATCACACAGCAAATTTGACCAGACAAGAGGATCAGCATGAGTGACAGGCAGAAATAAACAAAAACCGTAAACAACACACATGTAAAAAGAAATTGACAACAGATGGTCCAACTTCCTGATCTGTGCAATCCATCTATTGTGATTTGTATAGCAGTTTACAGCAATATCTACAGCAGTCTATTCTGACCTGTACAGAAATGGGTATTAATAGATGTATTTTTTACGCATCATTGTTATTATTGTTGTTGTTATTATTACTGTTATTGCTATTATTGTTATTATTATTATTATTTACTATTATTAAAATTTGCATTTAAGCATGTTATGCTTCAAATGGTTACCCCAGTGGTCTTATTATTGTTATTATTAAAACTTGCATTTAAGCACGTTATGCTTCAAATGGTTACTCCGGTAGTCTTATTATTATTGCTATTGTTATTATTATATCATTATTATTATTATTATTATTAAAATTGCATTTAAGCACATTATGCTTGAAATCCGGTGGTCTTTTTATTATTATTATCATTCATACTTATTACTATTATCATTATTATTATTATTACAATTTGCGTCTACGCATGTTAAGCTTCAAATGGTTACTCCAGTGGTCTTATTATTATTATTATTATTATTAAAATTTGCATTTAAGCATGTTACTCTTCAAAAGGTTACTCCGGTGGTCAGGACAATGGATGTGGATTTTGTCAAGTCCTCTTTATTGCCTCAGAGCTGGTCTTCTAGAGTTGCTCCACTTGGTAACTGCTCCTTTCTTCTATTTCTGAACAGTGGGCAAAAGTATTGAACATGCTCCAGAGACTGGTCCTGCCTGCCATGGGCACGATTCTGATCTAATATTCTTTTCTTTTATCTGGGTAAGAGACAGCCCCTCCAGGAAGTACTTGACTCTGCAGTGGCAACTCTTCTTGTGCAGGATTTTAGAAAAAAAAAGTCTTTGGTCAGTTGGAGCTGATGAGGCTCCACACTGACCGCAACTGGCTGAACGTCCGTCCATACGAACGTAAAGTTCAAACCGATACCATCACCAACCTGCCCCTGTGATCAACAGAATCAAACAGTTGAACACATACAGTAGAGATGTTGCCTTCATCAAGTTAAACAACAGGAGACATGGCTGACTACAACTCCTCTGACCACTATCATGGCAATAGCAGAAACTGGAAAAAAAAGCAACATTCATTACCAGATGAGGACAATATATATGAAAGAAGAAATTCAAGCAAAAATATCCCCACACTAACCCAAACCAAACCAAAAAAAAAAACAAAAACAAAAAAGCAAAACAAGAACAAAACAAAAAACCAAAACTAAAACAAAACAAAAACCATGGAATGTGGTGAGGTTAACAATTATTTACAGTGAGTGTGGTGGTTTCATGGAGACAGGGGGGGGGGGGGGAGAGAAGCAGGCAGGGGAGGGAGGATGGTAATTGCAGGTTGAGGAGGCTGCAGCCTGGCCAGCTGCTGAAAGCTTCCAACATCAGCAATGAGTGTAGTATCAAAGTGGATCCTTTCACACAATACCGCTAGAGAAACTTCTTTTGTTGGAGTGCAATTTTTACATACCCATCCCCCCGAAAAAAACAACAACAAAAAACAAACAAAAAATGCCCATACACAGGAATCTGGACTTTCATCTCAAATGAAGGATATCAACAATTGAAGCTACATAAGTTAAAGAAACAGGAGTGTTTAATACTTTAAATCAAACTTATATCAAACACCCAATTTCTGATCCAGCCTTCCAGAAATAAGGAGAGCAGAGGTTTTTCTTTTCTGTCCCATTTCCGAGACGACACAGGGATGACTACCACCTGTTGTCTGGAGAGCAGCAAGTTGCCTTGGTGAGGTTGCGCACTGGTCACAATAGGCTGAACAGCCATATGTACTGCAAACTGATGCTGGCGCCCTCCCCAACCTGTCTCTGCGGTCAAGAAGACTAAACCACGGAGCATATACTCCAAAGATGTCCCCTTCACCAGGTGGCAAGACAGGACATGTGGCCGACAGACACTCCGCTGACAACCAACTCCATGGCTGCAGACAGGAGCTGAAAAGACGGCTGCATTCATCGCCCGGACTCAGATGACTGTGTAGCAGCATACACCAAGAAGAAGAAGAAGAATGCATTCACACAAATAATCTAAGGATAAGCCCCTGGCATTGACCGCTCCATCCAAATTTATCACCAGGGGATTTAAAAAAAACTGAATACAAATACTTATAAACATAACTAAGGACACTAAAACACATATACAACAGGCCTGAATTATCTAATATTGCTTCTGCACATCACATTTCCTGAGAGCCAAAAATGCAAGGCTTTATAGAACACATACAGCTGAATGAATCAGCAAGGCAGAAAATAATAGGAAGAAGTGACAGAAAGCAAAGGAGCAAGGCAGAAACAAAAAAGAGTGACAGAAAAGAGGAAATTTCTAGCAAAGAATTTCCTGAAGATGGGGATACTATTTACACCGACACAGCCCCGAGCATCCCTCCCCACGGAGGCATCGTGACCTCAGATTTGGGAAGAGTTGGAGACGCGTTGGAGAACTTCAATGAGCTGCATGGATACAGTTAGTGACACACAGCAATGCAAAGCATGAAATAGCTTTAAAAAATGAAAAAAAGGAAGTATCTAGAAAAAAAACCCACAAACTTTATGAGCCAGGCTCAAATCTGTGCACTATGACTAGAAGGCAGAAGCTCTACCTCTGCACTATCAGTTGTCTGGAGGTTAAGGACGCAGGGTTTCTAACTGAAAGGTCTGGGTTCAAAGCTGTTAGTGGGTACTCTCTGGAGGGTAACGGGTGTGGATTTTTCTGATCTCCCAGATCAACGTGTGCGTAAACCTGTTGGTGCCTGAACCCCATTTGTATGTATGACACATGCAGGAAGCTGGTGGACAGGGTGAGGGAATCAAAGGGTTAAGTTTTTGATTGGCTAGCATGGTTGACACTGCAGGATGCTGGTGGACAGGGTGCAGGAGCCAAAGGGTTAACCCACTGACTCCCACACCCTATCAACCAACAGCAAAAACTCAACCCAACCCTTTTTTGATTTCCTTACTCTATCCACCAGTTTCCTGCAGGCTGCTGGTAGACAGGGTGAGGGAATCAAAGGGTTAATTTTTTGCTTTGCTGGCATGGTTGACAATGCAGGATCCTGGAACCAGAAAAAACATGAAAAAAGACTAAGAATGCGTATCCAATACAACCAGACAAAACACAACTCCTTCGCACTAACCATCTGATAAGTCTTGTCTGGTTATATTAACTATGCGTTCTTATTCCTTTTTTCGCGTTTTTTGTGGTTCTTGTTTGCTTGAACGTGGGCAGTCACACTCGTTTGGGTTAATGCAGGATGCTATTAAACAGGGGGGAGTCAAAGAGTTAAAGATGTCGTCGGCAATGTCAGCGCTTTATGGCTAACGGAAAGGGGAAAATATCCAGCATGCACAGCCTGAAAATGTAGTATGGCTGCCTTAGTAATGCGGTTAAAAAAAAAAGAAAGAAAAACCACACAATTAAATGCCCCCTGGTATGTTTGAATGCACATGGCAAGCTGAAGCCCACAAATACACCTACACATACACAACTCCTCCGCACTATCCGTCTGATAAATACTACAAAGTGCACAAATGAACTGCTCAAATAAATGTATCTTAACTCTTTCACCCTGAACATACACTGGAGCGTAGGTCACGCGCAAATCGCTTCAGCCCGAGTATGAGGCCGAGCTTAGCTGAGCTTTCGGAATTTTTTGTAGGAAAGGGTCAAGGTTGGATGCGAAACTAAACATGCTGGCTCCCTTGTATAACATATCAAGAGTACGTGTGTACCCTTCGCGAGTGCTGGCGACCTTTGTTCGTCGGTTGAGGCAAGGTCAAAGCGAGTGACTCGGTGCTCGAGTTCACGGCATGGTCACGTGGGGTCAACATGGCGTCGAGTCAAACACCGGCTAGCCGTGCACGGCGAATAAATGCAGGACTCCCAAACTTGGTATAGACACTAACCAATCATAAATACACAAAATAAAAGTATTTTGGAGTGTATCAAACAAAAATTGTGATTTTTTTGTTCTTAGAGTATTATGATACCCCTTTGCACAATTTTTTCAAAAAATCAAATTTTTGAAAAAATTGACTAATTTCATTATTTCACAAACATTTTCAAACTTGCACACAAGTTAGTTTATTCTAATGACAACATCTCCACAAAATTTCATTCCTCTATCTTTACGTTATTTTTTTACAAATTTATTAGTAACATATACAATTTGGCCAGGGGGGAGAGGTTGTGAGAATGAGCACTCGGCCAGGGTGGAGTGAGTTAATGAATCTTACTGCAGTATGGAGTGACCTACGTCCGTACAATGCACATTACAACATGCAGTAAACAGTCACTTGTAAATGGACACATCCAATAAAACTCATAATCTTCCATCACAAGAAATAAACACTGCAAGTTGTAAAGACACCTGAACACACATTCATGGACCCGACAGAAATAAAGAATCGCATTATATCTTGCAACAAAACTTCACTTCCACTGATAGAAATAAAAAGAGTTCAATCATTTCTTGCAACAAAACTTTACTTGAACTGAATTAAAGGAAAGTGACATACATTTTTTTTTTGAAAGACACTGGGCAAACAAGCACAGCAATTACTAGAATAAAAAATGGCAACATTTTTTCTATGAGTCAATTAAAAATGTTTAAGCTTCACATTTCTGAACATGCAGATATATACAATCTCTTTCCACACGCAGATCGTTGTAACAAAAATATATCAAGCATTAATAAATTGGATACAAAAGAAGAAAACAAGAAAAAAATCCAATCACAACCAAAATCTCAAAAACATGTGACCTCCCACCACGAAATCAGTCTTAACTCGCAGTCAGTCGAACAGCGCTAGGAGCTGAAAAGGTGACTAAGGGTCTATATGGGGTGTTTTGACTTTTTCTCAATACTGATTTCTGTACACTATAATCTATCCCCCACAGAAATGTTTTTCTTGAAAAAATATTATTAATCAATTTAAAATAGTATGTTAATGCACTGATCGCAGCAGAAAGAATACAATTTCCTACCAAAAGTACCTATTTTTGTCCCTTATTATGAACCGTAACCTGTACAGTACCTGTACATGTAATATACTGACAGAAAGCTCTTTGGTGCACCTTTCAGATAATGACAGCTAAAATTAGAAACAAACTGGCTCAAAGCCACCAAATAAAGCAAGAACTTTAGAGGCCGTTTTCTCAAAATGACCGTCATACAACTTAATGACTTTAAAACATATATAACTTCTACATTTTTTTGAGTACAAGCTTTATTCAAGTACCAAAATAATTAGCAGAATGTACACTTTCCAGTGATGTATATATATCTCTCAAAATGCCCAAAATGCTAGTTAAGACTGATTTATATATATATATACACACACATATAATATATTCGTTTACACATTAGTAAATGCACCAGCAGTCCCATCGTACCCCTCACCTTCCCCGACCAGACCTGTTGTGTTGACAGGAAGCAAACCAATGTATCAAACAGAATGGGTAAGCCTGCCACGGAAATTAGAATTACATTTATTCAGACTTTTTTACCACCGTTTGCTGTATGTGCTTCGGTCAGGGTTTACCTTTTGCACTCAAGTCTGACTCACCTATGCTGCACTTCAGCCTGGTTCTCAGATGATGCACCTAAACCTGGTATTCCTATGTTGCACTTCAGCCTCAATTTTGTACACTGCCCTTAAGCCTGATTTTCCTGTGTTGCATCACATTTACTCTTTTTGAATAGGCAGCTCCACACAGTCAATTCTTTTCATGATTGTGAAAGTTATACAGAATTTTTTTCTGCTTTCTGTCATTTTAAAATAGTTATTTTACCACATCTTTTGACATTACGAAGATTACATGCACCACAGGAAAAAAATGAAAAACGCAACTTTGAAAGTGGTCATTGTGGTTCTCTCCCTGTTGTCGTCTTTAACTAATTTACAGCCAAACACTATCAGTCTCTGGCTGTTCGTGCTTCTGTTGTACCAGCGCAGCTTCTCTAAGTAGTTACCATAGCCCTTGTTACCCATATCTCTCCTATTTGTATGGATGATGTTTTCAGGGCAGAAAGTTCTTTTTGCACACACACACACACTGAAGACTGTTATTTTTCCTGTTGTGGTAAAAGGGTTAAATGCAGTTAAGCCATCCAGTGGCCATGTTGTTGGTTATTTCTTTAATATTTCAATCACACACACACACACACACACACACACACACATACACACACACACGTGGCGCGCGCGCGCAGCCACATACACACACACAGAGCAGAAGAAGAAAATACCAGGCTCTATACCCAAGTTTATAAAACAAAAACAAATTACAGATCATTTATTTTTTCTTCATATTTTTTTTTCATTTTCCCCATCAGACAGCTGAGGAGGTGAGAAGACAGGCTTCCAAGCTCTTCTCTCCATCTTCCCATCTCTTTTTGTTCTTTCTTTCTTCTACCCTCTCCCACCACACCTCTCTTCCCCTGCCCAGACAAAAACCTTTCAAGGGCTACAACTGACTGTTCATCATCCAGTTTTCTCTTCCCTCCCTTGCTCCGACAAAAACCATTTCAAGATCTACAAGTTCTGCGACTGTTCTTCATCCAGCTTCAGGAGTTCTCTCAGCTTGCGCATACAGATGTTGCTCGCGTTTTTGGCATCGTTGGAAGCCAGGGAGAAGTTGAGGAAGCCATGAGGGAGATCGTCCAGCAGCACCAGCTCCACTGTCTTTCCCAGGGAGCGAAGTCGTCGCGTGAACATGACCGAGTCGTCCAGCAGAGGGTCTAGGTGACAGGCCTGAAATTGTCATCAATATGATTATCAGGACTTTTTTCTTCTGTTACTGTCACCTGCAATTGTCATCAATATGATTATCAGGACTTTTTTCTTCTGTTACTGTCACCTGCAATTGTCATCAATATGATTATTAGGACTTTTTTCTTTCTGTTACTGTCACCTGCAATTGACATCAATATGATTATTAGGACTTTTTTCTGTTACTGTCACCTGCAATTGTCATCAACATGATTATTACAACTTTTTTCTTTCTGTTACTATCACCTGCAATTGTCATCAATATGATTATTAGGACTTTTTTCTTTCTGTTACTGTCACCTGCAATTGTCATCAATATGATTATTAGGACTTTTTTCTTTCTGTTACTGTCACCTGCAATTGTCATCAATATGATTATTAGGACTTTTTTCTTTCTGTTACTGTCACCTGCAATTGTCATCAATATGATTATTACAACGTTTTTCTTTCTGTTACTGTCACCTGCAATTGTCATCAATATGATTATTACAACTTTTTTCTTTCTGTTACTGTCACCTGCAATTGTCATCAACATGATTATTACAACTTTTTTCTTTCTGTTACTGTCACCTGCAATTGTCATCAATATGATTATTAGGACTTTTTTCTTTCTGTTACTGTCACCTGCAATTGTCATCAATATGATTCTTAGGACTTTTTTCTTTCTGTTACTGTCACCTGCAATTGTCATCAATATGATTCTTAGGACTTTTTTCTTTCTGTTACTGTCACCTGCAATTGTCATCAATATGATTATTAGGACTTTTTTCTTTCTGTTAGTGTCATCTGCAATTGTCATCAATATGATTATTAGGACTTTTTTCTTTCTGTTACTGTCACCTGCAATTGTCATCAATATGATTATTAATACTTTTTTCTTTCTGTTACTGTCACCTGCAATTGTCATCAATATGATTATTAGGACTTTTTTCTTTCTGTTAGAGTCATCTGCAATTGTCATCAATATGATTATTAGGACTTTTTTCTTTCTGTTACTGTCACCTGCAATTGTCATCAATATGATTATTAGGACTTTTTTCTTTCTGTTACTGTCACCTGCAATTGTCATCAATATGATTATTAGGACTTTTTTCTTTCTGTTACTGTCACCTGCAATTGTCATCAATATGATTATTAGGACTTTTTTCTTTCTGTTACTGTCACCTGCAATTGTCATCAATATGATTATTAGGACTTTTTTCTTTCTGTTAGTGTCATCTGCAATTGACATCAATATGATTATTACAACTTTTTTCTTTCTGTTACTGTCACCTGCAATAGTCATCAATATGATTATTACAACGTTTTTCTTTCTGTTACTGTCACCTGCAATAGTCATCAATATGATTATTACAACTTTTTTCTTTCTGTTACTGTCACCTGCAATTGTCATCAATATGATTACATGGGTGGGAGCAAATTTTTTTTGCTATACTGAAAAAGTAAAGCCAGGGTCCAGGGGCCGGCGAAGGCCCCTGGTGGGGTGCAGGGGCAACGCCCCGCTAGGGGGTCTGGGGGACGTTGCCCCCCATATGCTGAAGAAAATTAATATGCCCGGTCGCTTCAGAGCCTTCTCGTTGCATCTTAAAACACTTATTTTCAAAAAGCTTGAATATGGCAAATTGTCTCTGTGATAATTGTACAATCACAATGATCTGGTCATGTTAAGTAAAAAGGGGGAACACATCTCATGATCACTCATAGAACCAAAGGAAAATAGAAAGCTGTGTAAAGAATAAATTATAAAACAAAAACAAAACAAAAATCTCACCTGTGTAATCACCAACTGTTGTCAAATTTCAATCAGTTTACTGTGTGCAAGTTCATTTCAATACTGGGGTGAAGTCTGAGATTGGTACAGTTCTGTAGAAACTAATGGACTTGAGGTTGGGTTGGAAATCTTGATTAAAATCAATAACAGCAGTGGAACAGGTAGGCTACTATCAATCATGTCTGTCTACAGTAAGACATCTTAAATAAAATGTCAATGGATGTAGCAAGTCTATCAACAAGGTCAGCAAGTTTATGGCCAGCAAGGCTATCAATATAACCTGTGAACCATGAAATGATATGTTGGTAATGATCCATCTCCTGGCAAATATCCTTCTTGTTTTGGGTTGTAGTAATTTGTCCTTATTTCCCAGTTGTTATGCAGCAAGACTGGAGGTGGAAATTTGTTAGAGATTGTGTTCCTTAGTTTCTTGTTTTCTTTGCAAAGAAGCTTCTGATGTCTGACGGAGCAGCTTTTCTTTTCATCTGCTGACTCTGTTCTTGGGGTTGGAGGCAAATCACAAAATGGTTGGGCTGCCACACTTGTTCTGAAATGTCCCTTCCCAAGATATGAGTCCACATGATGGTTGGGAGTGCAGAACTAGGTGTTGAGGGATTTCTTGCACCAATCCTCCTCTGCAAATGATTGCGTGCTGTGTGACCCCCATACTGTGGGTATACAATCTGGATGGTAGTGTACAGAAAAAAAAAAAAAAAAAAAAAAAAAAAAAAGCTATACGGAATTCCGTATATATACGGAAGGTCTCCCACCCATGTGATTATTAGGACTTTTTCTTTCTTTTACTGCAAGAAACTGACAGAAGGAATGTTTCTGGTCTGATTCCTCTATTACGGCAAAACACCCCCGGTAGAGATAAATAGTCTATTACCATGAAATACCAAAAGTAGGAGTGTTTCTGGTCTGACTCCTCTATCATTGTGAAACACTGACAGTAGGAATGTTTTGGGTTTGATTCCTTCATTCATGTGAAATATTAAAAGTAGGAATGTTTTCAGATAATTCCTCTACTATGGCAAAACACCAACAGTAGGAATGTTTTGGGTCCGATTCCTCTGTTAAGAAACACTGACACTACAAATGCTTTCAGTCTGATTGCTCTACTATGGCAAAACACCAACAGTAGGAATATTTTGGGTCTGATTCAACTATTTCTAAGAACCACTGACAATAAGAATGCTTTGAGTCTGATTCCTCTTATATGGCGAAACACCAACAGCAGGAATGTTTTGGGCCTGGTTCCTCTGGCATCATCACTTCACAGAGCTCACTATAGAGCACATTTTATTCACACAAACACACAGCCCCTTTCCTCTACCTCTTCCATGCAAGAGGTGAATTCAAGTTGGGGTCTTAGATGTTAGTGGCTCATGGAGAGCTCTGGTGGTTGCATCCTTATTTGGGGGGAGGGGTCCTCTCACTCAGTCAGACTCTATGATTGAGCAATTACTGTTGTTAAGAAGGTGGGGCAGGGCGACTGACTCTATGATTGAGCAATTACTGTTGTTAAGAAGGTGGGGCAGGGCTTAGTAGACACTGTCCATATCAAGTTGGATCGGAACATGCGCTGCTGAACTTCACTGAAGTGACCCAGCTGCAGTGCAGGGTATCCTCTGGTGGGTGGTCTCTTATTGGCTTGGCTGATTCCTGTAGGCTTACTGGTATTGATACTTACACTGAATGAACTCTGAGACTGGTGGTGTGTTGTGGAGCTGGAAAAAGTGACATGGTGTCAACACCACTAAGATGGTGTAGAAGATGGGACAGAAAAAACAAACAAACAAACAAAATTGTCAACATCATCACCAACAGTTGCAGCATCCCCCACTTCACTCCATCATCTTCACCACCACAGTCACCGACACCATCATCATCAACACCATTATCATAATCATCCACACCATCATCATCAACACCATTATCATAATCATCCACACCATCATCATCAACACCATTATCATAATCATCCACACCATCATCATAATCATCCACACCATCATCATCAACACCATTATCATAATCATCCACACCATCAACACCATTATCATAATCATCCACACCATCATCATCATCAACCTCACCACCATATTATATCATCAACATCTTCATTATTCACCATTCCCATATTCACAATACTCACCACTAGACAGATGTGAGGCAGCCCTTGCAGCAGCCAGTCCGGAGCCAGCAGAGGAGACATGTAGGGGTTCTTCACGATGGGGATGTTGCGTATAGCTCGCAAGGGACTCTGAGCCAGATGGCGCTCACGTTTGAAATCGGAGGGTGACATGCTGTGGACTCGTGAAGTCGCAGCGTCGGACAACACAGGTAGGGAAGTGCTTCTCGGGAAAGACAATGTAGAGGAGGTGGTTTTATGCAGATTTAAGTGCAGATGTTGTCGACTTGGGCTAGGTTTGGAGGCATCATCGTCAGAGGTGACTAAAGAAGAGGACACTATCGATCGCTCCAGTTTGTCTGCTTCGTCACTAAGGCAACCGCTGTCAGGGGACAGAAGTGGACCAGCCACTTGATGGGAACTAACTGCGTCAACAGAGGAAGCCATATCAGGGTAGAACACACAACGTTCATTACATCTACATACTTTCCGGATGTCGTTTCCCCATGAGCTGCCTCATCAGTGGTTGCGGTCTTCATGCTTGTGCCACTGACAGAGGCCTCATCTGCGTTCCGGACCTCCTCCTGCTGCTCAGGGACCTTGCCCTCCCCACACTGAGTCAAAGCAGCTCCCAGACTGAAAGAGTGGTGGTCAGCACTAGGAGACTTGAAGGACAGGGAAGAGGAGGAATCACTCTGCTTAGGACACTCTTTGCTATCTTCACTGGAGGGCAGGTCCACACGGTCGGAAGACAGGATTTCGTAAGAGTTGAGGTCATCACTAGGGGTGGACAGAAGACTGCTGGGCAGAGTGGTGCTGACTGTGTTACTAGCCATGGAGTTGTCCACTTCCATTTGAAGCAGTTCTGCTGCCTTCGCTTCCAGGCTTACCTGTGTTTCCATGGCGACTGCAGCCTCTGGGGTGTCAGGACCTATCAAGGAGGCCTCTTCCTGATCACCACCCTGGGCTGATTGTTCACTGTGACTGTCCGATTTGGTGACAGAAGGAAGGTAAGGCTGAAGCAGACTGTAACTATTCAAAGACACCTGATCACATTCAGCACCATCTACAGGCATCAGAGCGTCTCCTGTCATCCTCTCCTTCATCCCATCACTGTCCTTCACGCTGGAGACAGGAAGTTCCTCGTCAAGGCTGATTTCCACCATATGTCCCTGCCGGTCCACATCCACAGAAACACCACCGTCTCTGGCTTTCTGCGCAGCGCTGGTCTCTGACGTTCTGCTACCCTTGTCATCACTGGGGGTTGTCATGGGAGTGTGGAAACTAGGGGTACAAGGACTCTCTTCCGTACCAGAACCGCGTTTATCCACGAAGCTTCCACCGTCCTCCTGAGTGGCTTCACTGGGACCTTGCTCTGGGATAGACATGAGGCGATTTGTTCTGGCGTCTGGGGGGCGGAGGAGAAACTCTTGGCCAACAAGTGTGTGTAGGACCCTACGTAGGACACCAGTTTGTCAGTAGCTCCTGACACCATTGACGTAATGGCGCTCCCTGTAGTTCTTGGTCGGCTGAAGATCTCCACTTCTTCCGCAGCGTCTTCTCCTTGCTGACCATCCTGCTGGTCAATACCCCTACTCCTGCTGTCCTGTCTGTTCCCTGACACACCACAGTCAGCTCCAACAGGGCTCTTAGCTGATGCCAGAGTGGTGTTGGTCTTTGCTGCAGCATCTTGGCTGACCACTACCCAGTCAGAATCGTGGTTTTCCTGTGAGGAAAGACGCAGGGTAGCAGCGCTGGACTCGATGTGACATGAGACGGAGGCTGCTAGTTGTGAAGACACTTCGTCAGATACACCAGCGTAAGCTGAAAGGACAACGTTCAGATCTCTTATCTCGGTCATATATCAAGGGTACATCGTAACTAAGTCTCACAATCAATCTGTTCTACACTCTTTCATATATAAGAGCAAAAAAACAACCTCAAAAGCATCATGCTACAATAACACTGTATTTAACATTATTAATCCCTTATAACCCCCCCCCCCCCCAAAAAAAAAACAAAACAAAAAAACCCAAAAACTCAAAAATAGTCTTTCATAAATCCACATACTGGAAATTAAAATGTGCATGCATGCATAACATTCTCACAACTATTTAAAAACAACAAACAAATATACTAAAAACACAGACACACCTCAACAAATTAAATCAAAATATATATAATCATAATTAAATATATATATTATTATATCTATATATATATATGTGTATATGTGTATATGTTTATATATATATATATATATATATATATATAACTGGCAAAAACTAAAAGTGCTGTGGGAGCTGTTGCGATTATTTGCAACAGATCAGACATGTTAAACATAGCATCATGCATGAACAATGACCGAATGCTAATGCTTAGATCAGATTACAGTGTAATTGCAAAGAAAAATATGAACAAGTGTATGAAATCTTCCGAGGTCATTTTCTCAAAACCAACATCTACGGGGTATCTCATTTCAAACGAATTCAACTTCCACAATTTTCTCCTTATGACATTCAATTATGAATCAAAATGATCAGAAAATATTATAGATTTCAGTAGCATAAAACTCTAGGGGCACAGCTGGACAGCAGAAGGTCCACAGAGGTGGAACACTCGCCAAGCAATGTTTTGACCCTTTAGAAATACACACATCTGAAAAAAAAAAGTTTCAGTTCTCCAGAACATACTATTACTATACATCTCAAAAAATGTTTCGGCCCAGAAACATATACATCTCGAAAAAATGTTTTGACCCTTAGAAATGTGACCTTCCATCACGAATGAGTCGCTTGTCCACTGGCAGCGTTTTGCACAATGGGACAAAATAAGCGAGAGGGGTGTCAGGGCTCGTTATGGGGGTTGTTGATTTTAGCGGATGCCGGAACCCTTCCAACACATTCTACATTCAATAAATTAATGCATATTGTGGTTCTTTCTTAGTGAAAAAGCTATTTGCATTACCCTACCCAACATGCTGATGCTGAACTTTCACTTTCGTTTTTCTTGATTTTCTCAAAACTGTGTTTCGGAAGAGTGCTATGTTTGGAAGGCTGTACCTCAGGTATTCATTGTCCAATTTCAAAATGGTTTTCTTCATTAGAAAGAGCAGTAAATGTCCATTTAGAAGCAATGAAAAAGTGAAAACTGCCTGAAGTGGACAAGTGACTCATTTCGTGGTGGAAAGTCACAAATATATAATCATATATCTCAAAATGTCCCAAACTTGAGTTAGTGCCCATTTTATGCATATGTGTTTAGTGGTCTGGCTTGTTATGTTCAATCAGCACCAATGTCACAGAAACTTACAACAGGAGTGTGCGCACGAGCGCGCACACACACACACACACACACACACACACACACATACACAACACACACACACACACACACACACACACACACACACAAAACCAAAAAAAACCCCAAACAAACAAATAATACACACACACACATAAAAACAAACAAACACACAAAAACCACAAACACACACACAAACAAACAAACAAAAACACACACATACACACATACACACACACACAAAAACAAACAAACAAACAAAAAACCCACAAACACACACACACATACTCGCACACACACACAGAGAAAAAAAAAGCACATATAAAACAATTACTACCGTGCCTTCCCATCACAAGATTATCATAAAACAAGGCTGTGACCACTCTGGTAGTCATGGTGGGCAACAGACAAAGCTTCCTTCCAAAATCAATCCAATTTTTAAATCAAGACACAGACTAGAAAATGCATGTGTAGTGGGTATATGGGAGTGTGTACTGTATACATGATAGGACACAAACAGCCCAAAGGAGTGAAAGGGTTAAGGATAAGACATAAACAGTCAAAGTGAGTAAAAGGGCTAAGGAAAAGATACAAGCAATCCAACGGAGTGAAAGTTAACAATAATAATAACAATATTTATATAGCGCAAAATCTTGATAGAAATCAAATCTAAGCACTGAACATACACACACGCACATACACACATGACTATAAATGGGGAAAAAGAAGAAAACAAATGGAAAATTACAGAGAACATATTATATACAAATATATATTACAATGTGATTCCACACCGAGTGGGACAGGCTGCAGTGGGGGTTGAGTGAGGTCAGGATTTTATGCAGAGGAGAAAAGGTGAGTTTTGAGAACTGGACTTGAAGGAGACAAAAGTAGGTTGCTGACGGACTGAGAGAGGAAGTTTGTTCCAGGTCGTGGACCAGAAACAGAGAAGGCTCGTGGACCATAGGTATTGAGCTTAGTGCGTGGAAAGCGAAAAGTCAAGGATCGGAGGCAGAGTGGAGGGTACGTGAGGGAACATAGATCTCAAGCAGGCTTGACAGGTAATCGGGAGCTGCATTATTGAGGCTTTTGTAGAAGATGGTGTCTAGTTTGTACTGTATGCGCTTTGATACAGGGAGCCAGTGTTCTATTATACAAATAGCCCAAGAGAGTGAAAGGGTTAAAGATAAGACAAAAACAATTCGAGGCAGTGAGAAGATTAAAAATAATGCACAAACAATACAAGGGACTGAAAGAATTCAGACTAAGATGCAAACAATCTATGGGTCAAGACTAAGGCACAAACAATCCAAGAGAAAGAAAGTGCTGAGGATTCGTTTCAAACAATCCAAGGAAACGAAAGGATAAAGATCTGACACAAAACAGAGCAAAAGGGTTAAAGGTTTGACACAAACAATCAAAGGGAGGAAAAGGGTTAAGGATAAGACACAAACAATCCAAGAGAGTGAGAGGGTTAAACAATCAAAGGGAGGAAAAGGGTTAAGGATAAGACACAAACAATACAAGAGAGTGAGAGGGTTAAACATACAAACAATCCAAGAGAGTGAGAGGGTTAACCCCTTCACCGCCAGTAATTCTAGAATGTTAAAGTCCTCAGCGCCAGCTATTTTACAGAAAAAACAAGAAAAATGCACCTACCGATTTCAAATGACTGTAACTTTCTTATTCCTCAACCAAATTGCTTTCTGTTTTTTTTTGAAAGAAAGAAGAATGATTGAGTTTGGGATTATGCAACAATAAAGTATGTTTATGCAACGGACTAATTTAAGAGCACAATTAAAGCAGCAAGTGAGCGAGTAACGGACCCTATTGTTGTCGCATTTTGGCGACATCGGCGGTCTGCCATACTGTCGCCAAAAGGTGCCATCGGCAGTGAAAGGGTTCAAGTCAACACACTGATCCACGGGAATAGAAAAGGTTAAAAGACAACATACAAACAATCCATGGGAGTGGAAAGGGTGAAGGACAACACACACAAAAAGAATCCACATCCCACAGCTCACCTGCCAAACACCTGGACAAAATACCGGCGGGAAGCAGGGGATCCATAAGACTGAGCAACCTGGCCGGGGAAGGTGTGTAACGAACCAGCACAGGTGTGTACACGCCCAGAAGCCCGTCAGGTGACCGGATGTTGAAGGAGCCGGCTCGCATGGCTGTGGTGATGACAAGGTTGGCCCCTGCGCTGTCTCCAGCCATCACTATCACTTCCCCTGTGGAGCCTAGGAAAGGGTAATACAAAATCCAAAACAAGTGTGAATGCCCGCGTTTGAATCAGGAACGAGAAAAAACACGAAAAAAGAATAAGAACACATATTTAATACAACAAGACAAGACAGGCACTAATTTTCGGCCGACTGGCCTTTGTTAATCGTAAGATCACAAACAAACGAACACCAGATACAAAAATTTGCAGAAAAAGACTGAAACTTTCCGTCCAGTGTGAGAAAAGGTATATTTTCTCACACTGGAGGGAGCAACAGGAAAGTTTCAGTCTTTTTCTCCTAATTTTTGTATCTGGTTTGTTTGTGATTTTACGCTTGACAAAGGCCAATTGGCCGAAAATTTGCACCTGTCTTGTCTTGTATTAAATACGCGCTCTTATTCTTTTTTCATTTTTTCTGGGTCCTGGGGGAAGGGTGTAAGGAAAGTACACTGTGTCAGTGTCTGGCAAAGAAAGTACACTGTGTCAGTGTGTGCGTGCGTGTGTGCATGTGTATATGTAGTGGGGAGTGGTTTGAAAAAATTTTTGTTCACATATATGCACATATGAATAGTGTATTCATTCATAATCTACAGTTATGCTTTCTCATGATCTCCCAGTTAACATGGTGAAGTGGTTACACAACAGACCACTCAATGGGAGCAATGGGTGTGAACCCCATCAGTTCTGTCCAAATTTTTACGAGATTTTTCCACACTGACTGACTTCCACCCAGAGCTGAACATGCTGTGGGGTCTGTGGGAAGACTGGGTACCACACACCCGAATCTCGTCAGCTTCGAAGGTGCGTCACTGGCAGTATTACTCAAATTTCCTGACCAACACTACAGGTGTCTGTCATCTCTCAGGCCTGGATGACACCGGATACGTTATGATAGTAAGTGTAGAGTTTAGTCCCATCACGCAGTCTCAAACCTAGATGCAGCTCCACAGCATCATGATCATCATCCTCATTATTGTAAAATCATCAATCATCACAGCACTGTAAAAACTGTCCCAAAATTCTGTATTGTTCATGCCCTGGTCATGCTGACCTCAGTTTTGGTGTCCTTCACTGCTTCCATGTCTGAGGTAAGTTCTGGTTGGAGATTTGGGTGACAGTAGTTCAAGGGGCTGTCATAAGACAGCCATGATGGCTATGTTTTTTACTTGGTCCAGCTCCCCACATGAGCGATTACAATCGTTAGTAGGGGACTTAGCAGACAGTGAATTTAGTAAGTTGGATCAGAACAGACACTGTTCAACTCCACCAAAGAGACCCAGTGCAGCGCAGTTTCCTCTATAAGGTGACTCCAGGGTGGCTTGATATCCCTAGTTCCCATCGGCTTCCTCGCAGTGGGACTTCCACTGAATGAATTTGGGACTGGTGGTGCGGAATTTGGGACTGGTGGTGCGGAATTTGGGACTGGTGGTGTGGAATTCGGACGTGTGAATTCGTGACTGGTGGTGCGGAATTTGGGACTGGTGGTGCGGAATTTGGGGATTCTGGTGGTGTGGGAATTTGGGACTGGTGGTATGGAATTTGGGGGACTGGTGGTGTGGAATTCGTGACTGGTGGTGCGGAATTTGGGACTGGTGGTGCGTTGTAGAGCTGGAATAGGTGGCCTGAGATCAATGCCACCAAGATGGCACAGAAGTTCGGACAGAATAAAAATACCACTTCTCTTCAAAATTAGGAAACAACAAACACCATCTACAGTACAACATACCCAGTTTGTGACAGTTGTGCACAGCCCAAGCGTACACATAGAAGCACTCTTCCAGAGCTCGGGGGAAAGGACTCTCTGGAGCCAGAGAGTAGTCGATGGACAAGATGGGGACGTTCAGGTCCTTGGCCCAGTGACGAAGGTATACCTGTAAAACAAATGTTAATTGTACAGCCAACCACACAAGGATTCTCACCTGTCTCATTTGTCAGCATCACTGGATTCAGTGTTGGCCGCTGCACTCTTTGAAACTGCCACCCCCCTCCAAATGGCTCTTCTGTCTTGACTTTTGTGGACAATTTCTTGAATCTTCAGGTCACTGAAGTTGGTTATGTTCTCGATGTATGAGATTGGAGGTCTGCCTTTCTTCTTTTTGCCTGTTTTTCCTTGAAAAATGGTTGCCATGAGATCTGTGTTCTTGCTACGTGACACATGGCCAATGTATTTTCGTCTTCTCTTGTTGATGTCTGCTAATAATTTTCTGGTGGTATCAAGTTCTTCCAGGACATTTTCATTTGTTCCTCTATCTGTCCATTTGACACATAGTAGTCTTCAATAAAACCACATCACTGCTGCCTCAATTCTTTTGCAATCAGCTTTTTTTGAGAGTCCAGATTAAACACAAAGATTGCACAAGAAAAAACTGACAATGCGTAAAACATGAAGGTCGTTTCATAAACGTGAGGCTACATGGGAGTACCATGCTACAGACCTCAACTTTTCTCAGGAAGAGGGTGGGGGGCAGCATTATGAGGGCAGTGCCCACCTCTTCTCACTTGCTGCTTTATTTTCCCTAACCCTAAACAGGGTGAGGTTCCCAATGACAGCTGAATGGGTTGCAGTCCCGCTGACTCAAACACCAAGCAGTCAGACGGGAAAACAGGAACTACCTAGTATAAAATAGATGATTCCAAATTTTCATATCTAGATTGGATTCATATCATAGTTGGATTTTAAAAACAATACAGATTTACGCAATCTTGTTTTAGATGAAAAGGTCTTGCTCACAAGAGTATCTGGGTGCAGTCAGCAATAACAGAATGTCAAAACAGAAAGATTTCATTTTGTGATGAACTGTGTATTAAACAGTGCATCTCTTGCAAGTGAATGTGTTACTTACTAAATCAGCATCTCTGTTTCAACTGAACATGCATACACACACGGAGAACAAATACACACAGAGTGTACAACCACAAACATACACACACGGAGAACAAATACACACAGAGTGTACAACCATAAACATACACACACGCATACAAACACATGATATCCAAAACCCACACACAGCACACAAAAAACAAGCACATATTCTGTTACCAAAGAAGCACTGACCTCATGTGAGCGTGAGGACTGCGCCACAAAGCCCCCTCCATGGCAGTGCACCACCAGTGCCCGTGATCTATCAGCTCTGGGGGGAGGGCTGCGGGTATTAGGGGATTTGGTCGACTTCAAGTGCTGCTCCTGCAACGATGGTAGCATGCAATCTTCAGATATGTGATACGTTCCCACAGGAAGTACATTAAGTCACCGGTGTGTCAACCCCACTGGGCCTGTGAAGCTGTGTTGGCCTCCTTCCATTGATTTTTTTAAATTTTATTGCATTTTCCATTTACCTAATCATTCCTCGACCACCTCTCAAATCATTTAGGTTTGTTTTAATTGATTAATATGTTAAAACTTTCATCTCCCACAACTACTTTACTAAATTTCAGAATATTTCCATTCATGTCAAATGGAACATTTTCAAACTATGCGAACTTGTGTTCTAAGTATCCAAAAACAAATCTTCAAAGCTTATTTTCCTTAGTCTATATATCAAGACCAATAAACCAAAAGATGACATCTGATTAACCCCGTGTAGGGGCACATAACATAAAAAAATAAAAGACAAAATTAATGTAAAACACTAAGATGAAACATGACTATAAAATACAACGTGAAATTAAAACATTGTACAACACATATCATTAATCTTCTAAAAAGAAAAAAAAGGTATTATTAGCACTTTCAGATACTGTCTACTGGATGAAATAGCAGGGATGTTTTAGTCTTTTTCTCCTACTTTGTGTATTTGGTGTTCATTCGTTTGTGATCTTATGTTTATACTTGACAAAGGCCAGTTGGCCAAAAATTTGTGCCTGTCTTGTCTGGTTGTATTATTACTATTAAATATGCATTTTGATTCTATTTTCATGTTTTTCTCTGGTTCGTGTTTGCTTGAACACAGGCAGTCGCACTTGTTTTGGATGACAGAAAGTTGTTGTCCCTTTCTCTCCCTCAATCCTATTCACCAGCAGGAACACCCTTCAATCCCTCAATCCTATCCACCACCAGGAACGCCCTTTCTCTCTCCTCAATCCTATTCACCAGCAGGAACACCCTTTCAATCCCTCAATCCTATTCACCATCAGGAACACCCTTTCTCTTCCTCAATCCTATTCACCACCAGGAACACCCTTTCAATCCCTCAATCCTATTCACCACCAGGAACACCCTTTCTCTCCCTCAATCCTATTCACCACCAGGAACACCCTTTCAATCCCTCAATCCTATTCACCACCAGGAACACCCGTTCTCTCCCTCAATCCTATTCACCACCAGGAACACCCTTTCTCTCCCTCAATCCTATTCACCACCAGGAACACCTTTTCTCTCCCTCAATCCTATTCACCACCAGAAACACCCTTCTCATCCCTCAATCCTATTCACCACCAGGAACACCCTTCTCTCCCTCAATCCTATTCACCACCAGGAACACACTTTCTCTCCCTCAATCCTATTCACCACCAGGAACACCCTTTCTCTCCTCAATCCTATTCACCCCCAGGAACACCCTTTCTCTCCCTCAATCTATTCACCACCAGGAACACCCTTCTCTCTCCTCAATCCTATTCACCACAGGAACACCCTTTCTCTCCCTCAATCCTATTCACCACCAGGAACACCCTTTTCTCTCCCTCAATCCTATTCACCACAGGAACACCTTTTCTCTCCCTCAATCCTATTCACCCAACAGGAACACCCTTTCTCTCCTCAATCCTATTTACCACCAGGAACACCCTTTCTCTCCTCAATCCTATTCACCACCAGGAACACCCTTTCTCTCCCTCAATCCTATTCACACAGGAACACCGTTCTCTACCTCAATCCTATTACCACCAGGAACACCCTTTCCCTCCCTCAATCCTATTCATCACCAGGAACACCCTTTCCTCCCTCAATCCTGTTACAGCAGGAACACCTTTCTCTCCCTCAATCCTATTCACACCAGGAACACCCTTTCTCTCCTCAATCCTGTTCACCACAGGAACACCTTTCTCTCCCTCAATCCTGTTCACCACAGGAACACCCTTTCCCTCCCTCAATCTATTCACCACCAGGAACACCCTTTCTCTCCTCAATCCTGTTCACCACAGAACACCTTTCTGTCCCTCAATCCTATTCACCACCAGGAACACCCTTTCTCTCCCTCAATCCTGTTCACCACCAGGAACACCCTTTCTCTCCCTCAATCCTATTCACCACCAGGAACATCCTTTCCTCCCTCAATCCTATTCACCACAGAACACCCTTTCTCTCCCTCAATCCTATTCACCACAGGAACACCCGTTCTCTCCCTCAATCCTATTCACCACCAGGAACACCCTTTCCTCCCTCAATCCTATTCACCACCAGGAACACCCGTTCTCTCCCTCAATCCTATTCACCACCAGGAACACCTTTCTCCCCTCAATCCTATTCACCACCAGAAACACCCTTTCTCTCCCTCAATCCTATTCACCACCAGGAACACCCGTTCTCTCCCTCAATCATATTCACACCAGGAACACCCTTTCTCTCCGTCAATCCTGTTCACCACCAGGAACACCCTTTCTCTCCCTCAATCCTATTCACACCAGGAACACCTTCTCTCCCTCAATCCTATTCACCACCAGGAACACCTTTTCTCTCCCTCAATCCTTTCACCAGCAGGAACACCCTTTCTCCCTCAATCCTATTCACCAACCAGGAACACCCTTTCTCTCCTCAATCCTGTTCACCACCAGGAACACTTTTCTTCCCTCAATCCTGTTCACCAGCAGGAACACCCTTTCCTCCCTCAATCGTTTCACCACCAGGAACACCCTTTCTCTTCCTCAATCCTGTTCACCAGCAGAACACCCTTTCTGTCCCTCAATCCTATTCACCACCAGGAACACCCTTTCTCTCCCTCAATCCTGTTCACCACCAGGAACACCCTTTCTCTCCCTCAATCCTGTTCACCACCAGGAACACCCTTTCTCTCCCTCAAATCCTGTTCACCACCAGGAACACCCTTTCTCTCCCTAAATCCTGTTCACCACCAGGAACACCCTTTCTCTCCCTCAATTCTGTTCACCACCAGGAACACCCTTTCTCTCCCTCAATCCTGTTCACCACCAGGAACACCCTTTCTCTTCCTCAATCCTGTTCACCACCAGGAACACCCTTTCTCTCCCTCAATCCTATTCACCACCAGGAACACCCTTTCTCTCCCTCAATTCTGTTCACCAGCAGGAACGCCCTTTCTCTCCTTCAATCCTGTTCACCAGCAGGAATACACTTTCTCTCCCTAATCCTGTTCACCAGCAGGAATACACTTTCTCTCCCTCAATCCTGTTCACCAGCAGGAATACACTTTCTCTCCCTCAATCCTGTTCACCAGCAGGAATACACTTTCTCTCCCTCAATCCTGATCACCAGCAGGAATACACTTCTCTCCCTCAATCCTATTCACCAGCAGGAACACCCTTCATTCCCTCAATCCTATCCATTAGGGTCCTGCTGGAGGATAGGGTGGAGGAAGTCAAAGGTTAAGTTTATTCCTAGCTATCATGGATGATGATGAACGAAGTCAAAGGCTTAAGTTTATGCCTAGCTATCAAGGTTGATGACGCAGGAAGTCCAAAGGTTAAGGTTATAATGCCTAGCTATCAAGGCTGATGACGCAGGGAGTCAGTGGGTTAAGTTTTTGCCTAGCTATCAAGATCCAAAACAAGAGTGACTGCCCGCGCCCAAGCAAACACAAACCAGAAGAACAAGAAAACCAATGTAAGCGCGTCTCCAACAAGACAAAACAAAAACAAGCGCAAATTTTCGGCCAACTAGCCTTTGTCAAGCGCGAACGCACGGTCACAGACAAATCACAGACACCAAACAATGGATAATAAAAACGGGACTAAAAACTTCCCTGCCGCCTCTTACCCACTGGACGAGGCGGCAGGGAAGTTTTTAGTCCCGTTTTTATTATCCATTGTTTGGTGTCTGTGAAGAGGCGCAGGGAAGTTTTTAGTCCCGTTTTTATTATCCATTGTTTGGTGTCTGTGATTTGTCTGTGACCGTGCGTTCGCGCTTGACAAAGGCTAGTTGGCCGAAAATTTGCGCTTGTTTTGTTTTGTCTTGTTGGAGACGCGCTTACATTGGTTTTCTTGTTCTTCTAGCTATCAAGGTTGATGACGCAGGGAGTCATGTTTATGCTTAGCTATCATGGTTGATGATGAAGGAAGTCAAAGGGTTAAGTTTCTGCCTAGCTATCAAAGCTGATGATGCAGGGATTCAAAGGGTTAAATTTATGCCTCGATATCATGGCTAACGATGCAGGGAGTCAAAGGGTTAAGTTTATGCCTAGCTATCATGGTTGATGATGAAGGAAGTCAAAGGGTTAAGTTTATGCCAGCTATCAAGGCTAATGATGCAGGGAGTCAAAAGGTTAAGTTTATGCCAGCTATCATGGTTGATGATGCAGGGAGTCAAAAGGTTAAGTTTATGCCAGCTATCATGGTTGATGATGCAGGAAGTCAAAAGGTTAAGTTTATGCCAGCTATCATGGTTGATGATGCAGGGAGTCAAAAGGTTAAGTTTATGCCAGCTATCAAGGCTGATGATAAAGGGAGTCAAAAGGTTAAGTTTATGCCAGCTATCATGGTTGATGATGCAGGAAGCTAATGGACAGGGTGAGAAAGTCAAAAGTTTTTGCTCAACTACCAAGGTTGATAATGTAGGAAGCTGGTGGACAGGGTGAGAAAGTCAAAGGATGGCTGAAAATGCGGGAAGCTGGTGGACAGAGTGAAGTAGTCAAAGGGTTAAATTTTTGCTTAGCTATCATGGCTAATAACACAGAAAGCTGGTGGACAGGGTGAGGGAGTCAAAGGGTTAAGGTAAGAAGAGGACTGAACAGATCCACGCACCTGTCCCTCTCTGAGCTGGTAGGAGATGAGCCGTACTTGAACTGGGGCGGGACCAGTGTGGGCACAGGGCGGGGTGATGGTGACGTCCTCCTGCCCATCAGCGAGGGCATGTCAAAGGCGTCAGGGCCCAGATGAAACACTTCGTCCACCTGTACGGTGGGGCACACCATGGATGGCAGTTGCTGCACACACAACCACAACAAAAGTACAATGAAAATAAAGGTTTTCCTTTAGTTTAATAACCTGAACAGTCATTTCACTACATGGACGGCAGTTGCTGCACACATGACCGCAACAAAATACGATGAAAATAAAGGTTTTCCTTTCATAACCTGAACAGTCATTTCACACCATGGACGACAGTTGCCGCACAACGACCATAACAAAAGTACGATGAAAATAAAGGACTTCCTTTAATAACCTGAACAGACATTTCACACCATGGACAGCAGTTGCTGCACACACAACCACAACAAACATACGATGAAAATACAGGTTTTCCTTTAATAATCCGAACAGTCATTTCACACCATGGACGGCAGTTGCTGCACACACAACCACAATAAAAGTATGATGAAATAAGTTTCCTTAATAACCTGTAACAGTCTATTTCAGACAGGAACGGTAGTTGCTGCAGCACACACCACAAACAAAGTATGATGAAAATAAAGTTTTCCTTTATAATTAGAACAGTCAGTTCCACATGGACGTATTGCTGCACACAACCACAACAAAAGTCAGATGAATTAAGTTTTTTCTTTTTTTTTTAATAACATGTACAGTCACTGGGGATTGAGATGCTAGAAACCTCAGCATCTCTGAAGGGCCAGCATCATGAATACCATAAGCACGCTAGCATACTTTTTTTTTTTTTTTTAGGCAAAGCCATGGACTCAAGATCCCGCAAAGTTGGTTTGTTTGCTGCCCATCTAACCTTTGCTCTCGCACCCTGTCTACCAGCACCCAGCAATGTCAACTATACTAACAAATCAAAAACTTAACCCTTTGACTCCCTCATCCTATCCACCAGCTTCCTGCAGGTTGGGTGAAGGAGTAAAAAGTTAAGTTTTTGCTTTTCTAGAATGGCTGATAAAACAGGAAGATGATATACACAGAAAGGAGGAGTCACAGGGACAATAAACATGTCACTGCTACAATGTGAAAAGTTTTGTTCCTTCTGATACTTCTGAATAATTCATATCTTATTCTCAGTTAATCACACAGAACAGTGCAGGATTACAAAAAAATATTTAAAAAAAAACAAAAATACAAAACAAACAAAACAAACAACATAACATCCATAATGGATTGAACAGACTTGTCCCTTTCCAAAATCCAACCTCATACATGTGTGTGCATGCATGCATGTGTGCCTATGTGACTGTATATATTGTGTATGTGTGTGTGTGTGTGTGTGTGTGTGTGTGTGTGTGTGTGTGTGTGTGTGTGTGTGTGTGTGTGTGTGTGTGTGTGTGTGTGAGGTGTGGTGTTTTGTGCCAAAGTGCATACACATGCTTTCATGTAAACTATATGATACACAGACTTACATGCATAATTTCAGCCTCTGTGATGGACCAAAATGCTTTACAAAACTGTATGTCTGCTGTACGTGTCACATTCACCACCTGGAGAACATAAGCAGGCCAATTTTAAACACTTGGTGAATATCATAACATAAGCAATTTCTGGTCATTTCTACTGTAGCAGCACAGATTCTCTACTGTAGCAGCACAGATTCTATCTTTGACTAGAGAGGATATTAGTACTCATGAATCATGGATAACGTAAGTAAACCAAAACTCTAACACACACCACACCACCACACACACACACACACACACACACACACACACACACACACACACACACACACACACACACACATGCATATATGCTCATGCTCCTCTGAAAAATTGTGAAAATGTAGAATGAAATCTGGAACATTTTCGGGGAAAATTTCAACAATAAATTTCAATAACGAGAATGCAGAATTAATGGGTAATATCATGATATTAAACAATAATGGTCTTTAAATGGCACACATGTATAGTTCATAAACAACCAACGAAGATGCATTCACTCATAAACTTCTCCACCACACATGCACACACACACATGCACGCATTCAACCACACATTCCTCCCCCGAAATTTTTTTTCTTCTATGTTTACATGACCAGCCCTGAAATGAAGGGACAGCTGTTGCTCACAGTTTTCCATAGGTTTTAATTGCATTTCATATCTGTTTATTCTAAGTAACAGCAGTGAAATAGGTATAAACTATATCGAGGACATCATACTGAATTTAGTTTTATAATCATCCCGTTTTCATTTTATACTGATTCTGCATGCAAAATATTCACAAGTTTAATTCATGTGACAAGTAACAGCATGACAGACCATGGTAAATCATCCGGGCAGTGGGCTCTACGTACACAGAAACCAGTGCACCAAATCTTTTGCTTCCCAATTCATTTTTTTCGACGGAGGCTTTTACAATTGTGGTGGAAAAGCGATTTACTTTGAACAGAAATTTGGTTTTTGCAGACAATTCCAATGCCTGGGTAAACTGTCACAAAACTGAAAATAAATGTTGAATATTGTCAGAAGCTCCTGAGAAAGAGCTGCTCACAAACCTTCCTCAAAAAGTATAGACTGTAGAAATTTTTTGGTTGATCAGCCCTGAAAGTGGTGATTATTTTATTCACCATGGCTAGAGGAAAAAAATACTTGGCAAACTTTACTTGCCAACAGAGAGTATGCAATAAATTTGTCCGCATGCCACGATTAGGTCTATGCCGTTGCATGAATTTTCCAATCCAGTGACCCAGCTTTACTGATTATTGGTGAACAGTGACCAAGCACTTCCTGTCCTAAAACCACATATGTCTCTGTGATGTTCAAAGTGGAACTAGAAAAAACACAAAAAAAGATTCAGAAAGCATATTTAGTACAACCAGACAAGACAGGTGCAAATTTTTGGCCAGCTGGTCTTTGTCAAGTGTAAGATCACAAACGAAAAAACACCAAATACAAAAATCAGGACAAAAAGACTGAAACTTTCCGTTCTCACACTGGACGAAGCAGCAGGGAAGTTTCAGTCTTTTTCTCCTAATTCTTGTATTTGGTGTTTGTTCTTACGTTTGACAAAGGCCAGTTGGCTGAAAATTTGCATCTGTCTTGTCTTGTTGTATTGAATACATGTTCTTGATCTTTTCTCCTGTTTTTTTCTGGTTCCTGTTTTCTTGAACATGGGCACACTTGTTTTGGATGTTCAAAGTGCTCAAAAGCTACAGCTCTTGGGTTTGAAACTTCTACTGTGAAGAAAAAAGGTCATCATGAAGTCACTAAAGCTTTCTTCCAAAGTGGAAGAAAGAATTTACTTGGCCTGCTAAAGACGAACACTCAAATTTACTGACATGCATGATCTGTTCGAAAAATCTGTCCCTTACAGGCAAGACAGACTTTGTGACTGGTTCAGTTTGAAAAAAAGAACAAAATCTTCTTTGAATTATCATGCTTAATGAATTCCTCTTTATACAAACAAACTATTGTTTCTCAAAACCCAAGTTCGTTTTGTATAGCCTTTCCCTCAGACAAACAAGCGCTCAAGATTGTACAATTGTTAAGCATTGTACACTGAACTAACTTGATAAAGCAAAACGATCAGTGTGACATAACACCAGCAGTGATGTGTGTATGTTGTGAGTGTATGCATGTTGTTTCTTTTGGATTCTTCAATTACAGTCATAAAACTGACTGATAAACATCATAATGATGATATATAAAACAGGGGATGCTGTGAATAACATCTGAACTCAACCAGCAAGGCAATAAACAATAAGCTCTGTGGTAATGTCTCTGCATTTCCTCACTTGTAGCTACTACAAACTACAGCTAAAATGAACACATTTCCATCTTCTTTGAACCTCACCGTAGGCGAACTCAACTGAACTCACTTGCGAGTCGAAGAAACAATCATACATAATCCAACACTTCAATTCAACAATCAATGATTAATGTTGATGAAAATCATGTTACCTGTTGTGCCCGGAGGTCTGGGTTAATGATGTAAATCATGACTAATGTTGATGAAAATCAGTGTTACCTGTTGTGCCCGAGGTCTGGGTTAATGATGTACTTGCCACTGTTGAACAGGGAGGTGGCCAGTTTCTGATCTGGGAATTCTCCTGGTATCCTTCCGCAAAGGAAGCCATTGCTATAGCAACCACATTGAGAGGGCGTTGCATCGACTCACAAAACTGCAAGTAGATTTATACACAGTTTTATGAAAACAAAAACAAATGAACATTACTTTTCATATGTGAATCTGATAGAGTTGTCTATGTACATAAACGAGAATTAGTCTAGAGAGAAAAGGGATAATGATGGTGATAAAGATATGTAGGCCTATGTTAAAAACAAACCTAAACACCCCTGCCCCCCTCAAGAAAAAAACAATGACAAACGAAATCAGAAACGAACAAAATGAAACAAAACAAAAACCTGACATACTCAGCTGATAGCACCAGTATGACTGAAGCTTTAACCCTCTGACTCCCACACCCTCTCCACCAGTTACAAAAACTTAACCCTTTGATTCCTTCTCCCTGTCCACCAGCTTCATGCAGAAAGCTAGTCGTAAGGGTGAGGGAGTATAAGGGTTAAGTTTTTACTTTGCTAACATGGTTGACAATGCAGGATGCTGGCGGACAGGGCGTGGGAGTCGAAGGGTTAACACAGGCCAGTTTTTATGTTGCACTTGTAGGCTTGGGTTAAACTTGCAACACAAAATCTTGAGTCCACAGCTCTCTTCATCAGCTGAATTTTGGTGCTCTTGGAAATACCAGAATTTGTGTACCTCAAACACATAGAGACACAGACAGACAGACACACACACACACACACACAGCACACCCCCCCCCCCCCCCACACACACACACACACACACCCATGCTCTTTATCTTCCTTTTTACACAATGAGCATAAAACCAATTAAAGCTGTTTGGCAACACAATGTCATAATAATGATGATTAATACTTAATACTAACGCTACTACTACTACTTCTATTACAACTACTTATAATAACAGCAACAACAACAACAACAACAACAACAACAATGATGATGATGGTAATAATAAAAAAAAATTAATAATAAAAACAATAATAATGCCATTCTTGTTAAGCACTATCCTCCAAAGACATTTGGACAGACTGTCATGACTATGCATCACTGCATGACACATTCACAAAATACAGTGTATTAATGTACTTTAACTTATGTAGACTAATACATTTAGAAACACTGACACAAATCTCAGTATACACATTGCAATACCCAAACTAATACATATAGCCTATACATCGTACACAAATGAATTTTACCAACAATATCTAACCATACATGAATGTACACAAAACCTTGTGGTCTAAAACACATACATGATACAAGAATCATGATGAATGATAAGTTTAGTTAGAAGTGAAAGTACACAGAGGTGGAAGAGCAATTATAGAATCAACAATGGAAGGCCTGGGTCTCTCTCCTGGTTCACTTCATATCTATCAAACAGAAAAAAACTGTTCTCATTAATGGCACTTACTCTCAACCTGCATATCTGACCTGTGGTGTTCCACAAGGATCTGTCCTTGGCCCTGTTCTTTTCACTCTTTACACATCCCCCCTGTCCACCATCATCAACTCCCACTCTATAAAACACCACTTCTATGCTGATGACACCCAACTTCTAGACAGTGACACACCAGACAATATACAGCACCTCTTGACTCTCACCACTGAGTGTTACTCGGACATTAAGAACTGGATGACGTTCAACAAACTTCAGCTTAATGATGACAAGACAGAAGCTATCCTCATTGGCACCCGTCAGAAACTTTCTCAGCTGCCTCCTCTTTCTCTCCCATTATGTAACACATCAGGCCCAATTTCTGATTCAGCTAAAAACCTTGGTGTCTGCATTGACTCCACCCTCTCCATGAACAACTTTGTTTCTCAAACTGCCAGATCTTGCTACTATCATCTCCATCATATAAGCCTGATCAGGAAGTATCTCTCTGTCGAAACAACTGCAAAACTCATTCTCTCCTTCATAATGTCTCGCATTGACTATTGCAATTCACTCCTGTCTGGTCTTCCTGCCTCCACCATTCACATCCTGCAGCGCATTCAAAACAATGCTGCACGCCTTGTACTCAAAAAGAAAAAAGCTGACCACATATCTCCTCTCCTGGCACAACGTCACTGGCTCCCTGTATCAAAGCGCATACAGTACAAACTAGACACCATGTGCCACAAAAGCCTCAATAACGCAGCCCCCGATTACCTGTCAAGCCTACTTGAGATCTATGTTCCCTCATGTACCCTCCGCTCTGCCTCCGATCCTGACTTTTCGCTTTCCACGCACTAAGCTCAATACCTATGGTCCACGAGCCTTCTCTGTTTCTGGTCCACTTTCCTGGAACAAACTTCCTCTCTCTGTCCGTCAGCAACCTACTTTTGTCTCCTTCAAGTCCACTCTCAAAGCTCACCTTTTCTCCTCTGCATAAAATCCTGACCTCACTCAATCCCCTCTGCACCCTGTCTCCACTCGGAGGGGAATCACATTGTAATATATAATTGTATATAATATGCTCTCTATAATTTTCCATTGCTTTTATTCTTTCTCCCATTTATAGCCGTGTGCGTGTGTGTGTGCGTGCGTGCGTGCATGCGTGTGTGTGCGTGCATGCGTGTGTGTCTGTTTTAGCGCTTAGATTTGATTTTATCAAGATTTTGCGCTATACAAATAAAATATTGTATTGTATTGTATAACCGTGACTTTAAGTGTGAAAATGTGGGCAAATCCTTTCTATCAGCTGGCAGCGAGTTCCACATAGATGATGCAATGGTACAATTAAACTGAAAGTATGTTCTCCAACACTTCAGATCGCATTTCAGCACCATCAGAAGATTTTGTTTTGAGTATCTGAGAGTTTAATAGCTCACTAAGTCGCGTAAAGAAAACTAATCACTTTTACGAACCCTTTCTGAGACTGGCAACATCAAAGTCAATGGTTCTATCCTGTCTATGTTATGCTGAAATGTGTGACAATTATTTCCGTTATTTCTCTATTTGTAGGCATCACAGAGAGCTATGTGACTTCTGTAGTTTTTATGTTGATGGCAGCCAAGGGGTTAATTTCATGACTGATTAAATCAGTGAGTTCAACAGATAGTCGTAGAATAATTAGGTTTAACTATAAGGAGTAATTTGAATCATTGAGATCCAAGAAATACAGCTACATTTTTACAGAGGATTTCTCAACTGTTCATGGGCAAATAACTTCCAATGTGCAATCAATGAAATATTCCCAATTCATGAATTTGCAGTTGTTACTTTTTGAGAGGGATTCATCACATGTGGACAATTCAATATAAGCTCCACCCAAATCTGCCAGCATGTATATATCTTGCAGACTGAACCTGTACAAAACCCTATGTGCTGTCAAGGTCTTGAAGTGTAAGCGGAGGGGGGAGGGACCGCAGGACCTATGAACCACAATGCTGACACCACCAGAATAATGGAAACCTCAAAACGTGCAGCAAACAGGTCAGTTTTTAATGGTGTGGGCTGGGACTGATCTCGAGATATCAGATCGTAAATCCATAGCTGTATCTAAAGAACCAACCAGACAGGGAAAAGTTCTTTGTGCATGTATCGTATGGTCCAATTTTTAGGCCACAAAGTTTAATCCTGTGCAAAGAGGCCTCTCTCAATGATTTTTGGGTAGCTAGTAGACTTAGTGTTATGCATGAAACTGCTTAGGATTATAAATCTTTATCACTGTCAATATGGTTTCCCAACCTTGCCATCAAGATACACATCCAAATTCAGTGGCAAACAAAGGCTACTCACTTGATCTTTCCAGACAGCTGTGCACTGTAAGATCTGATATCATGAGTTTAATTCCTGCCCACAGAATATGAATTGGCCTGTCTGCTCCCTGCTTAATGCTTCAATCATTCTGGTGTATCAGCTTGGACTTTCATAGGTCCTCCTCCTCCCTCCCATTCCAGACCTTATCAGGGCACAGGGCAAATGATCAGGGCAAATGATTTCATACAGGGTCAAGCAATCTGTCATAATGACACTGGCAGATCTAGGTGGAGCATATACGGATCTAAGTACAATGGATATCTCCTGGATAAACTTTATCTCTAATCTATCTTTAACCACTAGTGTTGTGTGTGTGTGTGTGTGGTGTGTGTGTGTGTGTGTGTGTGTGTGTGTGTGTGTGTGTGTGTGTGTGTGTGTGTGCATGTTTGCATGGGTGGGTGTTCTTCTTGCTGTTGTTTTTAAATGTGTGTGTGAATGATGACCATTATAAAATTTACCACTCAGATTGTGAGAGATAACACCATTTGCTTCACTATCTTGCCAAAAGCCTTACGTACAGAAACACAATCCTGAGAAAACTGATTCTGAAAGTCCAGATAATCAAACCAGTGTTTTTTTTTTTTTTTCTGGGGAGAGTATGGGCTGGGGCTGGAATACAGGAAAGATAATTATAAAAAGAACTATGGTTTGGCCATTCACTCTTGTGAGTCAGTGAGTGAGTCACTCAGTCAGTCGTGAGTGAGTGAGTGAGTGAGTGAGTGAGTGAGTGAGTGTGTGTGTGTGTGTGTGTGTGTGTGTGTGTGTGTGTGTGTGTGTGTGTGTGAAGAAACCACAGTGGCAATAAAGATATAATGCATAATCATTACTTTATCACCAACAAAGGAGTTGAACTCTCGAACACACCTGAAATCCAAGGCATCTGCCATAAAAGCAGTCTTGGCTCAGCATTTCTACATCAGTCATCAGCTGTTCTGCAAGTGCGTCATCTAACGTCTCCTCATCAGCAAATAATTGGCCAGCCTGGCAATACGTCATTAATTTCTGGGCGTAATACAAGCAGGCACGTAACTGTCCCAATGTGGCTACATAGGCCTCCAACTCTTTCATGTAAAATGCTCTTCTAAACAGTACCGATTCTTTGTTGGTTGACACATGACGCGTTATTTGAAGAAGATGCAAACAGCATTTCTGCACGATGCGCAAAAGGCTTCTGTAGCCGTTTCCCTTCTCTGTTGGCGATGCATCGAATTCATGAACTCGAAGAGAAATTTCTCGGAAACACGGTTCGATTCCGAGGTCCAAATACTCAAACAGCATGCAAAATGCCACATGAAATTTAGCATGATGACTGTGCTTGCCATCTTTGAAGTATTCAATGTTGCTGATCGCTATCGATTTCAATTCCCTTACAAGAGACGCAAAAAATCTGCCTGGACTTCCTGAGTTGTCAAAGTCCATTGTTATTAGCAGGTAGCAACCATCTTTCAGTTCAGCACAAAATAAGCGCTATGTCTGTTTGGGTGCGCATGTTTCTGTGACTATATGCACAGTACATTATTATTGTTAATCTTGTTTAAAGCCCAGCCAACTGCGTAGAGCCATATCAGGGCGCACATAATTTAAGGACATGGCCCTGGCGTTGACCACTCCGTCCAATTCATCGCTCAAGGGATTTAAAAAATATACCTGAATACAAATTTAACATAACTAAGGACATTAAAAACGGCCCTGAATTACCTTTTAAATTGCTTCGTATGTCTCATTTCTCTAGAGCCAAAAATTCACGTAGCACATGTGCCCAATTATCAATCCTAAGATTATCAATTCTAAGATACAGTACATAAGATTTTATCCAACACATATAGGTGAATGGACCAGCAAGGCAGAAAAATGACAGGAAGAAATGACAGAAAGCAAAGGAGGAAAAAAACAACAAACAAATAAACAAACAAACAAATAAACAACAAAAAGGCAAAACGACAAAAACAAAAAACAAAGAGAGTGACAGAAAAGAGGAAAACACAGAATTTCCAGAAGATGGGAATACTATTTATACTGAAAGAGCCCCTGGCATCCCCAAGGAGGGTTGCACAGTACATGGATATTCGTTTTCAGCACGTGGTATAGTAGGTCGCAGAAACCACGTGGCATAAACGCGACGTAATTGCGGGTTTCTTCGTAGACCTAAAAATCGTTACCTTTGTCATGATGATGTGAGAAGGCAAAAATCTCATCAATACAGCTTTAACCCTGTCGTGGTTATGTGAGACGATACAAATTTCAACAACAGCTTTTGTGTTGGTAAAATTTCATTCCGGTTTTCTAATTAGATGGTCAGATTCAGCCAATGTTTTAGTACACATGTACTGAACTTGTTGCATTATTGTCTAATATGGTACATAACTGCTGAACTTGTTCTAATGTTACACCACATGGCTGAACATGCATTAATGTAACACTACATGACAGATGTATCATGTGACTCCAGATCAATTTTTGTAGTAAGTCTTTGTTTTAAAACACACGTTGCTGTCATATCATGTGACTTCTTTGTGCCTGTTCTGATATGGGTAAAAAGCAAAGCATGTGGTGTTGGAGGCAGTAGTTCAGTTGGTTGAGCTTCGAATACACATGCTAATGGTTGTGGATTCGAATCCGGAGGTGTGCTACATTAAAACTGGCCTTCTCGTCCCATCTTAAACATCATTGTTGTTCTGATAGAGTCGGTATAGGATTAGATAAGTCCCCCTTCCCCTACTTCCCTGGAATGGTTATCCCCGTCGACCATATCACTGAGGTGGATGCTGCCGTATTACTGAATCAAGTAATGATAATAATAATCATAAAAAAATCAATGTTGAAGGTACCTTTTGACAAGAACAGTGGTATGTGGGTCTATACTGGTTTTCTGACGAAGACTTGGGTAGTTTGAGCGTAAAATTGTGACATATATTATTTTGAAGTCACCTGTTTTGATGTGACTATTGTTATTATTTGAAGAAGCCAGAAACATTGTGGTTTTGATATTGCCTAGGCAGATTGTAATGATGCCATTGTATCATCGTGGAGGAGGAAATTTAAAAAAAGGAAAACAGAATATAAATGTAGCTTCAGAAGGCATGCTGACCGTTTATTGGAGTTGATGAACTCTGTGTTTTTGATTCGTCCTCTTCAGTGTTTCTTAACTCCAGTGTGTGAACCTATGCTGGAAGAGGATAATAAACCACAGCATTTCTATTTAACTTTTGTTTACCCGGCTACAATCATTAAAACTGGTGTTTGTAAAACCTGTGTTTGAAAGACAAAATCAGCAGAACGAGTGATTTAGAGAAATGTAATGCTTCTCGTTCATTGTCATACTTGGATATTAGCTTCAAGGACGAAATAGTGCACCCACAGGCTTGTACAGCTTCTCCCATAAGCTGAAGGGTGTCACACACATCTCCTCCCTTAGCAAACAGTAGTTCTTGCAATCCTGGGGATGTGTTCTGCTGTTTGGTCGGGTAATCAACAGGGCGCCAGGGGAATGGTATGAGTTGGAAACACTTGTTCATGTGGAATGTGAATTGCTATGAACCAACCCTCTATGTCCTACAGCACATTCAAAACAATGCTGCACGCCTTGTACTCAAAAAGAAAAAAGCTGACCACATCTCCCCTCTCCTGGCACAACTTCACTAGTTCCCTGTACCAAAGCGCATACAGTACAAACTAGACACCATGTGCTACAAAATCCTCAATAACGCAGACCCCGATTACCTGTCAAGCCTACTTGAGATCTATGTTCCCTGACGTACCCACCCCTCTGCCTCCGATCCTCTCATTTTTCGCTT
>JAPXFY010000029.1:34754676-34757176 GCA_030674185.1 Monoplex corrugatus
CTTGCTACATACTCATTATCAACATGGCACTCTAACCCAATTCACTCGATATACCCGTTATTATTATGTCACCAACTGCTACATACTCATTATCAACATGTCACTCTAACCCAATTCACTCGATATACCCGTTATTATTATGTCACCAACCTGCTACATACTCATTATCAACATGTCACTCTAACCCAATTCACTCGATATACCCGTTATTATTATGTCACCAACCTGCTACATACTCATTATCAACATGTCACTCTAACCCAATTCACTCGATATACCCGTTATTTATTATGTCACCAACTTGCTACATACTCATTATCAACATGTCACTCTAACCCAATTCACTCGATATACCCGTTATTATTATGTCACCAACCTGCTACATACTCATTATCAACATGTCACTCTAACCAATTCACTCGATATACCCGTTATTATTATGTCACCAACCTGCTACATTCTCATTATCAACATGTCACTCTAACCCAATTCACTCGATATACCCGTTATTATTATGTCACCAACCTGCTACATACTCATTATCAACATGTCACTCTAACCCAATTCACTCGATATACCCGTTATTATTATGTCACCAACCTGCTACATTCTCATTATCAACATGGCACTCTAAACCAATTCACTCGATATACCCGTTATTATTATGTCACCAACTGCTACATACTCATTATCAACATGTGCACTCTAAACCAATTCACTCGATATACCCGTTATTATTATGTCACCAACCTGCTACATACTCATTATCAACATGCACTCTAACCAATTCACTCGATATACCCGTTATTTATGTCACCAATTGCTACATACTCATTATCAACATGCACTCTAACCCAATTCACTCGATATACCCGTTATTATTATGTCACCAACCTGCTACATACTCATTATCAACATGTCACTCTAACCCAATTCACTCGATATACCCGTTATTATTATGTCACCAACCTGCTACATACTCATTATCAACATGTCACTCTAACCCAATTCACTCGATATACCCGTATTATTATGTCACCAACTGCTACATACTCATATCAACATGGCATCTAACCCAATTCACTCGAATACCCGTTATTATTATGTCACCAACTTGCTACATATGCCAACAACAACAACAACAACAACAACAACAACAACAACAACAACAACAACAACAAAAAACATAAAAAAGGAGAGAACATGTGTGTGTGTGTGTGTATGTGTGACAGAGAAGAGGACAACTTGGGTCAAGGGTCATTCGTCAAACAGGAATTAAGAGTACACCAGGTGGGCATCCGGTGCATTCATGCGTTTGTATGTATAATGTGTGTGTGTGAGCGCGTGCGTGCGTGCATGTATCACAGAGTCCCCCCTCAGATCGTATTGTTAGACGGGTAAGTAAGGTTTGCATAATGATCACGCCATCCATGATTAGACTGGTTACTCAACATTTTCCACCGACCTAGTCCCCCTCAGACCGTATCGTTACACCGGTACGTAAGGTTTGCATAATGAAGAGCACGCCATCCATGAATTAACTGGTTACTCAACATTTTCCACCGAGCAGGATCTAACGCTCACATTGGTCTTATCCAACTATAGAGGGTAGGTTATCTAGTACACAAAAGGTTTCAGCAAATACCAACGTCCAAGCGAAAAGTCCAGAGGGTTGAATAACAGCCAGGGCCGCCAGGTGCCAAAGATTGCTTGGTTATTCAAATTTCGATGTCCAATGAAAGACAGGTTAGTTATTCAAATTTCGATGTCCAATGAAAGACAGATGGGAAGGTTTTGTGACAGAAACAACAGAAACGCACTGTATAAAAGCCAGAAAGTCAATCACTATAGGAATTCACCCATTCGATTGCCACCCAGCCAGAGACCTTCCAACCTATCTTAGAGGTATGTAATCCCACGTCTCATTTTATACTTTAGTTAGGGTAGGGATAGAAGTAGGTAGTATGTTTGATTTTCCACAAAGCAAAGAATAGAGTAGGACATAAGAAAGTGTTCGGCATTCTAGTGATATGCAAGTTCTGATGATTTGTAGTGCATCTTAGGATTTTAGGAATATTAGGATCCAGGACAGTAGGAATGGTGAAACACGTTTATACTGAAGTTGACTGCTTAAATAAATACGCCGTAGTTATTAATCTATGTGTGGACTGCTCATGAAAATCATGTCTATTGTGGTTAGTGCATTTCTTCTCGTCACTCTCCTTCCTTGTTGTGTGTGTGGCTTCTAAGTAGAGAAACAATTCTTCATATACATCCCCAATCCATCTACCTGTTACATATGACTCCACCCAAATAATCCTTCCCACGATACATGCATGCGCACTGTGTGTGTGTGAGACAGATGAAGGATGATGGCTTGGGTCAGGGGTCACATGCCCTTCTCCCCTCCTGTCTTCCCCCTCCTAGTTTGTGTGTTTTGTGTCCTGGAGATCTGGTCGTCATTAGTGATTGCTTTGGTGAATGATGAAGATGCATGTCT
>JAPXFY010000029.1:34759676-34804676 GCA_030674185.1 Monoplex corrugatus
CATATATATATATTACGTATTCTATGCCTTACACAGTACTTGTCTACAAAGTCTCATGTACTTCTCCCATCCCTATTGAACCTTCAGCCATATTATGATACAGGCAGTCATATGTTCAAAGCTGATTCATTGACATCATCTGTTGTTGGCTACTGGTCGTCCATTTTGTAGTGTTAGTATCGTTATGATTTTAGTACTTCAGTAATTTATCGTTGCTGTTGTAGATAAACATATATGTTGTGATTTTAGAACTTCAGTAATTTATCTTTGCTGTTGTAGATATGCATATGGTATATGCTGTTTTTTTTTCTTTTCAAGTGGAGAGGGTAAGTAGGATTATTGGCACTTCTGGCACAGCCAAGGTTATTGATTAACTGTTAACTTGTACAAAAAGTCTTGGGTATATTGTGGAGTTTTTTTTTCCTAATGAGCACCATGTTTGTTTGTGGACTTTGGAATGCCTCTGGGCCCTGAACTGGCTGCACCAGTATGTCATCAACATTTTATGAACACAATTTCCAGTTTCATCCCTTGCATTCCATTTAGTCATTGTACTTAAACTAAGTTTAAATCAGTTAACCCTTTGACTCCCATTCCCTATCTACCAAATGCAAAAAACAACCCTTTGATTCCATCACCCTATCCACCAGCTGCCCACAGGAAGCTAGTGGATAGGGTGAGGGAGTTAAAGGATTTATTTTTTGCTTTGCTAGCATGGTCAACAATGCAGGCGCTGGTAGGCAGGGTGTGGAAGTCAAAGGGTTAAGTAGATGGGATATCTCAGTGTATACATCAAAGTCATGTTTTGTGTCATTGCAGGTGACGCAAGCCTGGATAGCACAATCAATACAACTACCATGTGGACTTGATGAAGAGAGAAAGTAGCAGCTCCCACCTGCCCCAGCATCTCTTCACATCTGTATAAGTAGGTGGACTGGAACCCATTCCTGTTTCATAACAACTTGTGCACTAGTGAAAGCAGCAATGGCAGAAGAGGCAGCAGTACCTGAGACCGATGAGAATCAGTCAGGCAGTATGGATGAAGGAGGAGACAAAACTGCCACTGATTCCATCCCACCATCCAGTTATCCCAGTAACCAAGCGACAGGTCAACATGACCCCAGTAATCTATCAACAGGACACTATGACCTCAGTAACCTTACAGCTGAAAGCATGGCCAGTAACTCTAGACTTTCGGGTGGTCAGGTTGGGGAGGGAGATGGTGGGAGCTGCGTGAAGAAACTTCAGAAAGCCGACAGTGGCATCGATGTAGAGAAGTCTCCGTCAGTCAGCATGAGGGACGGTCTGTCAGACGGGGATGGAGGGGACAGTATCAGTGACTGCTGGGTTGACAGTACTGGCTTGTCCCACTCGGAGTCTTTCAAGTCAGATGACAGTCCTTGTCAGTCCGAAGATTATGCTGGAGTGGACGCTTCATTCACAGACAATAATATAGACCTTGCCAACATTTCTTCCACTGAGTTGACTGCCACACATAGAGGCCAGACTGAAGACGATCTGAGCATGAAAGTGGCAGAGGCAGACAGCCCTTCAGACTTGCACGAAGGTGAAGAAACCTTGCAAGACAACGAGGAGGGAGAAGAAACGTCATCAGATGCAGACAATACATTGGTCAGACGGAAGCGCCATATTGCGTCTGACAGATCCACAGATGGTGATGAAGAAGGGGACAAAGAAGGAGATGAGCAGTCTTGGGAAAAGCAGGAAGAAGAAGAAGAAGAGGAGGACGTCAACAACAATCCTTGGCCAAAGCATAAGTGGCGTGCTCTTTATGACTTGAGAGCGCGTGAGATTGGCGCGACAAGCTGTACTCCACCTTCCCTGTTTCGTGAGAAAGTTCAGGGGTCACTACACATGGTTCAGCGACTCAAGCTGCAATATAGAATGATGCATCATGAAGGCTGTGTCAACTCCCTGCATTTTAACCGCATTGGTGAGTGTGTGTTGGCGCCAAAATATAGCTAAAGCTCAGTTATAGGATCAGATTGGCTCAATCATTTGTTTAATTACAATAATAATTACAATATTTATATAGCGCAAAATCTTGATAAAATCAAATCTAAGCGCTGAAGCAGACACACACGCAAGCACGCACGCACGCACGCACACACACGCACGCACACACTCACACACACGCATGGCTATAAATGGGGAGAAAGAATAAAAGCAAAAGCAAGATAAAAGCAATGGAAAATTATAGAGAGCATAGCATATACAATTATATATTATAACAGATAGGGTCAGATTGGCTCAATCATTTGTTTGGTACAGAATCTAGGTCCTGTCCTCCTCTCTTATTTCCAAGATCTTTCCAGAACATACGGAGGAATCTTCCACCAGTTATCCTGTAGATTTTAGTGAAAGTGTATTTTGGTAGTCCAGCTGATTCTCAGATCCCCTGTTGGCAGATTGTTATGAAGAGTTAATTTTAAATATATTGTTGTGTGTTATTATTATTTAACACTGTTAATTCATTGTTCTGAATTATTAATTGTAATTGTTCCCCTTCTTACATTCATACTCCCGGCTCCCCCCCCCCCCCCTTACTTTTTTCTCTCCATTTTCTTTTCTTTTTCTTTTTTCTTTGTGTGTGTGTGTGTGTGTGTGTGTGTGTGTGTGTGTGTGTGTGTGTGTGTGTGTGTCAAAAATCACTATTGTGAACAGACATTAAATAAAAGATTCCTTCCGATTGCAATCAATCAGTCTTGATGGTTTTAGTTCCAATTCCAATTTATCTGTTCTGACAAAGGAAAACAGCTGAAGAAGATTTTCCCTCCCCATTTGCTCAGTTGATCAGAGCGCCCTGCAGATAATAGAGGGGTTAGGGTGTAGACTCTTGGGTGGGCCACACTTATATATGCAGGCTGAGTGGCTTTTTTTGATAGTGCTGTGGATTCAAGGTCTTGCTTCACAAGTTCCATCTCACCCTGCAACATGAAAGTTGGCTTTTTTGTTGCCCATGTTAAACTCCAGTTAATGTGGTAGTATCAGTGTATTATATAGGTCCCAATCGCTTCCTTGCTTATGTCAAGAGTTTGGCAGAACATAATGTTTTTTAAGTAGGCCTTGGAAATATGTTGGTGGTCCTTTTTTTATCCACTGGACGAGGCGGCAGGGAAGTTTTAGTCTTTTTCGTATTATCCGTTGTTTGGTGTCTGTTTGTGGTAGTGCATTTGTGGTAGTGCATTTGTGCTTGACAAAGGCCAGTTGGCCGATGGTTTGCGCCTGTCTTGTCTTGTTGTGTTGAATACGCATTCGTTTACGGTTTTCTTGTTCTTCTGGTTCTTTTTTGGAAATATGTCAGATAGCTGCTGGTAGATTTTGGTGGAGTTAAGTGGAATCATACGGGTGTGATGAATATCCTCTTGAACAAACTCCAAATTCAAACCTTTGATACTCTTCTTTTTACTGTTAAAATGTCCTGCAGTAATGCCATTTTACGTAGTTCAGGTTTAATTTATTTCCTTATTTGATAGAGCTGTGGACTGGAGATTTCATGTCTAAAGCTTAGTCCCACTCAGCAACATGAGAATTGATGTGTTTGTTGCCCATCTTAGTGCTCCAATTATTGTGGTACTGGTAGTGTCATTGTTTCAAAGGTCTTAACTGTCTCCCCTGTCTGTGAAGACTTTGACAGCACATATGGTTTTGAGTAGGGTCAGGAAGTCTGTCAGATAATGGCTGGCAGATTTGGATGCAATACATGTAAAATTGTTTGAATGCAATGATTCCCTCTTGAACGAACTCCCAATACCGGACTGAAACTATTGGTACTCCTTTTTAAAAAAATTTTTTTTTTTACTGTTAACACATTACTGCAGTAATCATGGCGCACAAATCCGAGTAGTTGGCCACTTTCTGCCGGCTATTAATAGTGCGCCCCTTTCCTTCCACTCCCCACACCCTTTTCACCTGTCCCTTTATCACTAGTGTGGGAGCACAAAGATGTACTACACTGATGGACTTTGGTCGACCCTGCCTGGCTAAAAATAGCACACGCAGGCGAAGCCGGCTCGCAACTAAAGGGTGTCGGAATGGCTGGGAAAATGCAGCATTATAATGCCTTTGTGCCTGATTAAACTTAAATTCATTTCTTTATGGAGCAGAGTGGCAGACTGGTTCAAATGTTCACCTGGCAATAATAAACTTGACATTCCAGTGTTTGTTCCCCATTGAGGTCTCAACTATTCTCCCCAGTTTGACCAGAAAATCGAACTGAACATCTAGCTCTTGAAAGGGGACGAAAAAGAAGCCGGGTCCTTGTGCTTCTGGCCTGTGCATTCTAAAGATCCCACGGTAGTTGGAAATCGTGGAGAGCAGGGCATTTGCCTGTTTGCCCTGGTACAAAACTTTGGAGAGAAAGGTTGGTTTTCCAGGCCTTTGCCTTAGTTGAAGGCCAATTAGCCTTCTTGCCATTCTGAAGTCGGTAAAAAAAAAAAAATTGCCCCCTTCCACATACACACAAAGAGAAGGGTGGCACTGTACTGCGGTGACACGCTCTCAAGGGGGAGAACAGCCTGAGTTTTGTATGGTAAATCCACTGTAATAAAAGAAATTAATATGAATATGAATATGAAATAATGTTTTCGGTAAGGTTTTTTTTTTCTGTAGAATAAAGCCATTTGTCTAATTTTGACATTTATGCCAATTGTTGTTGGGCTGTTTGCATATTGAAGAGTGGTTGACTACTTGCTGCCATGCAGGTACTTTGCTGGCCAGTGGTGCTGACGACCTGCAGGTTGTTCTCTGGAACTGGGCACGCAACCGTAAGGCACTTGTGTATGACAGTGGTCATCGTAGTAATGTCTTCCAGGTCAGTTGGCTTGTGAATTGGCGCTACAGTGAAAACTGTAAAAACTTATACTGGTATAATGCTACACAGTAGGTATTTATAACAGTCTAGTCATATATATATATACAGGCAAAAAAAAAATAACAACAAGAACAACCCCCAAACCCAAAACAAAAATATTGAACAAAGAAAAACAAAAAAATACAAACAAGACGGTCAAGCTATTTCAGCAGTGCCCCTTCTCTTACAAGTATTATCACAGAAAACCAAGATTTGTACTTCTCAAGGTCCGTGATGAACATCCGATGAAATAAAACTTGACATGAACTGAAGAGATAGTAGAAATCAGAATTGAAATATTTGTTCCCATAAAAATGATTTGGTTTCAGAGAGTCATTTTCGCACTCCTCTGTCAGAAAGTGCTGATTTTAGGCACCTTTCTTGTACATGTGACCGTGACCGGTTCCATGACTAACCAAAGTTATGCTTTTGGTACTCCTCAGTGGTCTGTGTGTTTGACCCAAAGTTTGGTAAAGAGCACATCCTATAAGCAGTTGAGAAAATCTTGCTGACACATTTATGTCACACACACACACACACACACACACACACACACACACACACACACACACACACACACACACACACACACACACACACACACACACACACACACACACACACACACACACACACACACACACACACACACACACACACACACACACACACACACACGCACATCGAACGCACACACACACACACTCACAAAGACACAAAAGAGACACACAGAGACTTGTCTTTGGTATTATGATATGAAATGATCTCCTTTTTTTAAACAACGAAATGGAGATTGAAAAGTAAACTCACTTCTCAAACAAGAGACTTTTTTTAATCATTGTGTGGCTATAATTGTCCCATTTGTATGTTAGCTGTTTTCAAAAGTTCTTGTTGATGAAGTCATCAGTTCTCATTTATTTTTCGTGTTTAATAGAAGAATGTCGATATAGCTTAGCTTTTCACTCCCAGTTGCAGTTATAGCTGTGGTTCAGGGGCCATCACATGATTAACCCGTTCAGTACTTCTGACCGAATATCTCGGGTCGACGGACTTTTCCTATTTTTAGCCAGAAAACCCCAATGCTTTCAGTGACGTATGAGATATCAATGGAAACTTCAATATTCCTTCTACATATCGATGCTTATTATGAATGTGTGACGTTTTATGGTCTTTTTGCCCGTGCGGTTGAAAATGTGACCCATACAGCTGATTACTATTCAGCGAGTGTAAACAATGGTGGGCGGACTCGCTTCGACACCTGAGCGTCGATCAGACCCGAAAAACAACTTCTGCAGCAAAAGAAGTTGCAGAAATCATTACTTGTGGAGCTGATTGTGATTTGCGGTCTGTCGATAAGAGTGAAAATGACGATAATGTGGTTCATGCAGGCGACATTTCGGTGTTGATGTCCGAAGTCGGTCTTGACCCAGATATGAGTCAAAGTGACATTACTAGCACTGGCGATCGTAAAAACGAAAGTACTGCTGCTCCTGGTGTGTTGTAATGTATACTGAACAAGGAAATTTACAGTGTTGTGGGGTTTTCTGGGCTGGATGAAGAGATATGAATTTTTTTTATTTTACTTTTAAGTCAAGACGTTTAAAACTCCGTGGCACAGGAGATTCACCTTTTTATTTACACTTTGGCAGCTGAAGGGGTTAATCAGTTAATACCTTGATTGCTTACATGCTTAGTGACCAGGATGCATTTTCTCTTTTTTATATGCCTGTAGCCATGTCTTATATAGGGCATTTTTATCTGCAAAATTTGGAAAACTGAAATGGAAGGAATACTGCAAACTGATACAGCCTCTTGTAGGGATGTCACAGCACAGTTCTGTCCCTTTCATCCTTTGAAGAATTACTATTTGTTAAGTTTCGCAGAATGTTGGAGACGGATGCTCAGATTCCAGATACCAGACAAGCATTGGACTTCAGCAGGCAGGCCTGTTTTCAAGCACTACAGTGTTCTGGAAGTTTCAGAAGAAATTCTGACCGATCTGATGAAGGGGAGATGGACAACAACTAACTCCACCATCTTTTGTCAGATGTTGTGGATGATGATTGCAAACTGAACTTTGAACCTTGCAGAAGTGAAACTAAAAGTGATGATTATGCATATTACCAACAACATCAGATTATTATTATCCCACATTATAGCCAAAAGTATGAGAGAAAAAAAAAAAGCAAAAATTCAGTAAATGACTGAGCGATGAGCAGATTAGTGAACCTACCGAAGAAAGCAAAATGTTGCCTTGGCACACAACAGTAACAAATGCTGTTATACTGTGGCAGGGTAGGGGTAATAATCTAACTTGTCACTTGCTAATGTTTGCTTCCTTGCAAATGGTGACTGCCTTGTAGAGTATTTTAAGTGACTTCTCAGCAACTTTTGGCTTGATTTTGATGTTTTTTTTTTTTTTTCGCTTTTTGAAAAACAAAAATTAGTTGAGTGTGTCAACATGGCTGCCAGGAGGTATACTACAGAAGAGGTGTGTGGAATTCTTTTGATATGCAGCATGATGGTGACAGTAGTGATGATGAAAATAGGGTAGGAAGTGATGGTGATGTTGTTGACAGGCTCGACAGTGACATAAGTAATTCTGATTGTCCTGATGAGGAGGATTACACTGTACTTCATTTTATATGTCAGAGATTTATTTGTGCTCAAAACTATATAATCTGTACTTTGAAATATATGCCTTCATTATCTGTGTTTAATTTTACAGTTGAAATATATGTCTTCATTATCTGTGTGTTAATTTTACAGACATGTTTTTAGTTTTGAGTATGTCATGTGTGTGACTACTAAACTTACATGATTAGCCCTGATATGGCTCTGAATATTCAGCTGGGCTTTAAACAATAATAATTATAATAACAATTTGAATTGTTATTGATATAATGAATTCTGCTTCTTAAAAAGAGATCAAAAGATAAATTCATGCCACTAATGATGATAGTCATATGGTTATGTATGGTTGTCTCTTGCAGGCCAAGTTCATGCCTTACAGTGGTGACTGTCATTTGGTGACGTGTGCACGTGATGGACAAGTACGACTGTCAGAGCTGTCTCTCACAGGGGTGTGTAAAAACACCAAGAAACTGGCACAACATAAAGGGCCGCACATAAGGTGTGTTGTCACTGATATTGTATCGTGTGTGGGGGTGTGTGTGTATGCGTGTGAGTGACTGTGTGTGTGTGTTGTGTGTGTGTGGGGTGTGTGTGTGTGTGTGTGTGTGTGTGTGTGGTGTGTGTTCATGTGTGTGTGTGTGTGTGTGTGTGTGTGTGTGTTGGTGCGTGTGTGGGTATGTTCGTTTGTTATTTCATTTAACGTCTTCTCACATATGTACTTTTGGATAAGTGTGAGATGTGTGTGTGTGTTTTGTGTGTGTGTGGTGTGTGTGTGTGTGTGGTGTGTGTGTGGTGGTGTGTGTGTGTGTGTGTGTGTGTGTGTGTGTCTTGTGTGTGTGTGTGTGTTCATGTGTGTGTGTGTGTGTGTGTGTGTGTGTGTGTGTGTTGGTGCGTGGTGGGTATGTTCGTTCGTTTGTTATTTCATTTAACGCTTCTCACAATGTACTTTTGGATAAGTGTAGTGTGTGTGTTGTTGTGTGTGTGTGTGTTGTGTGTGTTGTGTGTTGTGTGTGTGTGTGTGTTCATGTGTGTGTGTGTTGTCATGTGTGTGTGTGTGGTTGTGTGTGTGTGCGCACGCTCACATGTGTGTGTGTGTGTGTGTGTGTGTGTTCATGTGTGTGTGTGTGTGTTCATGTGTGTGTGTGTGTGTTCATGTAGGCCTACATGTATATCCCAGTTGGCTTATCGGAAATCAGGTTAATGAATAAGTAAATCAGTAAACGTTGTCATAGAGTGCTGAAGTCTTTAATGCATGAAGTGTATATGTGTGTGTCTGTATGTGTATGTGTGCACACAAACATGCTTACATGCATGTGTGTCTGTCTGAAAACATTAAAAACTGGCCTGTTTGCTGCCAGTCTTAATTTTTCAGTCACTCTGGTGGTGTCAGCGTAGTGTTTGGAGGTCCCTGTTCCCTCTTCCTTATTTTAAGCTTAACCTTACCAGCGCATAAGGTTTTAGGCAGACTCCGGGAATCTGCCAGATATTTACTGGCAAATTTGGGTGGAGAGCATATGGAATTGTCTGAGTGTGATGGAATTCGGCTTGAACAAACTCTAAACTCTACATTATCTGAAATCTGTTGTAAATAGATTTTGTCCTAGAATAACTGAACTTGGGAAGAATGAACTCAGCTGTGTGTGTGTGTGTGTGTGTGTGTGTGTGGTGTGTGTGTGTGTGTGTGTGTGTGGAGAGAGAGAGAGAGAGAGAGAGAGAGAGAGAGAGAGAGAGAGAGTGTTGTGTGGTGTTTGCGTGTGTGCCATGTCTGTGTATCTAAAACCTATTAATGTGTTGTTGGATTATGTGGAGATTATTACAGAATGTATGAACTCTATAGAGATGTGACTGTGTGTGTGTTGTGTGTGTGTTGTGTGTGTTGGTGCATATGCATGTATGCATATGTGTGCATATCTACGTGGGTGAGTGTGATTTTGTGCTATATGTGTGCTTGTTTGTATGTGCATGTGCATATGTGTGTGTGTGGTGTATGGTGTGTGTGTGTGTGTGAGTGTGTGTGTGGTGTGTGTGTGTGTGTGTGTGTGTGTGTGTGTGTGTGTGTGTGGTGTGTGTGTGGTTTCAGCTTGCTCTGGAGTATGACTCACCCCATGTGTTCCTCAGCTGTGGAGAGGATGCCCTCACTTTCCAGTTTGATTTGAGAGAAGAGAAACCCAAAAAGTAAGCTTTGTGTATGCTGTCATTGTGTTTGATAGACTGTACGCACCCCCACACACACACACATTTCCACTTTAGATTGTCGTCAACAACCAGGATATACACTCCAGACACATATCCCCCTTTGATTGTCATCAACAACCAGGATATACATCCACACACATCCCTTTGATTCATACAACCGATATCACTCCCTTCCCTTTGATTGTCATCAACAACCAGGATATACACTCCACACACACATATCCCCCTTGATTGTCATCAACAACCGGATATACACTCCACACACATATCCCCCTTTGATTGTCATCAACAACCAGGATATACACTACACACACATATCCCCCTTTGATTGTCATCAACAACCAGGATATACACTCCACACACATATCCCCCTTTGATTGTCATCAACAACCAGGATATACACTCCACACACTATATCCCCTTTGATTGTCATCAACGACCAGGATATACACTCCACACACAATATCCCCCTTTGATTGTCATCAACAGTAGGATATACACTTCACACACATATCCCCCTTTGATTGTCATCAACAACCAGATATACACTCCACACGCATATCCCCTTTGATTGTCACAACAACCAGGATATACACTCCACACACATATCCCCTTGATTGTCTCAACACCAGGATATACACTCACACCATATCCCCTTTGTCATCAACAACCGGGATATACACTCCACACACATATCCCCCTTTGATTGTCATCAACAACCAGGATATACACTCCACACACATATCCCCCTTTGATTGTCGTCAACAACCAGGATATACACTCCACACACATATCCCCCTTTGATTGTCATCAACAACCAGGATATACACTCCACACACATATCCCCCTTTGATTGTCGTCAACAACCAGGATATACACTCCACATACATATCCCCCTTTGATTGTCGTCAACAACCAGGATATACACTCCACACACATATCCCCCTTTGATTGTCGTCAACAACCGGGATATACACTCCACACACATATCCCCCTTTGAATGTCATCTACAGTACCTTTAACAGACATTTTTGATATTCTGCATGCTTATACACACCAAATAGAATTAGGCACTGGCAGGTCAGCACACATGGTGACCTAAGAAATCAGAATGGCCACCCTTTACCTGCCAGGCAGAGATTTCTGGGTGGATCGAACCCAGGACCGTCTGATTGGAAGGCCGACATTTACCCACTTGACTACCGTGCCTCTGGTCCTGTTTCTGTCATATTCAGTGGACTTGTGTGCATTCCCTGCTTATTGCCCTCACACATCCCTGGGTGGTGGGGCAGCAGTGAAAGTCCTCCACCCCTGTCTGTCTTTGGCCGTCCCTTCACTACTACACCATGTCAAGTTATTGTTCTTTGTCTCTATCTCCTCTGATCATCGATCATGATGTCTGTATCTAATGTTACAGGTTGATTGTGACCAAAGAAAATGACGTTAAGATACCGCTGTACTCGATCCACTCCAACCCCATGAACTCTAACGAGTTTCTGACCAGTGGCCGTGACCCCTACGTCAGGTAAAGATGTCATGACCCCCATGTGACTTTACACCAGTGGAATGTGTTTCGATTTGTTTGTGTTGTGTGAACATAGTTGTGTGAAGATTGTTTCCTAGAAAAGGGAGTTTTGAGTTAGAAGTTCGTTTGTTCAGAAGGGATTCATTACACTTTGAAAATTCCATATGTGCTTCCCCGGGAATGTGCGAGAAACTATCTAGCATGTTCCATGAGCCTGCACAAAATCCTATGTGCTAACAAGGTCTTGAAATAGAAAATGAGGGGGTTGTGGGGGTGGGGGGAGGGGAGAAGAAAGGGATTTACAGATTGCTAAGCTGAAACCAACAGAATAATTAGAGTATTAAGTTGGGCTGTAATTTAACCTGGTTTTAATATATGTTTTGGCGTATTTAGTTATGTTTATACATTTGTATTCAATTTTTGTTTTTTTAACCCCCAACCCCCGTGGGGATGCCGGGGACTCTTTCAGTATAAATAGTATCCCTGCCTTTTGGAAATTCTGTCCTAGAAATTTCCTCTTTTCTGTCACTCTCTTTGTTTTAGCCTTGTTCCTTTGCTTTCTGTCATTTCTTTGTATCATTTTCTGCCTTGCTGGTCCATTGACCTAGAAGTGTTCTGTTTCTGCCTTGTTGCCTTGCTTTCTGTCATTTCTACTTATTTTCTGCCTTAATGGTCCATTCACCTGTATTTTGCGATAAAGTCTTCCGTACTTTTTCTTCGGATTGATAATTGGGTACATGTATTAAGTGCATTTTTGGCTCTAAAGAGGTGAGATATGCGGAAACAATTTTAGGTAATTTATGCCTGTTTTTATATATGTTTTGGTGTCCTTATGTATGCTTATATTTATATTCAGGTGTGTTTTTTAAATCTCCCCTGTGCGATAAATCGGACGGAATGGTCCTACGGTGGGGGCATGTCCTTAGATTATGTGCGCGATTGCATTGATATGTGTACTTAATTTTCTTTTCTTTTTTTTTCTGTTCAAGTTTTGTGTTTTGAAGCGGTTATAGCCCTGATATGGCTCTGTGCAGTCGGCTGGGCTTTAAACAACTATAAAAGTAAAAGTAAAAAAGCACTGAAGCTTTTGAAAAGACCTTAAATTTCCCACCCCCAAATTTCTCCCTGAATCCTGTCATGTCCTTACATGTTGATGTTTTTCTGTTTCAGAGTATAAGCATGTGTTAGAAGTGTCATGACTTTATGTGAAACGAACAGTTGTTCTTACAGGTTGATATGTTTCTGATTTTCAGAGTGTATGACAAGAGGAAAATAAATGAGGTGAGTTGGTGACAGTATACTTGTAGTTTGAAGCTAAGAAACTGTGTGTTAAAATTTTAACTGCCCTTGAGAACCGATGTGAAAACTGTACGTTATTTCTTGTGAATGTGAGCGAGTGTCATGACAGTGCAGCTGCGGTACTATGCCTGTTTTGTGTGTTTGTTTCAGGATGTGAACGCGGGTATAGTGAAGAAGTTCTGTCCCAGACACCTGGTAAGTGTAAACCAAAAAGCAAGACGGTCTGTCAGCTCTAACTGCCTCACTTTGTATTTAAGAATTATTACAGAAAATCCAGAATTTGGATTTCCCAATGTCATTGTGACTTTTGAGAAGCTTCAGTTTCCCCCATGTGGGGATGCCGGGGGCTCTTTCAGTATAAAGAGTATCCCTATCTCTGGAAAATCTGTGCTAGAAATGTCCTCTTTTTCTGTCACTCTTTTTAGTTCTTTTGTATGTGTTCTGTAAAATCTTACATACTTTCTATTAGGATTGATAATTGGGTTTATGTATTGACTGCATGTTTGGCTCTTGGGAATTGTGCGATGCAGGAAAATTTGAGGTAATTCAGGCCATTTTTTATGTGTGCTTTATCGTTCTTAGTTATATTCATATTTGTATTCGGGCTTTTTTTTTGAAATTCTCTGGTGATAAATTGGATGGAATGGTCAGTGCTATAGGCATATCCTTAGATTATATGCATGCATGCATAATTAATTTTCTTTTCCAGCTTTTTGTTTTCTAACCAGATGTTGTATATTTTATTGCAGTTCATTTATATAAAGTCTTTCACACTGTATGAATTTTAGTTCATTTGCTTTTTAAGTATGGAGTTGTTTCTGTGCATAGATTAGCAAGGACTAGCTGTAAGACAGGCCCAGTGGGACCTGATGCTACTGTCCTCGAGTAATTAAGGGCTTGGGATGTTTTTAAGTTGATTGGGGTTCAACATTATAAAGGTTGTACCTATCTCCTTTCCTTCACCGTTTTATCTTTCCTACACCTTGAACAGGAGTAGGTACCCATTTACAGTGGGGTGGACTGGAGGACGTAGGCATAAAAGTTTTTCTCAGGCCAATATTGAACCTGTGCAAAGGTGTGCAGGTAGATCGGAAGGCTGAAGCTCTGCTGTGCCAGCCAGTCTTCATGTTAACCTGCACTAGGTTTTAATGTTGATAAAAACAATTTCATTTGCATGGTGGAAACAGCATGTGTCAGAGAATACTCATTGATCTTAACAACAACATCAACAACAACAACAACAACAACATCAACATCAACATCAACAACAACAACAACAACAACAACAACAAACCAAAAAGAGAAAATTGAGGGGAAGGGTGGGTGGGGGAGGGTTGTCTTGTCAATACATTGATTTATGCAGTACAAACCAATGCATCAAATCAGCATAAACATATTTCATTGTTGAAAATAGCAACAGATCATAGTATGAAATTAGAAATAGTTGGTAGTGATAGTACCTGAAAAATACAATTTCTTACACACACTGGCACAGGCACACACACATACACACATATCTATATATTTTATATATATATCTATATACTAAACATATGTACACACACACATATGTATATTCATACACACACACATACATACACTCACACAGATATATGTATGTGTGTGTGTGTGTGTGTGTGTGTGTGTGTGTGTGTGTGTGTGTGTATGTGTGTGTGTGTGCTTGTGTGTGTGTACATTAGAGGGCATGGGATGTTGCTGGGTCATTACAATCATGTAACAATGACGTATCGTGTATTACTACTACTGTACAAAGGCTATACAAAAGAAGGAAAAATATACAGAATTAAATAGGATATTAGTGGTGGTGATGATGATGATGATAATGACGGTGGTGGTGGTGATGAAGAAGAAGAAGAAGAAGAAGAAGAAGATGATGATGATGATGATGATGATGATGATGATGATGGTGCCTAGAGAGCGAGTGTAGTACACACAGATTGATGGTTGATTTGCTCACTACAGGACAACAGCAGCTTGAAGACGAACGTGACATGTGCCTGTTACAGCTACAATGGTACAGGTGAGTGAGGCACAGGCCAGTGACATTACATGTATTTTCTTTTGCTAGTGAGGCATAGGCCAGTGACATTACATGTATTTTCTTTTGTGAGTGAGGCACAGGCCAGTGATGTTACAAGTATTTTCTTTTGCGAGTGAGGCACAGGCCAGTGACGTTACAAGTATTTTGTTTTGTGAGTGAGGCACAGGCCAGTGATGTTACAAGTATTTTGTTTTGCAAGTGAGGCACAGGCCAGTGACGTTGCAAGTATTTTCTTTTGTGAGTGAGGCACAGGCTAGTGATGTTACAAGTATTTTCTTTTGTGAGTGAGGCACAGACCAGTGACGTTACAAGTATTTTCTTTTGTGAGTGAGGCACAGACCAGTGACGTTACAAGTATTTTCTTTTGTGAGTGAGGCACAGGCCAGTGACGTTACAAGTATTTTCTTTTGTGAGTGAGGCACAGGCCAGTGACGTTACAAGTATTTTCTTTTGTGAGTGAGGCACAGGCCAGTGATGTTACAAGTATTTTCTTTTGCGAGTGAGGCACAGACCAGTGACGTTACAAGTATTTTCTTTTGCGAGTGAGGCACAGACCAGTGACGTTACAAGTATTTTCTTTTGTGAGTGAGGCACAGACCAGTGACGTTACAAGTATTTTCTTTTGTGAGTGAGGCACAGACCAGTGACGTTACAAGTATTTTCTTTTGTGAGTGAGGCACAGGCCAGTGACATTACAGGTATTTTCTTTTGTGAGTTAGGCACAGGCCAATGACGTTACAAGGATTTTCTTTTGTGAGTGAGGCACAGACCAGTGACGTTACAAGGATTTTCTTTTGTGAGTGAGGCACAGGCCAGTGACGTTATAAGTATTTTCTTTGGTGAGTGAGGCACAGGCCAGTGACGTTACAAGGATTTTCTTTTGTGAGTGAGGCACAGCCAGTGACATTACAGGTATTTTCTTTTGGAGTTAGGCACAGGCCAATGACATTACAGGTATTTTCTTTTGTGAGTTAGGCACAGGCCAGTGACATTACAGGTATTTTCTTTTGTGAATGAGGCACAGGCTAGTGACGTTACAAGGATTTTCTTTTGTGAGTGAGGCACAGGCCAGTGACATTACAGGTATTTTCTTTTGTGAGTGAGGCACAGGCCAGTGACATTACAGGTATTTTCTTTTGTGAGTTAGGCACAGGCCAGTGACGTTACAAGTATTTTCTTTTGCATTTGAGCATGGTAACATCTCATAGTGTCGGTCTAGTCTGGATAAAGGATGCATTTTTGTTTTGTTTTTGCAAGCCCTCTTTGTTCCCCCAAAGCTGTTAAACTAGAGTTGCCCTATTTGCCCACTGCTTTGTTGGATCTATTTTTGAACTGTGGGCAAAACTGTAGAATATGGTCTGGAGTCCCTTTCTGGATTGAGACCGCATGAGAGGGCCGTACTCTACGCTTACTATCATAATCTTTTTCTTGTTGTTGTTTAGTAATCATCATACTTTGGCAGTTTCCTTTGTGCTTACCCCCCCCCCCCCCCACCTCCATGTTCTGTGCTATCTTAACTCCCCTACATTCTCCCGCAGCGACATTGTTCCATTTGGATCTATAAAATCAATAAAAAGGCAGTATGTTATACATCAGTTGAAACTGCAAACATTACTGAGTGTTATGGTGTTTAGTTTGATGATGTAAGTTATAAGTTAATGTTTGACAGAATGGCATGCTTTCTGGTAAATGTACTGTCAGTTTCGTGAAAAATCATAACAAGTCTCATAATGGAAAAGAGTTAATGTCCACAGAAGTCGGGATAGTTTTTGCAGTGCTGTGATGATTATGATGATGAGGATGATAATCATGAAGCTGCAGAGTTCCATCTAGAATGGAGATTGCGTGACAGAGCTGTACTCTACACTTACTATCATGATACAGTGGAGTCCACCTACAACAAACATGTCTTCGACAAAGTTCCTGCAGTAATGTTCTCTTTTATTTTCCTTCCTTCCTTCCTTTTTCTTTCTCTCTTGTGAAATACAATCTGTGATAAACAAAATCTTTTATTTTCCTTCCTGGCTTCCTTTTTCTTTCTCTCTTGTGAAATATAATCTGTGATAAACAAAATCTTTTATTTTCCTTCCTTCCTTCTTTTCTTTCTCTCTTGTGAAATACAATCTGTGACAAACAAAATCTACTGTCACTTATTAAACAATTCCTCATTGAACGAACATGTGACAAACAAAATCTACTGTCACTTATAACAAATCCTCATTGAACGAACATGTGACAAACAAAATCTACTGTCACTTATAACAAATTCCTCATTGAACGAACATGTGACAAACAAAATCTACTGTCACTTATAACAAATTCCTCATTGAACGAACAAAGTGTTGTTTCCTAAAGGCCTGGTTTGCTGTGCATGGTCTTGCCCTACAACAATCAAGTGCTGAAGACTGGTATAGCTGCTGGGCAATGTAGATCTAGATCTACTGTGTATATACAGCACAGTGATCAGCCTTTTGTTGATGCCAGGGTATATTATGATAGGAAGTGCAGAGTACAGCCCTGTCATGCTGTCTTAACCTACATGGAACTCCAAATTGTTATGATTATTATCTCATCATTGTCATCATCATAGCATTGTTAAGAATGTCCCAGCTTATGTGGCCATTGCCAATGTGTGATGATCCTAAAGTTTTTCGTTTGTGTAACTCTAAGAAATAACATACTGGATGAAAAACACCATGTTTTGCAGTGTTTGGAAAACGTAATTTTGATGAAGACAAGCAGTATTCATATAGATGGCCCAAGAAGATATTCTGATGTCTACCACCTCATGCCCCAGTTATCTTACGATTATGGGACAGCCTTTTCCTTGATTTTTTGTTTTTGTTTGTTTTAAATTTTTTTCCTTTCTTACTTTTGTGACAGCGGTGATTTTAAGATTGCTGTTAAAATATTGCTATGGGTAGATATAATAAAAATAAATTCCTTTTTGTTTGTCAGTCTTTAGAATTGAAACTGAAATGAAATGAATCCCTTTTCTTTCTTTGTCAGTCTTCATTGTATTTGTTCCCTTCACTTTTTGTTTTTATTTTCTAGAAATTGTGGGCAGCTACAATGATGAAGACATCTATGTTTTTGACAACGTTCGCTCTGATAGCACTGACGCTGCTCACCGCTACTCTGGACATCGCAACAATGCCACAGGTTGACGTCACCATTCACTATTCATCTTTTTGTCTCATGTTATGTTTTTGTTGTCATATATTACAGTGGTGGTTATTTTGTGCTGGTTATACTGAAGTGAGGTCCATATGGTTATAATTTCAGTTTACTGAGACTGTGTCGATCAGTGGTTTGACTTACAAAAGTGATAACCTACACCGTGGACATGAAGGTTTTGACTCATGGAATTTGAAGTTTGGAGTGGAGTTGGGTGTTTGTTCAAGACAAATTCATTGCACTCAACCCAAATCTGCAAGTAATTATCTGGCAGCCTCCTGCAGCTAGTGCAAAACCTTGGTCTTGAAATTGGGAGGGGAGGCGGAGAGGGACTGTGAAAGGCATAGATGACAACTTCAGAATGATGGAAACATTAAGATGGACTGCAAACAGCCTAGTTTTTAATGCTGCAGTCTGGGGTTAAATCCGAGATGTGTCGCATCTTCAGTATATGGCTTTATCAAAATGGAGATGAAAGTTTTGACTTTAGGAGTGGTAACTTGAAACTTATGCGATCAAAGCTTTGGCTTATGGAATGGTAAGAGATTTGTGTCTTTCAGCATATATATATATATAAAAATATATATAAATATATATGTATATATAATAATAATAATAATTACAATATTTATATAGCGCAAAATCTTGATAAAATCAAATCTAAGCGCTGAAACAGACACACACGCACGCACACGCATGCACGCACGCACGCACGCACCACGCACGCACGCACGCACGCACACACACACACACACACACACACACACACACACACACGCATGGCTATAAATGGGGAGAAAGAATAAAAGCAATGGAAAATTATAGAGAGCAATTATATACAATTATATATTACAATGTGATTCCCCTCCGAGTGGAGACAGGCTGCAGAGGGGGTTGAGTGAGGTCAGGATTTTATGCAGAGGAGAAAAGGTGAGTTTTGAGAACGGACTTGAAGGAGACAAAAGTAGGTTGCTGACGGACTGAGAGAGGAAGTTTGTTCCAGGAGAGTGGACCAGAAACTGAGAAGGCTTGTGGACCATAGGTATTGAGCTTAGTGCGTGGAAAGCGAAAAGTCAGAGAATCGGAGGCAGAGCGGAGGGTACGTGAGGGAACATAGATCTCAAGTATGCTTGACAGGTAATCGGGGGCTGCGTTATTGAGGCTTTTGTAGCAGATGGAGTCTAGTTTGTACTGTATGCGCTTTGATACAGGGAGCCAGTGAAGTTGTGCTATGTATTATATATATGTGTGTGTGTATGTTTCAGTGTCCTTATGTTTAAATTTGTATTCAGGTATGTTTTTTAAATCCCCTGAGTGACAAATTGGATGGAGTGGTCAAGGCCAGAGGCATCTCCTTAGATTATTTGCGCAAATACATTGATACATGTACTTAATTTTCTTTTCTTTTTTTCCTGTTCAAATATTGTGTATTTTGAAATGGTTTTAACCCTGATATGGCTCTACACAGTCAGCTGGGCTTTAAGCAACAATAGCAGTAACTCTGCACTGTGAAATTTGCCTGTGAGCCATTATCTTGAAGTGCATTAAATTCTGGGAGCTTGGCTGCAATGGGTCAAGTCATACATACATAAAGATCTTATTAAATTAGAGAATGATGGTCAAAGGGAAAGAACTGATACAAAATTGTGTGAGGATGCCATGAGCAGGTTTAATTCCCTTGTTGACTGATTTCAGTACAGACACAAGAAAAATAAAAATCTGTCTGATGTATGTTTCTGTCATGCTGTCAAGCAAAAATCAGTGTTGGAAAGTGTTATCTGACAAGATTGCATTGAATTAAAGGTGTTAATTTCCAGTTTAGTACAACATGATAATGTGGCCTATAGTATATGTGACCTCCTAGCATGAAATCAGTCTTAACTAGTATTTTGGGTATTTTGAGATATACATATCACTGGAAAGTGTACATTCTGCTGATTATTTTGGTATTTGAATAATGCTTGTACTAAAAAAAAATGTTGCCGTTATGTATGTTTAAAGTCATTTAGTTGTATGATGACCATTCTGAGAGAATGGCCTCTAAAGTTTTTACGTACTCTCCTACACATTTTAAAAAAATTCTTTATTTGGTGGCTTTGACCCGGTTTGTTTCTAATTTTAGCTGTCATTATCCCAAAGGTGTACCGAAGAGCTTTCTGTCAGTATATTACATGTGGGGGTCTGTACAGGTTAGGGTTCACAATAAGAGACAAAAGAGGTACTTTTGGTAAAAAATTGAGTTCTTTCTGCTACGATCAGTGCATTAAAGTACCATTTTAAATTGATTAATGGTAAAAAATTGCATTCTTTCTGCTACAATCAGTGCATTAAAATACCATTTTAAATTGATTAATGGTATTTTTTCAAGAAAAAAATTTCTGTGGGGGACACATTATAGTCCACAGAAATCAGTTTTGAGAAAAAGTCAAAACACCCCAGATAGACCCTCAGTCCTTTTCAGCTCCTAGTGCTGTTTGACTGACTGCGAGTTAAGACTGAATTGGTGGTGGGAGGTCACATATTGTAATGCAAGCAGTTCAGTACAATACAGTGTAATACTGTTGTGTTGCAGTGAAGGGAGTCAGTTTTTATGGTCCGCGCAGTGAGTATGTGGTGACTGGCAGCGACTGTGGCCACATCTTTCTCTGGGACAAGGAGACAGAGTATGTGGTGCAGTTCTTGGATGCTGATCACTGTGGTGTGGTAGGTCTTGACAACAACAGCAATAACAGCAGCAACAACAACAACAACAACAACAACAACAGCAACAACAACAGCAACAATAAAAGTAGCTGTAGTTAATAATAATGATAATAACAACAAGAACAACAACAACCACAATAACAGTAGCAGTTGTAATGATAATAATAATGATAATAATGATAATAATATAATAATAATAATAATAATAATAATAATAATAATAATAATAACAAGAACAACCACCACAATAACAATAGTAGTAGTTGTAATAATAATAATAATGATAATAATAATAATGATAATAAGAACAACAACCACAACAACAACAGTAGTAGAAGTTGTGATAATAATAATAATAATGATAATAATACAAGAACAACAACAACCACAACAACAACAACAGTTGTAGTAGTTGTAATAATAATAATAGTAATGATAATAATAGTAGTAATAATGATGATAATAACAACAATAATAATAATAATGATACCACTACTACTGCTGCTGCTGCTGCTGCTGCTGCTGCTGCTGCTGCTGCTGCTGCTGCTGCTGCTGCTGCTACTACTACTACTACTACTGCTACACTACTACTACTACTACTACTACTACTACTGCTGCTGCTACTAGTTCCCTGTGGGCTCTTTCAGTATAAATAGCATCCCACCTTCTAGAAATTCTGTGTTAGAAATTTCCTCTTTTCTGTCACTCGCTTTGTTTCTGCCCTGTTCCTTTGCTTTCTGTCATTTCTTCAAATCATTTTCTGCCTTGTTGGTCCATTCACCTACATGTGTTGGATAAAGTCTTGCGTACTTTCTTTTAGGATTACTAATTGGGTTCATGTATTAAGTGCATTTTTTGTTGTAGGGAAATGAGATTTGCGGAAGCAGTTTTAGGAATTTAGGCATGTTTTTATATATGCTTTAGTGCCCTTAGTTACGTTTAAATTTGTATTCAGGTATGTTTTTTAAATCCCCTATGTGATAAATTGGATGGAGTGGTCAGTGCCAGGGGCATCTCCTTGGATTGTGTGCGCGAATGCATTGATATGTGTACCAAACTTTCTTTTTCTGTTGAAGTATTATTGTGTATTGAAATGGTTTTATCCCTGATATGACTCTATGCTGTCAGCTGGGCTTAAAACAAAAATAAAGATAAATATCAGTGGTGTTAGTAGTTGTAGTGGTAGCAGTAGTAGTAATAGTAGTAGTAGCAGTAGTAGTAGTAATAGTAGTAGTAATATAATGATAATCATCATCATCATCATCAGGTGCCTTGCCGCATGGCGTTAGCGATTATGTACTTCCATCTGTCTCTATCTCTTGTTGCCTCCAGCATCTCTTCCACCCTCTCTGTCCCCCAGCCACTCTGCAAGCCCGTCCAGCATCCTTTCCCTGGGTCTACCTAATGATAATAATAACGGTAAAAGTATCAAAGTGTACGTCTGAGATTTTATTCCTTTGGAGGACATATTTTGATTGAACATGAGTTTGGAGTTTAGAGTTTGTCCAAGAGTGAATCACACGCGGACAGTTCCATATGCGCTCCACCCAAATCTGCCAGCAATTATCTGGCAGACTCCCTGAGCCTGCGCAAAACCCTATGTGCTGGAAGGTCTTGAACTGAGGATCAGAAAGGGGGAGGGGAAGGAGCAGACCTCTGAAACACTGGGCTGACACCACCAGAACATGGAAACATTAAGGGTGGGCAGCGAACAGGCCAATGTTTAATGTTGCCGTTTGGGACTGAACTCCAGATATCAGGTCGCGGGTCTTCGGCTTATCAGAAGGACCAACCAGCCTGCAGAAAAGAGACGTGAAAGTGCTGGAACCCCATCCTTTATACATCATACTGACAGTGTTGATTCTAGGCTGCGGGATCGCGGGATTCACGCGATTTTTTTCTTTTGCCTGCAAAAAATCAAACCTCGTGCGGGTAGCATCCCGCATTTATCAAGGAAAACCCGCATGTTTTGATTGCTAACACGTACCGTCTACACATCTAGCTTTTGGCCGAATCAGCCCTGCAGGCAACACACGCAGGCTAGGCCTAGCTGATTCATGGGTCCCACTCCACTCCAAGCACACTGTAGTTATTTTTAGCAAGTGGTAGGGGTGACTGAGTGCAAAGCTTTACGATTGGTCGCTGTAAACCAATCAGCATTTATTACACAGACCTATCGAACGGAAATGACACAGCTGCCATTGTCAGAATTTGAGCGCCGAACGCGAAAATGAAAATACTGTTTTTGCCCTGCCGCCGCTGACCCCAACTGGTTTTGTCAGGCCCCCCTTTTTTTGACTGGAGGGGGCCTGCCCCCCCTTTTTGAAAATCCTAGAATCAACAGTGTACTGATCTTTGTTGGTATTCTGACGATGGTGTCTTGATTGACAGGTGAATGTGCTGGAGGCCCACCCCTTTGCCCCGGTGCTGGCCACCAGTGGTTTGGATCATGACGTCAAGATCTGGGCTCCCATTGCTCATGACCAGTCCTTGATGGAAGGACTGGAGATGGTAAGTTCAGACTTAACTGGGTGTGGGTGTCACAAGGCCGAAGGACTGGAGATGGTAAGTTCTGACTTAACTGGGTGTGGGTGTCGTAAGACTGAAGGACTGGAGATGGAAAGTTCAGACTTAACTGGGTGTGGGTGTCACAAGGCCGAAGGACTGGAGATGGTAAGTTCTGACTTAACTGGGTGTGGGTGTCGTAAGACCGAAGGACTGGAGATGGTAAGTTCTGACTTAACTGGGTGTGGGTGTCATAAGACCGAAGGACTGGAGATGGTAAGTTCTGATTTAACTGGGTGTGGGTGTCGTAAGACCGAAGGACTGGAGATGGTAAGTTCTAACTTAACTGGGTGTGGGTGTCGTAAGACCGAAGGACTGGAGATGGTAAGTTCAGACTTAACTGGGTGTGGGCGTCGTAAGACTGAAGGACTGGAGATGGTAAGTTTTGACTTAACTGGGTGTGGGTGTCACAAGGCCGAAGGACTGGAGATGGTAAGTTTTGACTTAACTAGGTGTGGGCGTCGTAAGACTGAAGGACTGGAGATGGTAAGTTCTAACTTAACTGGGTGTGGGTGTCGTAAGACCGAAGGACTGGAGATGGTAAGTTCAGACTTAACTGGGTGTGGGTGTCGTAAGACTGAAGGACTGGAGATGGTAAGTTTTGACTTAACTAGGTGTGGGCGTCGTAAGACTGAAGGACTGGAGATGGTAAGTTTTGACTTAACTAGGTGTGGGCGTCGTAAGACTGAAGGACTGGAGATGGAAAGTTCAGACTTAACTAGGTGTGGGCGTCACAAGGCCGAAGGACTGGAGATGGTAAGTTCTACAACAAATGGAAATGTTTAAATTTTAGCAACTAAGATAGGATCATGTTTTGCCCACACATCACTTCATTCAAATATTTTTCTTTGTAGCGGGTAGTATTGGAACATTTTCAAATTTAATCAGCTCTTGTGAGATGGATGCAGAAAAAATAGTCTATATTTACTGTTGCTATTGTTAACAATAATAATGTTGTCAGTAATAATTGTTGTCTAGCACTTACAGCTCTTGTGCAAGGATGCTGCAAAAATAGTCGATATGTTTTTTATTAGTAACCAGAAGAAAACACGAAAAAAGAATAAGAACGCGTATTTAATACAACAAGACAAGACAGGCGCAAATTTTCGGCCAACTGGCCTTTGTCAAGCGTAAGATCACAAACAAACACCAGATACAAAAATTAGGAGATAAAGACTGAAACTTCCGTGCTGCTCCATCATAAATAAAATGTATATTGTTACTATTGTTAACGTTATTACTGTTGTCTGTTTCCGACAGACGAAACGCAAGAATCGCCGAGATCGTCGAATGGAGAATGAGAACAGCCAGGAACCGGAGATGATCGACGGCCAGATGTTGTGGTTCATCATGAACCATTTCAGACGTTCTGCCAGAAGAAGGGTCAGTGAGGGTTTTTTTTGATAAAAGAGTTGTTCTGTAGGCTATCGTGGCTTTGGATTAGATATTAGGGTAATCTGATCTAAATCCGACCGATTTAGGCACAAGGTACAGGTTTTGTGGTGTGTCTTCAGAAATATTTCGTAAATGACTTGTTAGAACAGCTTGATGCCTGTAGGAGACTTTCTGTGATTGATTACTGGGCTTTACAAAGTTATAAAGGGTACTGCAGTCTTACAATATTACATATGCTAAAGAACGAAGTAGGGGTACATGATCTAAATTCCGACCAATTGGATGTAAAATCCGACCAGGGGGTGATCTAAACCTCTACCAGCATGAATACGGTCAAGGCAGTGTACATTATTTGATTAACAAATGATCTATCAATCGAAAACAACAAAAACAGTTATCTGCTGGAACAGTGTATGCCTTGATGATTTTCATCCCTGTTTTCACATATACTGTGTCCGCAAACGATTAACATCTTTTCCTGTTGTATACTTTTTTTTTTAGAAAGGCAGCGTGGTCAGTGCTTCAGTGCATGAAGTAGGTCTATGTAGATCTAAGTGGCTGCCATCTCACACACTCACACACACGTGTGCGCTCATGAGCAATTGAGAGATAGAGCAAGCTAGAGAGAGCAAAAAGGAAAGAAAGAAAGAGAAGGGGGGGGGGGGGGGGTGAGAGCGAGAGAAAGACAGACAGTGGGAGTTGGTCGAGAATTAGATCATTCAGGTATTCAAGCCTGATGTAAAGTCCGACCAACCAAAACCCGCCATTTCATAAGAAGAACTGATCTAAATAATGTCCCAAACCTAAAAATAGCTTCTGCAAGCTCATATTTATGCATAAGGCATGTGATCTTGTAAACAGCGAATCAGTTCTCTATCAACAGTATCGGTTTGATGCGACAAGGGGTCAGCGAGCAATCACGTGAAAAGTCGCTTTGGCATGCGTGGCGCCCGCAAGCAGGCGGGTTGGTGTGGCCTTCAGCATCGCATTGTGTCATAATTTAAAAAATATTTTTACTTTCATTGGCAGATCCTAGAAATTTGGTCATTCTCTAAACTGAAACCAGTTTCTTCAATCTATTTTCAGTAACAGGAGTGACTGTACTTCTGGTTTTGTGAGGCAAACCCGGATATTGGTTAGATTTTACATCACCCAAAAAGCAGTCGGTTTTTAGATCAGTTTACCCTAATTTTGATTGTTGATCTTCACATGTAATTGTATGTATGGGCTACCATGACCCTTATCTAGACCTAGTATGAGCTACCATGACCCTTATCTAGATCTAGTATGGGCAACCATGACCCTTATCTAGACCTAGTATGGGCTACCATGACCCTTATCTAGATCTAGTATGGGCTACCATGACTCTTATCTAGATGTAGTATGGGCAACCATGACCCTTATCTAGACCTAGTATGGGCTACCATGACCCTTATCTAGACCTAGTATGGGCTACCATGACTCTTATCTAGATGTAGTATGGGCTACCATGACCCTTATCTAGATGTAGTATGGGCTACCATGACTCTTATCTAGATGTAGTATGGGCTACCATGACCCTTATCTAGACCTAGTATGGGCTACCATGACTCTTATCTAGATGTAGTATGGGCTACCATGACTCTTATCTAGATGTAGTATGGGCTACCATGACCCTTATCTAGACCTAGTATGGGCTACCATGACCCTTATCTAGACCTAGTATGGGCTACCATGACCCTTATCTAGATATAGTATGGGCTACCATGACCCTTATCTAGACCTAGTATGGGCTACCATGACCCTTATCTAGACCTAGTATGGGCTACCATGACCCTTATCTAGACCTAGTATGGGCTACCATGACCCTTATCTAGACCTAGTATGGGCTACCATGACCCTTATCTAGATGTAGTATGGGCTACCATGACCCTTATCTAGACCTAGTATGGGCTACCATGACCCTTATCTAGACCTAGTATGGGCTACCATGACCCTTATCTAGACCTAGTATGGGCTACCATGACCCTTATCTAGACCTAGTATGGGCTACCATGACCCTTATCTAGACCTAGTATGGGCTACCATGACCCTTATCTAGACCTAGTATGGGCTACCATGACCCTTATCTAGACCTAGTATGGGCTACCATGACCCTTATCTAGACCTAGTATGGGCTACCATGACCCTTATCTAGACCTAGTACGGGCAACCATGACCCTTATCTAGACCTAACCCAAATCGTATCTGTGACTCTAAAACCTGAATGAAGTGAACCCTGTAACATTACAAGATAGACAAGATTGGAACAGTGGCATGTTCTATCTCACTTCATTCCTGACATGCATTGGAGTCTTGATCCTAGCATTTTTTTTGCAACATGTGCTAGCTGTTATAATGATTATGGTCCTGATATGGCTGTAGTAGTCGGCTGGGGTATAAGCAGTATCAACCTGAACCTGATTATGATCATGATTATGATTATGAAGATGGTGATGATGATGATGACTATTATTATTATGATTGTTCTTCTTCTTCTTCTTATTGTGCATTACATATAAGCAGACTTTTTAGTGGCGCAGATGGAACTCGAGCTGTTAGACAAACTGACCACACTCCACTATGTTATTTCGCAGTCTGCATCTTCAGTGGGCGTGTGTGTTGGGTATTTTCATGTTTCATATGCCAGTGGACTCTGAAATAACCTATATATGATCTTTAACATGCATGTGTAATATTCTGCATGCATATGTACACACGAAGCGGGTTTAGGCACTGACAGGTCTGTGCACAATATTGACTTGGGAGATTGGAAAAATCTTTACCCTGTACTCACCAGGCGGAAGATGTAGGCAGATCAGTCCTAGGACCTTTTGATTGAATTTCCGACATCTTACCCATCCGACTAGTATGTGCGTGTCAAAACTAATGCCTGATGGCGGTCATGTGTGCAGTTACGTGAAGGAGGAGAAGATGTCTCCAGTTCCAGCAACAGCAGTGATTCAGATGACGACGACGATGATGATGAGGATCACGAAGGGGCAGTTGAACGCATGCAGTGCCAGACGTCTTAATCCTGACTCCGCTTTCGTCATGTTGCCTTCATCCTGCAGTTCACTTTGGCTTGTGCAGCTTGGTTACAGTTACTTGACTGTATGTGCCGAAAAGATGTCTGAGTGTATGCTGAAATGTTGAGAATGGTAGCGTGTGTCAGATTTAAGAATGTGTTCTCAAAATCCAAATTTATATTTTTAAATGTGTGGGTTTGTACTAAGGAATACTTAAAAAGGAGAAAGTAGGAGTATTTCAAGAGAGACCCAGCGGCAGAATGGGCTGTAGTTGGAAACAGACTGCAGATCGTGAAGTGAAACGGCAGAGCATGACAAGTATTCAGCATTCTGTCTGAGAAGTAAAGCACATGAGATGAAGAGACTTATGATCAAACATACCCTTCTGTTTTTAGTAATATGATTCATATGAACTGATTCAAGAGCAAGATGTATTGGCTGAAGCATTAATATATATAAGCTGTGTGTAATCATATATTAAGATTTAACTAAGGCTTACAAGAAAGTCTATCTCAGCACCAGTACTGTGAAAATTTTGGTCTTAACCCTTTGATTCCTGCACCTTATCCAACAGCACCCTGCTTTGTCAACCATGCTAGCAAAGCAAAAACTTAGCCCCTTGACTCCCTCACCCTATCCACCAGCTTCCTGCAGGAAGCTGGTGGATAGGCTGAGACAGTCAAAGAGTTAAGTTTTTGCAGTTGGTAGATAGGGTGCAGGAGTCAAAGGGTTAAAAGTGGTGGTGTCAGCTTAGTGTTTCACAGGTCCCATCCTTCGTCCCCCGTCCCCGTCTCCTTGCCAGTACACAGTGCCTTGTGCAGAAGTCTGCCAGGAAATTGCTGGTAGATTTGGGTGGAGTGTGTATGGAATTGTCCGAGTGCGATGAATCCTTCTTGAACAAACTTCAACTCAAATCAGTTTTGGGTAGCTCTCTTCCTCTTTTCTTGAGGATTATGACGTAGGATGAAACTAACGCCACATAACATCTTTTCAAAATGTTTTAATATTGTTAATTAACCCTTTAACTCCTTCACCCTATTTAACAGTTTCCTGCCAGATAAAGATAGGGAGTGAAGGGGTGGACATGAACGAATGGCTGCTGTTCCCACAAGGAAGACAACTGTTTTCCCGCAAGGAAGACAACTGTTTTCTACTTTTGTTTGCCGTCTACATGGCCACATCACATCTGGCGATGAATGTGACCGTTTTTTTCAGTTCCTGTCGGCTGCCATGGAGCTTGGTGGTCAGAGGAGTTGCAGTAATCAGTAGCTTTTCCTCCTGCATTCCCTGGTGCGACAAGACAGGAGGGACCTCCAGTTGCTGGGGGTGGGATCCTCTTCAGGCATAGGACTCTGTGCTGTCTCACTTTGAAGGGGCCTCAATGGGTGATAGCTATTGTTGTCAGGCCTCAGTGGGCGATACCCATTGTCGCCAGATGTAGATGACTATTTACAAACATTGGTATTCTGTTGCATGGCACCATGGTTTGTTAGAACTCACCTGCGGGCCTGGTACCTTTTTACTTCAGCCCTCAGACTATTCGTGAAGGGAATGAGCTTTGATTGAAAACAGTTGAATCTTCTTACGTGATTGTTGGTGAGTCAGGGGCATGCTAGCAGACTGGGCAAACTGATGGCTTGTTGTGTACAAAATTCTGTTAACACATTCTGTGTAAAATCATCTACTTACCCAAAATCATTTACTTGTCCTCCAAATGCTGTTGAGAGTAACTAGTCTGTATAAAATCTTGTTGATTGCAATATGTAAAAAAAAAAATCCTATCAACAGTGACAAGTTTTGTACAAATTCTGCTTTTGGTCATTTTCATGTACAAAATCTGGTCTCTGGTAATACTTTGTATACAAAATCCTCTTTCTAGTGATAAGTTTTGTACAAAATTTTGTTAACAAGAAGTTATGTACAAAATCCTTTTTGTAGTAATAGTTATGTACAAAATCCTGTTTCTAGTCATAAGTTATGAACAAAATACTGTTTACAGCAAGCTGTGTACAAAATCCTGTTTCTAGTGATAAGTTATGTACAAATCTTGTTTATAATGATATGTACAAAATCCTTTTTGTAGTAATACTTACGTACAAAATCCTGTTTCTAGTCATAAGTTATGAACAAAATACTGTTTACAGCAAGCTATGTACAAAATCCTGTTTCTAGTGATAAGTTCTGAACAAAATCCTGTTTCTGGTGATAAGTTATCAAAATCATGTTTCTAGTGATAAGCTATGAACAAAATCATGTTTCTGGTGATAAGTTATGAACAGGATCATGTTTCTGGTGATAAGTTATCAAAATCTTGTTTCTAATGATAAGCTATGAACAAAATCAAGTTTCTGGTGATAAGTTATGAACAGGATCATGTTTCTGGTGATAAGTTATCAAAATCTTGTTTTTGACGATAAGCTATGAACGAAATCAAGTTTCTGGTGATAAGTTATGAACAGGATCATGTTTCTGGTGATAAGTTATGAATAGAATCATGTTTCTAATGATAAGTTATGAACAAAATCATGTTTCTGGTGATAAGTTATGAATAGAATCATGTTTCTAGTGATGTTATGAACAAAATCATGTTTCTGGCGATAAGTTATGAACAAGATCATTTTTCTCATGATAAGTTATGAACAAAAACATGTTTCTGGTGATAAGGTATGAACAAAATCATGTTTCTGGCAATAAGTTTTGAACAAAATCATGTTTCTAGTGATAAGTTATGAAAAAAATCATGTTTCTGGTGATAAGTTTTGAACAAAATCATGTTTCAAGTGATATATACAAGATCCTGTGAACAGTTAAGTGTAACTTATGAACTAAATTCTATTGATTAATATTGTCAATTTAGTACAGAATTGTGTTGATAACAGAATTGCTTTATACTCAGTAATGAAGCAGTGATGTACATAGTTATCAGTGATTGTGATGTCAGCATTATTTGTCACTGGGAGTCTTGATTGCTAGGCTTGTGACCAACATGGTTCCTGTGAGAACTGTGCGATGATATAAACTGCATTGTACATGTACATTGTACATTATTTTTCTAATGCTGTTGTTGGACTAGTCCCAGTTTGTACAGGTTTGCAGTGTCTGTGATACTGATATTGAGTCTGTGTGTTGTTGAACTACTGTCGGGTCTAGTTACTTGATGTAGAAAGTCTGAATGTTTGAATTTTAACTTTACAACTAGTCAGCATTGAAGTGGGATTAAGAACCATTGTAACTGAAGACTTTAAAGTGAAATTTTCTGAAAAAAAAAAGTGGTGGTGGCAGGTGGCCCTGGATAATGAATAAGACCTCTGACAACCAACTCCCCCGTGGGGATGCCGGGGGCTCATGTAATATAAATACCGTAACGTTCGGGCTATTGGGCGCACCGGTATATAAGGCGCACCCACTAAATTATAGAAAAATCTGAACTATATTCACACATAAGCCGCACTGGTTTATAAGCCGCACTTTTTCAATAGTCAGGTCGATCGCCTTCAACTTGAAGGCTGCTTCGTAGGCATTATGTCGCGTTTTTGGAGTGATGAGGATGTATGCTTGAGCAGAGTGGATCTGAATGCTGATCCAAATGCTTCAATGTGTGCGGCTTTGATTTAAAGACGTGAACAGTTGACAGTTCACACTTTAACATGAACAGTTAACACTTTAACATGGAGCTCACCAGAAAATTCGTGAACGGTAAACACGATTTCGGTGAGTTAAAGAGAAGCTAAGAATATACGAGAACGTGACGCTCCTGGGATCGGGGAAAATCCACAAATAAGCCGCATCATTTTTTAAGCCGCAGAGGTTAAAGCTGGGGAAAAAAATTGCGGCTTATAGCCCGAACTTTACGGTAGTATCCCCACCTTCTGGAAATTCTGTGCTAGAAATTTCCTCTTTTCTGTTGCTCTCTTTGTTTCTGCCTTGTTCCTTTGCTTTCTGTCATTTCTTCCTATCCTTTTCTGCCATGCTGGTCCATTCACCTGTATGTGTTCCATAAAGTCTTAAACACTTTTTCTTAGGATTGTTAACTGAGTACATGTATTAAGTGTATTTTTGGCACTAGGGAGGTAAAATATGCGGAAACAATTTTAGGTAATTTATGCCTGTTTTTATATGTTTTGGTGTCCTTAGGTATGCTTAAATTTTTATTCAGGTGTCTTTTTTTAAATCCCTTGTGCGATGAATTGGATGGAGTGGTCAACGGCAGAGGCATTTCCTTAGATTATGTGCACAAATGCATTGATATTTGTACTTAATTTTCTTTTCTTTTTTTTTTTTCCTGTTGAAGTTTTGTATGTTTTGAAGCGGTTATTGCCCTGATATGGCTCTACGCAGTTGGCTGGGCTTTAAACAACAATAACAGTGGCAGGCAACTGGAATGCATCTGTAGGGTCTCTGTGCTCGAAAACAGTGTAGTGAGACTGCTGTTGTACAACAGCATGATCGATGTGTTGGCCCAGCGTCTGGACCCTCAGTGTTATGGAACTTCGTCACAGACTGGGATGACGCAAGGATTAGGGTCATCTCTAAGGTGAGGTCCTTACCTGTGTGGCTTACCATAGTGACAATGGGCGGGTGACCATCAGTATTGAGGAAGATTTCTGTAACTGTTCAGAATGCAGCTGTAGGGCCTGATAGATCCGCGTTAATCCTTTTGACTCCTGCACCCTATCTACCAGCTACAAAAACTTAACCCTTTGACTTCCTCACCCTATCTAACCAGCTACAAAAACTTAACCCTTTGACTTCCTCACCCTATGCACCAGCTTACTGCTACTCCCTCACCCTATTCACCAGCTTCCTGCTGGAAGCTGATGGGTAGAGGGAATCAAAGGATTAAGTTTTTACTTTGCTAACATGGTTGACATTGATGAAGAACAGTGGGAAATCATGGCCACAAACAGGTCTAAATAGAGGCAAGCTATTCACAAGGGAACAGAAGCTTATGAAAATAAAAGACGAAGCAGCCAAGTGGAAAAACGTGCAGCAATAAAGGCCAGAACCAACTCTGCAGAGCGTTCCATTGAGTGTCCAGTATGCGGCTGCCTGCGTGCATCAGAGTTTGGCCAGAGATCCCACATGAAGGTTCGCAAATAAAGTGCTAGGTTGGACTTAATTAACCACGGTAGACGTCCATATACTATGTATACATACTATAACATGGTTGACAATGCAGGATGCTGATGGACAGGATGCAGGAGTGGAAGGAAGGGTTTGCTCATTCAGGATGCTGCTGCTTGAGGCTGACAGTACTCCTGTCTGAAGCTGCCTGCTTCCTCCATCAGTTTTGACAGTGTCGGTGTTAAAGTTCAAAGAAGGCCTGCTAAACACAAGTCACTCATAGGCCAACAGGATGGTAAAGGCAGTAACTTGATGAACATGGATTGGATTGAAAAATGATGTATACAGTCAAGTTTTGGACTTGGAGTTCTGTATTATGAGTGTACTTGGAATTCATCTTTGGGTAATGGTACTGATATTTTGAGCTATCTCAGACTTGTTATATTACTTGGAATTCATCTCTGGGTGATGGTACTGTTATTTTGAGTTATCTCAGACTTGTTCATGATGAGTCAGAGGGTTTAATGAAAATGTACTGTAATAAAATTATAACTTTCCGTCTTTCTTCTCACTCTGCTCTTTTGGCTCTCTCTTTCTTTGTATATCTACCCTGGTTTTATTTTAATGAGTCCATTCAGTTGTCTGCTTATGTTTCGCTGCTAACTGTGATAGAAAATTTAATTTCGGAATTATGTATATATGAATACTTGATGGTGGTGTGTTTTGCATATCTGTTTGAACATGTTGATTGTTCTTGCAGTTGTTTGTTGCTTTAAAACCTGAACTGATTATTCTCATGTTTTGCATATCTCTTTGAATATGTTGATTGGTCTTGGAGTTGTTTGTTGCTTTAAAGTCTGAATTGATTATTCTCATTACTGCTTCCTTGTGTGTGCAGAATAATGAAGTCTGTTGCCTTGTTGATCTAACTTGTGTAGACCATATTGCATGCAGCATGATGTGTGGGGAATTTGATGTGTAGGAATGTAAACGTATGCCTTGTAGCTAATATCAGAAGTGCCATGAGATTTATTTTCGCTTTTGCTTGTGGAATGTTTTCATTTTTGAGTTTGTGACAAGATTTAATTAATCCTTGTAACAAAATTGGGTTAACCCTTTGACCCCCTCTGCCTGCCCTCCATCTTCTTGCTGGAAGTTTGTGGAAAGGCTGTGAGAATTCAAAGGATTGAGATTATGAGATTGTTTAACTTGACCATGCCATGAAGAGCTTGACTCTGAAACATGAACTGTTATCGATATGAGATTACAATATGAGATTGTTGGGTTTTATTATGCTCTGAATAATTTGAGATTGGAATGTGAAATCTCATCAGTGATCTCTCAATCTGTTTGGATCAGTGCAAAATGAAATGACTAAACCTTTCTGTTTTGATTTCGTATTATCAGAAATTCTCACCTCTACTGTCTTCTTAACCTTTCTGTTTTGATTTTGTATTATCAGAAATTCTCACCTCTATTGTCTTCTTAACCTTTCTGTTTTGATTTTGTATTATCAGAAATTCTCACCTCTATTGTCTTCTTAACCTTTCTGTTTTGATTTCGTATTATCAGAAATTCTCACCTCTACTGTCTTCTTAACCTTTCTGTTTTGATTTTGTATTATCAGAAATTCTCACCTCTACTGTTTTTTAACCTTTCTGTTTTGATTTCGTATTATCAGAAATTCTCACCTCTACTGTCTTCTTAACCTTTCTGTTTTGATTTTGTATTATCAGAAATTCTCACCTCTACTGTCTTCTTAACCTTTCTGTTTTGATTTTGTATTATCAGAAATTCTCACCTCTACTGTCTTCTTAACCTTTCTGTTTTGATTTCGTATTATCAGAAATTCTCACCTCTACTGTCTTCTTAACCTTTCTGTTTTGATTTCGTATTATCAGAAATTCTCACCTCTACTGTCTTCTTAACCTTTCTGTTTTGATTTCGTATTATCAGAAATTCTCACCTCTATTGTTTTCTTAACCTTTCTGTTTTGATTTTGTATTATCAGAAATTCTCACCTCTACTGTTTTCTTAACCTTTCTGTTTTGATTTCGTATTATCAGAAATTCTCACCTCTACTGTCTTCTTAACCTTTCTGTTTTGATTTTGTATTATCAGAAATTCTCACCTCTACTGTTTTCTTAACCTTTCTGTTTTGATTTCGTATTATCAGAAATTCTCACCTCTACTGTCTTCTTAACCTTTCTGTTTTGATTTTGTATTATCAGAAATTCTCACCTCTATTGTCTTCTTAACCTTTCTGTTTTGATTTTGTATTATCAGAAATTCTCACCTCTACTGCCTTCTTAACTTTTCTGTTTTGATTTTGTATTATCAGAAATTCTCACCTCTACTGTCTTCTTAACCTTTCTGTTTTGATTTTGTATTATCAGAAATTCTCACCTCTACTGTCTTCTTAACTTTTCTGTTTTGATTTCGTATTATCAGAAATTCTCACCTCTACTGTCTTCTTAACCTTTCTGTTTTGATTTTGTATTATCAGAAATTCTCACCTCTACTGTCTTCTTAACCTTTCTGTTTTGATTTTGTATTATCAGAAATTCTCACCTCTGTTGTCTTCTTAACCTTTCTGTTTTGATTTCGTATTATCAGAAATTCTCACCTCTACTGTCTTCTTAACTTTCTGTTTTGATTTTGTATTATCAGAAATTCTCACCTCTATTGTCTTCTTAACCTTTCTGTTTTGATTTTGTATTATCAGAAATTCTCACCTCTACTGTCTTCTTAACTTTTCTGTTTGATTTCGTATTATCAGAAATTCTCACCTCTGCTGTCCTTCTTCTCTTCTTACGTTTTTCAGTCCCGCTCCAGAGATGAGGCCAGATAGGGCTTTTTTCTTTCTGTTTTTGTTCCGAGCAGATGCATATGCATGTATGCACATTAAGTGACACACACTGTGCAGGCATTAACGGTGCTGCATAGCCTGCATGCTTTGTCTTCAGTGAGAGTGCATACTGGGTAATTTCGAGTTTCTGTAAGTCACTGCCTATGTTGTTTCATTGACAGACTTGAAACAAAGATATACGTAAAACCCTTAAGTCAGGTAGGATGTCAAGCCCTTGCCAACATATAGGGCTTACGTACAGGCTTTATGGCTTATACCATGATCAGTTTGGATTTTCACATGGCATCTGCAGTGTCAGAGCATATGTAATTCGATCTGAGTGTGGAAATGCTATCTTGAGAAACTTAAACTGAAACAATCATTGAACACTGACATGGCTTATAAGATGTATGTATATGTTGTTGAAGAATTAGGTCACTGCACCTAGGAGATTCGAAAAAATCTTAACCCTTTACCCACTGTATAGTTCCCAACACCCAGACGTTCTGATTGGAAATCCAACTTCCTCAACTCTTGGCTGTCATCCCAAGTCCAACGTCGTTACTGCTTGGCTGTCGTCCCAAGTCCAACGTCGTTACTGCTTGGCTGTCGTCCCAAGTCCCACGTCATTACCTCTTGGCTGCCGTCCCAAGTCTAACATCTCATCTCTTGGCTATCATCCCAAGTCCAACGTCATTACCTCTTGGTTGTCGTCCCAAGTCCAGTGTCTTCCCTCTTGGCTCTCGTCCCAACATCCTAACCTCTTGGCTGTCATCCCACCATCCTAACCTCTTGGCTGTCATCCCAAGTCCAATGTCTTCCCTCTTAGCTGTTGTCCCAAGTCCAACATACTAACCTCTTGGCTATCATCCCAACATACTAACCTTTTGGCTGTCATCCCAAGTCCAACGTCTTCCCTCTTAGCTGTCGTCCCAAGTCCAAATCCTCACCTCTTGGCTGTCGTCCCAAGTCCAACATCCTCACCTCTTGGCTATCGTCCCAAGTCCAACATCCTCACCTCTTGGCTACCATCCCAAGTCCAACATCCTCACCTCTTGGCGATTGTCCCAAGTCCAACATCCTCACCTCTTGGCTGTCGTCCCAAGTCCAACATCCTCACCTCTTGGCTACCATCCCAAGTCCAACATCCTCACCTCTTGGCTGTCGTCCCAAGTCCAACATCCTCACCTCTTGGCTACCATCCCAAGTCCAACATCCTCACCGTTTGGCTGTCGTCCCAAGTCCAACATCCTCACCTCTTGGCTATCGTCCCAAGTCCAACATCCTCACCTCTTGGCTGCCATCCCAAGTCCAACATCCTCACCTCTTGGCTACCATCCCAAGTCCAACATCCTCACCTCTTGGCTGTCGTCCCAAGTCCAACATCCTCACCTCTTGGCTACCATCCCAAGTCCAACATCCTCAACTCTTAGCTATTGTCTCAAGTCCAAATCCTCACCGTTTGGCTGTCGTCCCAAGTCCAACATCCTCACCTCTTGGCTGTCGTCCCAAGTCCAACATCCTAACCTTTTGGCTATCGTCCCAAGTCCAACATCCTAACCTTTTGGCTGTCGTCCCAAGTCCAACGTCATTACCTCTTGGCTGTTGTCCCAAGTCCAACATCATTACCTCTTGGCTATCGTTCCAAGTCCAACATCATTACCTCTTAGCTATCGTCTCAAGTCCAACATCATTACCTCTTGGCTATCGTTCCAAGTCCAACATCATATCCTCTTAGCTATCGTCTCAAGTCCAACGTCATATCCTCTTGGCTATCGTTCCAAGTCCAACATCATATCCTCTTAGCTATCGTCTCAAGTCCAACATCATATCCTCTTGGCTATCGTTCCAAGTCCAACATCATTACCTCTTAGCTATCGTCTCAAGTCCAACATCATTACCTCTTAGCTATCGTCTCAAGTCCAACGTCATATCCTCTTGGCTATCGTTCCAAGTCCAACATCATTACCTCTTAGCTATCGTTTCAAGTCCAACATCATTACCTCTTAGCTATCGTCTCAAGTCCAACGTCATTACCTCTTAGCTATCGTCTCAAGTCCAACGTCATATCCTCTTGGCTATCGTCCCAAGTCCAACATCCTCACCGTTTGGCTATCATCCCAAGTCCAACATCCTCACCGTTTGGCTATCATCCATATCATCAAGTATTCTAAGAAGGGCATGGTGGTCAAGTGGGTGAACATCAGGGTTTCCATCAGAAGATCCTGGGTTTGATTTACCCGAGACTCTTTTGTCAGGTGGGTAAAGGGTGAAAATGCTTTGGATCTCGGAAGAGGGTAAAATTGGAGATATTTCCTATCTCCCAGATCAACACATGTGCAGACCTACCAGTGCCGAAACTCCCGTCATGTGTATATGTGTCACTAATATTAAATATACACGTTTAAGTTCCTGTAAGTCATGTCAATGGCTGGCTTATGGAAATATGAAAAAGCCCAGCATGCATACTCGCCGAAGATGCAGACTGTGCAACAACATAGTGGAGTATGGTCAGTACGCTTAACGGGTCAAATTCTCCATGCTCCACTAAAAAGTATGGTATATCTAATGGACAGTGAATCCAAATGAGTTTGGAGATTTGTGCTATACAAGATTGATTTATGATATTGATTATAATAATAACGCTACTACTATATGGGACTGATTTATGATAATGATTGTAATAATACACCACTACTGCTACTACTGCTAGCGAACATGATAATAATAATCACAATGATAAATGTGTAACAAGGTGACTGCCACAAATGAGAATTGTTAGTACTGTGAATGGCAGAGTCGGGGAAGCAGCCTTTGTGTTCTGATTCTTGTGCATGATTTTGTATTGTGACAAGATACTGTTCATGTTAGTGCTGAAAATTGGTTGATTAATTTAAACCCACTTTTTTCGAAATAAAACAGAACAAGACAGATCACTGATGTTGATAATCTTGATGTTGTGTGATTGAAATTCTTCCTTGGTTTGCCACGTTATTCTTTCTGTAAGTGATCGTATTTAAAAAATCCTGAATACTAATGCATAAACATGAAGTACCCCTAAGTAACATAACTCTTGAGAGTCACGGAGTTATCTCCCATGTAGAATTTCTCAATCCCCTTTTGAAAGTCTTGAAGAATTTCTGTCTTATAGTCTTGAAGAATTTCTGTCTTTCTGCCATATAGACAGGCACAGAGCTGTCAGCTTTCCCAGAAGCATCTCACCCACTTTCCTGTGTAGGTAGGACCTCAGGATGATGAAGAATTTATATATGAAATTAACATTATTGTCCCATAGCAAAAGTGACCATGAGTACTGATTTCGAGCTGTATGTTCAAACACTGATGAATATATCAGCATCTGGCACACAAAAAGATACATAAAAACTGTTTCACTTTCAGTTTCAGTTTCTAAGATAACGTCTCTGCGCTTGGAATGAATTCCGTATTGCACTAACATCGCAGGTGCCATGTGTATGGTGATCATGGCACAAACCTTAAGCCTGCGCATAAACCCATGAGCTAGCCAGATCCTGAGGTCCTACCTAGCTTATGCTATACCCAGTCTGCATTTTTTGTACTAGCAGAGTATCAGTCTATCATTGGAACAGTCTTGGTTACATGTAAATGACATGTGTATTTGTGTATCTTACCTTCAAAGAAAAGAATAGATATAATTATAAAGTAAATAAATGAATAATTAGAGGTCTGAATCACAACACAACTAGTCACTCAATATAAACTTGTCGCACACCACAGAAAGCCGTCCAGTCAATGCACAAAGCCTCAGCTGCCTGTCAACAAGGTGAAGACAATATTTCCTTAATCATAGCGTTGGCAGTCTGTCTCCACTTTCGAGGTGGGAAAGAAAAACGGGGGCCACTGGAAGCAAAGATAGATTTACTGCTATCCATGTACCAGTCTGTTGAGAACAGACTGAAGAAAGTAGAAAGTGCTACTGGGGTCTGCCTGGACCAGAAAACTGAAGAAATAGTAAACAAAAAACTTGATGAAAAGATGAAGGAAAGGGAAGAGAAAGAGAAAAGGGAGTTGAACCTTGTTGTTGTTGGACTGACAGAAAGCAGTAAGCCAGATTCCACAGAAAGACAGCAGGAAGGCATGAAAAAAGTACAGGACATTGTTGACAAAATATGTCCCGATCTACAAGACAAAAAAATAGAAGAACCAGTGAGACTAGGCAGAGTGGGAAGGTCCAGGCCGAGACTTTTAAGGATAAAGGTCCGTTCATAGAACACAAAGAGGGAGATTTTAAAAAATGCATACAAAATAAACAAGGATGTCATTGCCAAGGACAATAAAGACAGGATTTTTATAAATCCTGACTTTACCCCTGCAGAAAGATTACAACAAAAAGAACTAAGAGCAGAACTGAAAAAAAGAATTGAAAATGGAGAGAAAAACTTGGAAAATTCGAGGTGACAGGATTGTGACAGTGCAATCAGTAGGTGCTACTGGGGCAAATGACGTGAAACATTGACAATTAAATCAGCCAGAACAGTCAAAAAATGCAGAAAATGTAAATATTGTAAATAAAGGGAAGTTTGTAAGCAATGAGTGTAAAGTTTTTTATACAAATATTGATGGATTAATAAACAAAAAGAGAAGAATTATTGTTTTTGATAGATTTTGATTTTTTTTAGCAGAATACACTATTCCTGGCTATACTGTATTTACCAATGCCAAACCTAAGAGGGGCGTTTTGATGTACGTTAAGACAAACCTGAATGCTCAGGAATGTATTAACACGACACATTTTGAAGAATGTGTATGGGCACATTTTGTCACTAAAGATGGATTAAAAGTCCTACTGGGATGCATATATATATAAAAGTCCTAATACCACTTCAGAAAATGAAGAAAATTTATGTAAACTGTTAAACGATAAATATATATTCTCATTTGATAAAGTTTGTATAATGGGAGATTTTAATTTTCCTAACATCGACTGGAAGGGAAAATGGACAGGTGTTAGGGATAACACATTCATTGAATGCTTGAATGATGCATATTTAATACAAATGGTAAAATCTCCAACTAGAAGAAGGGAGGGACAAAAATCAAATATTCTTGACTTGGTGATAACAAATGATGAAGAATTTATATCTGAAATTAAACATTATTGTCCCATAGGCAAAAGTGACCATGAGGTACTGATTTTCGAGCTGTATGTTCAAACACCCAAAACTCAAAATACCACAAATAATGAGCTTAATTTCAAAAGAGGAAATTATGCAAAGATGAAACAAGAACTGAGTCAGTTTTAAATTCCATGGATGTTGATAAGACTTGGGACAAAATAAAAAATAAAATCCTACTTTCCATGGAACAAATATATACCAAAAATAAAAACCAGTGATAATGTAAAAACTAAACCACTGTGGATTAACAAAAAAGTTTGGAGATTAATAAAAAAAAAGAAGCATTATCTTTTTAAGAGGTTTTTAGAAACTAAAGTGGGGAAAGACTATCTTCATTACATAGCGATAAGAAACAGTTGTACCAAAGAAATTAAACGTGCAAAGAAAAATATGAAAAAAACATAGCAAAAGACTCAGTTTAACCCTAAAAGATTTTGGAAATATGTGCAATCAAAGTGCAAAGTAAAAGTAGGTATTAACCCATTGACTAAGGCTGATGGTGACACTGCATTATCCGACATTGATAAAGCAAATACCTTAAATAAATCTTTTGCTAGTGTATTTACAAAAGAGAACTTGGAAAATCTACCATCTATAAATATAGCAAATTGGTCAGATGGCAAAACAATAACAGATTTGGTAGTTACACCTGAGGCAGTTGAAAATAAGTTAAAGAATGTTAAATGTAAATAAGGCTCAAGGACCTGATAATATTCATCGAGGATTTTAAAAGAACGAGTAAAGAACTATCTGTTCCATTCAGCATATTGTTTAATAAATCGCTGGAAAGGGAAATAGTACCTACAGAGTGGAAGAATGCATACGTCACAGCTTTGTTCAAAAAGGGTACAAAAAGTGATCCTGGTAATTATAGACCAGTTAGCCTAACTTCAGTACCATGCAAAGTATTGGAATCTATAATAAGGGATGTTATAGTTGATCACATGACTTTAAGTAAACTTTACACAGAATGTCAGCATGGTTTCCAACAACATAGATCGTGCATTACCCAGTTATTACAAGTAATGAATTATTTTACTAATCTATTGGATAAAGGAGAGAATATAGATATTATTTACTTGGATTTTAGAAAAGCGTTTGATTCTGTTCCGCATGAAAGATTGCTTATCAAACTGCAGTATTATGGAATTACGGGTAAGTTACTAGCTTGGATTAGAGACTTTTTAAAAGACAGAAACAGTTAGTTAGAGTTGGAAATGATTACTCTAAATATACAGATATACTGAGTGGTATACCTCAAGGAGTATACTTGGTCCTGTTCTTTTTACTATTTTCACAAATGATTTACCTCAGAAAATGAATAGTTTTTGTAAGATCTTTGCAGATGACACTAAAATATACAATACATCTTCTAATCATAGTATATTGCAGAAGGATTTAGATACATTGGTCCATTGGTCAGAAACTTGGAATCTTTTCTTTAATGCTTCAAAATGTAAAGTTTTGTATTTAGGAAAAAGTAACCCATGTAACAAATATTCTATGATAAATGATGGTATTACCTGTGAAATAATAGAATGTTTAGAAGAAAAAGATTTAGGAGTAATATTTGATAAAAGTCTCAAATTTGATAATCACATTCAAAATGTTGTTAATCAATCAAACAAGTTGCTTGGAATCATAAAAAGAACATTCTCATACATGAACAGGGAGACATTTTTATATTTGTGCAAAGGCTTAGTGAGGCCTCATTTTGAGTATGGTAACATTATTTGGTTTCCGCGTCTTAAAAGACAGTCAGCATTGAGAGAGAAGATACAAAGAAGAGCTACTAAATTAATTCATGGTTTTCAAAATTATTCATATAGAGAAAGATTAGAATTACTCAATTTGGGAGTTTAAAAGCAAGAAGAATGAGGGGAGATCTGATCCAAAGTTTCAAGATTTTTAACAATATAGATGACGTAGATAGAACAGAATTTTTCAAACTGACAAATTATGACAAAACAAGAAATAATACTGATAAAATATTTATAGAATATTGCAAGACTAACATTAGAAAGTTTTATTTTACAAATAGAATTGCACATGTATGGAATAAATTACCAAACGAAATTAAAAGAGCACAAAACACAAACTCGTTTAAAAACCAGCTTGACCATTGGAAACATTACGTTGAACTTAAATACGAATATGATGAATGAATCATCAAAAAAACTGGGCGTACGACAGACCTTGACTACGAGTGTAAGAAAATAAAAATAAAAATGATGGGACTTGAAATAGCCAAACGGTTAATGTGTTATGTCCCTATTATTACTAAACTAATACCAGAAAACGCACTAAGCAGTTTCCTTAGACCTAAAAATACAATTGATATGATATGCAATTATCAGTTCTTATAGACAGAATATATATGTAAGGCTTAATGGCTACCTGGCTAAACTTGTCTCTCAGTGAAAAGGCTACTTACTGCTTAGCTTTCATCGGCGATCCGGCCGACTTCTTCAGCGCAACTGCTGGGTTGAGAACTGGCTTCAGTGCGCACTGCCGTGAGCGAACTCACGACAGTGCGACTGAATAAGTGAGGAGTACACCGAAGGCAGGTTTGTCGGCCCCGGTCACGGTTGAGGTTGGGGTTCCTTGCGGCGATGCAGACTGCCTCCTTTACTCCCCTCTGGAACCATCTTGCTTCTTTGTCGAGAACTTGCACACTGTCCTTTTCAAAGTGGTGTTGGGTGTGGGTCAGATGTTCCCCCACTGGAGAGGACTCACGTTTGTGTTCTTCTAATCTTTTGTGCAAGTTGCGCTCAGTTTCGCCAATATAACTTTGGTCACAGTCCTGGCAGTCTATGTAAGGCTTTTTAGAAAACGAAGGTGAATGAACCAGCAGGCAGAAAATGAGAAAGAAGGAGATGGCAGAAGACAAAGGGCATGGCAGAAAACGAAGAACGTGAGAGAAAAGAGAAGATTTCTAGCACAGAATGTCCAGAAGATGGGGATGCTATCTACAACTGGAAGAGCCCATTTTATGCATGTGTGATGTTCATAGCTTCACAGCAAAATGTGTTGTCTTTGTTCACAGTGCAATGTGTATGTATGTGTGATTGATGTATATAGTGTCACGGTAAACGACATGCATGCACAGGTCTGAAACTTCAAGTACAAACTTCAGCGAAAAATCTCAGATAAGAGGAATGGTATAACCAGACAGACAACAAACTTTTCCAAATCTACCCGACCTTAAACAGTTTCATCTGTTCTTGGTAACCATAGAAAAGAGATAATGTTGTGCAGGTTATACGTGGGTCACCAATTCTACACTATAGCTCATACCTTTTAAAAAATAAAGCAGCACCATGGTGCATACTGTGTGATGAGCCAGTCAGCATCAAACACGATATGCTTAGGTCTGCGCGACGTGAGATATAAGCAGTGTACAGCAGACTCCTCAATGAACATCTTCAGAGCTGTTTCTCCAAACATAATTTTCAAATTCTCACAAGGAATCAATAGATCTTTTTATAAACAACGCAATAAATGAAGCTTATAAAGAAATCCGTAGAGTTGAAAGAAAAGCAAAGATTAGGAAAAGACAGGCAACATTTATAGGCCATTTTATGAGGAAGGGGGATTTGGAGCACCTGGTCACAATGGGAAAGCTGGAGGGAAAGAGAGCACCAGGTAGACCTAGGGAGAAAATGCTAGACGGACTTGCGGAGTGGCTGAAGACGAGGAGGGTGGAGGAGATGCTTGGGGCAACAAGAGATAGAGAAAGATGGAAGTCCATGATCGCCAACGCCATGCGGCAAGGCACCTGATGATGATGATGAGGCTTGATGGATGAATGAACGAGGTAAAGGGAACAGAGAAAGAGTACGAAAAGATAGATAAAGAAATCAGGAATAAGAGCAATGAAGCAAAGGAAGCATGGCTGGAAACAAAGTGCAAAGAAACAGAAGACCAACACAAAACAGACCCTATAATAAAAGGAAAGCAAAGAAAAAGACACAATGAGAAGGTGAAGCAGAATTGTGAATACATTCCAAGGATCAGTTTTAGGTTTGTATCAAATCCCCTCATGCAAAATGACAGCAAACGGCACAACCTTGACACAGGTCGATAAATTTTATTTAAATACCTGGGAACGATCATTTCATCAGACGGCAGATGCACATCAGAAATAGCCGGCAGAATCGGCCAAGCCAAAACAGCATTCAAGAAGATGAAAAGCATTCTTACCAACTAATGCCTATCAATTAACATCAGGAAGAGAGTTCTTGAATGTTATATAGAACCAATACTGTTGTACTGATGTGAGGCGTGGACAGTCAACAAGCAAAGCCAGAACGATATTGAGGCAGCCGAGATGTGGTTTCTAAGAAGAATGTTGAGAGTTCCATGGACAGCAAAGAAAACAAACGAGACAGTCTTGATGGAGGCAGACACAAGTAGATCACTCATAAGGAAGATTAGGAAAAGACAGACAACATTT
>JAPXFY010000029.1:34812176-34814676 GCA_030674185.1 Monoplex corrugatus
TCTCCTGCTCTCTGTCTGTCCATCTGTCTGTCTGTCTCTCTTTCTTTCTCTCTCTCTCTCGCTCTCTCTCTCCCTGTCAGGATGGGCCAGAAGAGAAAAAGTGCTTAGCATGCTTTTTCGTAACTCTCCAAAAGCATAGATTTATCAATCAAATCCTCCCTCCAGCCTCTCTCTCTCCGTCTCTCTCTCCCTCTCTCTCTCTCACACACAGACAGACAGACAGACAGACAGACAGACACGACACACACAGACACACACACACACACACACACACACACACCACACACACACACACACACACACACACACCCACACCCACACACACCCAAGCTAAAAGAGATGTCTCAGATCACAAAACAAAAGATCAATAATGGAAGATGGTAATGTTGGTTAGGTACCATTTTTTTCCCTTTTTTGTTTCCGTTTTTCTTTTCTTCTTTTTTCTTTCTTTCTTTTCTTTTTTGATAAAGGAAGGGGGAGGGGGGCGGGAGAGTTAGGAATGGACCGGTATGAAAAGTCCCACGATGAAATACAACCGCTCCATGGAGACCACGTGACTGTGGAAGATCTGTCAGCAGACACACCCTCTGCTATTATAAAACACGGCACACGCCACAGATCAAGCAGTTCGATGGTGATAACGTCATTGACGATACGCCAACGACCGTCTCGCCCTCTCTGTCTCTTCCAGCGTCGAGCAGACGACCGTTTCCGTCACTCTTCGATTGGAGAGCTGAGGTTTTGTTGTACTTGTTGTTATTTATTAGCTTCGAAGTAAAGAAAAGCTTGGTTCATTACATAAGTTTAATTCATTATATCTACTGGTGGTTTTAGCGTTAGCTTGACAGACGAGATACGCTTTTGTTAAATCAGTTACTGTTGAAAATATCAATTAGTTCTGCAAATGTTGTCTAATGAATTTTTCGAAAACTGTACCAAGAAAATCTTAGGAGAACTGGATAACAGAAGTTCGTCAGGGGATAAACTCCCCTCTCCCCTCTCAAGTAAGTGTTTCGACTTAAACTCCGTATGATCCAAGGGGGACGTGCTACATCCAATCCAAGTTTTTTTTAACGACTCTAAGATCTTTGGTATATTTGTAAACATTAAATGTAAGCTCTGCAGGTAAGTTTGAGTTATTTTCCTTTTTCGTTTTTGTTTAGTTTAGGTACTTCTTGTTTAGAAACAATGGTTTAACAAAATTATTCTGATAACTTATTATTAATTGGCATAAAATGATACTGAGGGGGATGAGTTTTGTAACAGTTTTGATGTGAACATTACTTAGGTCGACAGAGAGAAATTCATTTTTGTGACATCCAGCACTGCTGAATGTTTTTTCTTTATTTTTATATAGTAAATGTTCTGATTAATAGATATTCCGTCTATGATTTCCAAAACAAGTGTGACTGCCCGCGTTCAAGCAAACAGGAACCAGAAAAAGACACGAAAAAAGAATAAGAACGCGTATTTAATACAACAAGACAAACAGGCGCAAATTTTCGACCAACTGGAGCAGCAGGGAAGTTTAAGTCTTTTTCTCCTAATTTTTGGAGTTTGTTTGTGATCTTACGCTTGACAAAGGCCAGTTGGCCGAAAATTTGCGCCTGTCTTGTCTTGTTGTATTAAATACGCGTTCTAATTTTTTTTCGTGTTTTTTGTGGTCCCTTCTATGACTGTCAGTTTAGTTGTAATTATACATTGCAAATGTGTTTTATGCAATCATTTTTGTGAACGTAATATTTCAAAGATAGTGATATTATTTTTCAGTATACATTATTGATATTGTTCGACAAAGATAGATAAAATTGTTTTTGTCTATTGTTGTTGAACCGCATAATTCAAGAAGAGAAGATAAATTTTCATAATAAAATAGATGATCTATTATCAAACAATTATTCTTACCATATTTGTTTGAGTTTTGTCATAATACAGCAACAGGAAGTATGAGGAACAATGAACAGAAAGTTTGTGGTAAAAGTAATATTTCCAATTTGACAGAAAAAGTAAACATGGTTTTTCATTCCTCCCCCTTTTTTGTTTGGTTGCTGTTGATCGTTTCATGGCTGCCATTTGGGTGATGTACATAACTTGTTCTGGCAAACTGATATCTTGGGGGTGATTGGGATCTTTCCTGTTATTCTAACAAGCTCACAGAAAAGACCAGTACAGATCACAGAAAAGACCAGTACAGATGGTCCAATTTTGTTTCGTTAATATACTCATAAATTAGCATATTAAACCTTTAAACCAGATAGAACCCAGAGACTTTGCCAGGACGTTTGAGTGTGTGCTGCTCAAACTATGGTTTATGCCACGATCATTTTGAACCCTTTTTTTTTATCCATTATATGGCATCTGCAGCATTGGTGCTATAAGATTTTTTTGAGTGCAGAAACGTTCTCTTGAGAAAATATGAAAATGAAGCCATGTTCGATATTGTTGCTGATATGAGTTTCTCAAGGAATGGTATATTTTTCTATTGTGTCTATGATTGTTG
>JAPXFY010000029.1:34819676-34822176 GCA_030674185.1 Monoplex corrugatus
GATGTGATACATTTCAAGAGCCAGCTGGATCATATCGTGTGGAACTGATCCATATGCATTCGCCAGATCAAGCCAAACTACGTCAATGTCTCTCTTCTCTGTTCTTGCTTTTTGGATGGCATCCCAAATCAACGTGGCATGTTCCAAGCATCCAGGCATTCCTGGTATGCCTCCCTTTTGGACTGACATATCCAGATACTTGTTTTCAGTCAGGTATTTTGTCAATCTTGCTGCCATAACAGAGAAGAAGATTTTCCCCTCGACGTTCAGAAGTGATATTGGCCTGAACTGATTGATGCTGCTGGAGTTCTGCTCCTTCGGAATGTACACTCCTTCAGCTCTCATCCATTGGTCGCTGATCTTCTGGTTCCTCCATGCTGATCGAATCATCTTATGGAGCCACTCGAGCACTTTTGGGCATTTCTTGTAGAGCAGGTATGGTATTCCGTTTGGTCCAGGTGCTGACTTGGCTCTGGCTTTCTTTACTACGTTCTTCATTTCATCCAGTGTTGGTGGTTTGTTATTGAATTTTCCTTCTGGCGCTGCAGGCCAAACCAGATTCTGGATTTCAAGTGGTGCCTCGCGCTGAGAATCGGAATATGTTTCCCTGAGATGCTGCTCTAGGGTTTCCTTGCCCACTGTGAGAGTCCCTGATTTGGGTTGTTCAAACAGCTTTCTTGCAAAGTCAAAGGGATCTTTGAAGAAACGATCTTGAGTCTTCTTCTTTTTGCTCTTTCTTCGCCTTGCTGATTCCACTTTGCTGAGAGCATTGTGTTTGGCCTTCAGATCTTTCCAGAGTTCCAGGAGCCCTTGCTTCTCGAATTCTGAGGCAGTTTTCATTCGCTTTTTAAGCTTCCTTTTCTCCCTCCGGATGCTCTCCATCTGTTGCTGTCTTCTGGATTTCTGGGGAGGCGTTTTTGTCTTTGGCTGCTTCACTCCATAAGTGTCCCTGCAGATAGAGTATATGATGTCTCCGTATGTGTCAAGTTTGTGTTCCAGCGTACTGTTCCCTATTAGCGCATTCAGCTTAAGGACAAGTTCCTCATCTAATTTCTCCCATTGTTCTTTTGCACCGGCAGGCGGCAAATTGAGTTTTCCACGTTTGGCGTTAAGAGCTTGTGCAAAATCCGCATCAGAACCGTCAGCGTGGATGTCCTTGGCACTATGGTTTAATTCCTGGCCTTGGTCATCCAACGTCTCACCTGCTATCGCAGTGCGCTGCTGCTGGTTCGTATGTGTCTTCAAACAGCCCATTTTTGTCCTGTGGATCTTCATGCCGCGTTTGGTGGTGAATCTCCTTCCACACGCACACGGAAATTCCAACTGGTCATTAATCATGGTCCGTTGTGCGTTTCCAGTCGTGATGGAGTCAGTGCCGATGGATTCATCATTCTCTCCCCCTTTCGGTGAATCCTGGGAGCATCTTTCATTTGAAAAAACTCGTGGCATGTTATCAAAGGCAAGGTGGGAAGCCAACCCACAAAGCCCGCAGATCTACTATCAAAGTACAGTACAATCTAATGATACAGACTTCTTACAATCCAGCTTTATCAAAAAACGTTATGTGAAAAATGACTATGCGAGAGGTCAACACGTGAAAATGATTGTTACACTTTGATAGTGACTGTTACACTTTGATAGTAACTGTTACTCTTTGATACTGACTGTTACTCTTTGATAATGACTGTTACACCTTATAGTGATTGTTAGTCTTCTTTGATAATGACTGTTACACTTTGATAATCATAGTTAATCTATGCTAATGACTGTTACTCTTCTTTGATAATGAATGTTACACTTTGATAGTGACTGTTACACTTTGATAGTAACTGTTACTCTTTGATACTGACTGTTACTCTTTGATAATGACTGTTACACCTTATAGTGATTGTTAGTCTTCTTTGATAATGACTGTTACACTTTGATAATCATTGTTAATCTATGCTAATGACTGTTACTCTTCTTTGATAATGAATGTTACATTTTGATAGTGACTGTTACACTTTGTTAATGACTGTTACGCTTTGATATAACTGTTACACTTTGATAATCATTGTTAATCTATGCTAATGACTGTTACTCTTCTTTGATAATGAATGTTACATTTTGATAGTGACTGTTACACTTTGTTAATGACTGTCACGCTTTGATATAACTGTTACACTTTGATAATCATTGTTAATCTATGCTAATGACTGTTACTCTTCTTTGATAATGAATGTTACATTTTGATAGTGACTGTTACACTTTGTTAATGACTGTTACGCTTTGATAGTAACTGTTACACTTTGATAATCATTGTTAATCTATGCTAATGACTGTTACTCTTCTTTGATAATGAATGTTACATTTTGATAGTGACTGTTACACTTTGATAATCCTTGATAATCTTTGATAATGACTTTTACTCTTTAATAATGACTGTTGCACTTTTATATGACTGTTTCACTTTAGTAATGACTGTTACACTTTGATAATGACTTTCACTCTTTGATAGTGA
>JAPXFY010000029.1:34824676-34837176 GCA_030674185.1 Monoplex corrugatus
GTGTGTGTGTGTGTGTGTGTGTGTGTGTGTGTGTGTGTGTGTGTGTGTGTGTGTGTGTGTGTGTGTGTGTGTGTGTGCAAAATTAGGTATACAGTAAGTATCACATCATTATTATAATGCTTAATTCCGCTCTGGATTAGAGGAGCTTGTTATTACATGTATATGCAATATTCATTTGTTTGTATAATAAATGCAATGAGTATTGTGCATGTTTTCTTTTTTCATAACTGTATACCTACTTTTGCACCCCCCTGTATATACGGAACAGCATGTTTGACCATAGCCCGAAGTCACCAGTTCAGTTTGGACAGTCTTGGTTTTTCTTCGCTGCTAGATCCTACTTTTTACTTTTAGTTTTAGTTTTAGGGTCACACGCATAACAGCACCCCCCCCCCCTACCCCTTGTGGGGATGCCAGGGTCTCCTACGGATTAAATAGTATCCCAACTGCATGGAAAATCTGTGCTAAATATTTCGTCTTTTTGGTTGTTGTCACTTTCTTTGTTTCTGACTGGCTCCTTTGCTTTATCTCTTTGCGGTTTTTTTTTTTTGCATTGCTAGTTTATTCACCTGTATGTTTTCTATAAAGCCTTCCATACTTTGTATACATAAATAGATAAGTGGGTGCACGTTATATTGCAGATTTTGACTGTAAGGAAATGTGAAGTACTTAAGGCGATTCTAAGTACTGTCGGCCAGTTTTTAATATGTGTTTTTGTGCATTTCGTTATGTTTATGCTTTTGTATTCAGGTTTGCATTTGTATTAAAATAATGATAATAATAACAATAACAGTAATAATATAATAATAATAATAATATACAATAATAGTAACAATAATAATATAATGATGATATGATGATAAATTCTGCGGAATGGCCATCGCCAGGGGCATATCCTTAGATTATTTGTGCGAATGCAGTGATATCTGCACGTAATTTTCTTTTCCAAGGTTTTCTTAATGTCTTGCCAGAGCATAAGGTTTTGCGCAGGCTCACGGAGTCTGCCAGATAATTGCTGACAGATTTTTGGGGGGAGCACATATGGAACTGTCCCAGTGCCATGAATCCCTCTTGAACAAAGTCTAAAGTACATACCAGTCGCCGTGGTGTAGTGGTTAGCGCAACGGACTACCGACTGGAAGGTTGTGGGTTCGAATCCCCAATTAGTTCCTTCAAAAATCTTTGTGGGATTTTTCGGCTCTAACCGGCTCCTACTCGGAGTTGGGCGTGCTATGGGTTCGTTGTGAAGACTGGAACCACACAGTCGAGTCTCAACCACTTCGCGGATGCGTCATTGAGGGTGTTGCTCAAATCTTCTGACCAGCACCGCAGGTATCTGTATCTCTCGGGCCTGGTTGACGCCAGGATACGTTATGATAGTAAGCGTAGAGTGCATCCCTGTCACGCAGTCTCAATCTTAGATGGAACTCCATAGCATCATGAATATCATCCTCATCGACATTTTCATCATCATCACATAGTAAAAACTGTTCCAGCTTCTGTGGCCGTAAAGGTGGCGTACAAAATGGGATCTCCCCCCCCCCCCCCCAAAAAAAGTCCAAACTATACCTTAATGTCTTGTAAAACGTGTAACAACAGCAGTGAGACCAAACGAGAGTGGAGAACAGAGCGAGTAACGAGAACGATGCATTACTGTCACCATCAGCCAAAGTTCCTTATATATAAAACAAAACAAAACAAAAAAAACTCAATGTTACCATGGACTGTGCAGATATACACAAGCTGAACGAGCTATTCCTGACCTGCCAGATTCACTCCACTCACCTGAAAGCCGTCAAGGTCCTGGCTGCCTTGACCAACACCACAGCCCCCGTCAGGGACAACACCAGCCCCCCTCCTGCCTTCTTCAGAACGGCCAGTGTCAAATCCTGGACCATCTTCCCTGGAACCAAGTGGTGCGGCGGCGGTAACAAGGCTGAACACTTTGACGATCTAGGTATGATAACATGACATGACACAACACAACACAACACGACGCAGCACAGCACAACACAGTACAGCACAGCACAGCACAGCACAGCACAGCACAGCACAGTACAGAAAATCATAGCACAGCACAGCACAGTACAGAAACGCATAGCATAGCACAACACAGCACAGCACAGAAAATCATAGCACAGCACAGCACAGTACAGCACAGCTCAGCACAGCACAGCACAGCACAACACAGCACAGCACAGCACAGCCCAGAACGGCCCAGCACACAACACAGCACAGCACAGCACAGCACAGCACAGTACAGCACAACACAGCACAGCACAACACGACACAGCACAGACACAACACAACACAACACAACACAACAAACACAACACAACACAACACAACACAACACAACACAACACAACACAAACAACACAACACACAACACCACTTCACTCCACACTACACCTCACCACAACCCAACTCAATCCAGCCCAACCCCAACCCCAACTCAACCCAGTCCAACCCCAACCCAACCCAACCCTAATCCAACCCAACCCAACCCTAATCCAACACCAACCCAACCCTAATCCAACCCTAATCCAACCCTAATCCAACCCTAACCCCAACCCTAATCCAACCCTAATCCAACCCTAATCCAACCCTAATCCAACCCCATTCCAACTCCAAGCCCAACACAACATTTCTGTATTAATCCATGTTTGGAAATTTCAGTGTGCATTCACTTGGCATGTAACGCTTCCCTCTCACCCCCCTTCACACACTCCATAGTCATTGCTATGCAGTTCAAAAACCGTACAAGACGACACAAACACACCAACACAACACACAAACACAACACAACACAACACAACACAACACAAACACACACAACACAACACAACACAACACAACACAACACAACACAACACAACACAACACAACACAGCACAACACAACACAACACACACACACAACACAACACAACACAACACAACACAACACAACACAACACAACACAACACAACACAACACAGACACACACAACACACAACACACACAAACACCAAGCACAACACAACACAACACAACACAACACAACACAACACAACACAACACACACACAACCAACACACAACACACAACACAACACAGCACAACACAACACACACAAGCACACACAACACAACACACACAGCACAAACAACACAACACAACACACACACCAACACACACACACACACACACAAGCACAGCACACACACACACACACACACAACACAACACAACAAGCACAACACAACACAACACAACACAACACAAACACAACACAACACAACACAGCACAACACACACAGCACAACACACACACACACAGCACACAACAAACAACAGCACAGCACAGCACAGCACACAACACAGCAACAAACAGCACAACACAACACAAACACAACACAACAGCACACACAACACAACACAACACAGACACAACACAGCACAGCACAGCACACACACACACACAGCAAACACAGCACAGCACAGCACAACACAGCACACAACACACACACAGAACACAGCACAAGCACAACACAACACAACATATACAACAGCACAGCACAACACAACACAGCACAACACAACACAACACAACAACACAACACAACACACAGCACAACACAGCACAGCACAGCACAACCCATCTCAGCCAACAACCCACAGTTATTACATGCATTCGAAACGTGTAACACAATACAACACAGTACAACATAACGAAACGCAACGCAACGCAACGCAACAGTACAATACAATACAATACAATACAATACAGTACAATACAATACAATACAATACAGTACAGTACAATACAATACAATACAGTACAATGCTATACAATACAAACAATACAATACATACAATACAGTACAGTACAATACAATACAGTACAATACCATTTTACTGGCCCAAGTTTGAACTTTTCATCTGGGAAATTTTGGAGGGTATTAGCCAATATTGTCTGCATACACATCAAGATGCACGACAAATGGACGACAGCTTTCAACAGAACAACAGAACTGTTGAGTTTGGTAAACCTTTCTGTGCATTCAGAGTCATTTCATTTTGCTAAAACTATAGCATACCAGACCAAAGTGGATATTAATAAGCCTTGCATGATACATTTGAGTGCACGTGGGAATTGGAGCCCACTAATGCAAAAAACAAAGGAAAAAACTGGACAGAGCTTTCAATATAATTGTGGAGTTTGGTAAACCTTTCTGTGCATTAAAAGTTATTGAAAAAGAAAAAAAAAAAAAAGAAAAAAAGAAAAAGAAAACTAGCATTTTTCACAAAAGTGGATATAAATGAGTCTTGAACATATTTAGTCAACACGCTTATATCAATGAAACACATCAAATTTCAGCTTCTATGTCTTGCTTCTTTTTCAATTGTCCCTATTACAGGGAAAACCCAAACCGTACTGAAGTTGTTTGGGAAGGACTGATTATTGCAACAGCTTGTAGAAAATGACATAACTACAAATACAAAAGAAAAGAGGTGCATTTTCCATGACAAAAGAGAATTGGTCCTACGGGCATTCGAGTTTTGAAATTCAAAAACACACATCGTTTTCAGACTGTTTGCACGCCTGATAGACAAGATAGATAGACAAATAGATAGATAGAGAGATAGACAGATAGGCAGACAGACAGACAGATAGACAGACAGATAGACAGATAGGCAGACAGACAGACAGACAGACAGCTAGCTAGCTAGCTAGCTAGAGAGAGAGAGAGAGAGAGAGAGAGACAGAGACAGAGACAGAGACAGACAGAAACCAAGACAGAGAAGGGGGGGGGGGGGAGGTTCTCATTTATCTCATTTTAGAAACCTTTGTGTTAACCTTATTTACTTTTTAGAAGAGACAAGGGAATCAACAGAATGACTTGACTTGATGACTCTTTCAATTTTAGTATTATTTTATCTTATATCACGAAATACATTTATACTTGTTTTCTGTTTTTTTTTTCCAGCAAAAATGACAACAGCTTGATCAGCTTTCATTTGTTTATTACCATTATCATCTTAAGTTTTAAAACAACGGGAGAGTCCCATGAAACAGAATAGTTTGATCATTATTTCTTTATTAACTAAGCAACATAACTCTTGAGAGTCATGGAGGTATCTCCCATGTAGAATTTCTCAAATCTAACATAGTTTGCGCTACCCAATCAGCGAACTGTGTTGGATTTGAGAAATTCTACATGGGAGATAACTCCGTGACTCTCAAGATTTATGTTGCTTCGTTAATATTTAAAATTCTCTCTGCTTCCCTCTTATTTCCTTTGGTGTTATGTTATTTCTTTATTCATGATCGTTATCAATTCACCTGACGGAATAACAGGAACCTTCGTTGAGACCGACAAGTGTTGCCGTACACACGACCATTGTCCACACTCCATCCCAAGCTTCAAGAGTAGGTATGGCTACTTCAACTGGTACCCTTGGACCCTGTCTCACTGTCAGTGTGACGAAGACTTCGGACAGTGTCTCCAGGTACGTAATGTCGATCCCTGTCTCTCTGTCATCATTAGGGAGACGATAAATCGTGCTGGTGATTGGTTGATTTGGTTCATTTTTTTCGTCGACACCCACCCTAAGTGATATGGCCGACGGGGATAACCATCCCAGGGAAGTGGGGGAAGGGAGGGCTTATCTAATCCAATACTGACACCACCAGAACAACAATGATGTTAAGATAGGACAGTGAGAAGGCCAGTTTTAATGTAGCGCACCCTGGGATTCGAAGCCACAGCCATTAGCATGTAAATCCAACGCTCAAACCAACTGAGCTATTGAGGCCCACATCGTCCTGGTGGATGGTTGGAGGCTATAATATATCATATTGTTCCGGGTTACTTTCTGTGATGTGATTGTGTAGAGCGTTGGTGAGGTCAGTTTTTCTGGGTGGTGGTGGTGATGGTGGATATGCTTTCATCCGTTTCCACGTTTCGCTTTGTTTTCAATATTGCAGACGGAGATATATACTTGTCACTATAATGTACCTGGATTCTAGTGACAATTAAATTAGACATAAAACCCTTATGGTGAGTGGGCTGAGATTGTTCTAGTGACAGTTAAGTTAGACATAAAACCCACATGCTGAGTGGGTTGAGATTGTCTAGGACAGTTAGTTAGACATAAACCCACATGCTGATGGGTTGAGATTGTTCTAGTGACAGTTAAGTTATAAAATCCATATGTTGAATGGGTTGAGGTTGTTCTAGTGACTGTTAAGTTAGACATAAAACCCACATGCTGAGTAAGGCCTCAAGATTTTGCCAGCACATAGGTGTTTACGGGCAGGCTTATGGGTTACGCCTGGATTGTTTTGAATCTTCTCCAGTCAATGCATGTGGAATTAGTCTGAGTGTGGAAAAGTTATCATGAAAAAACTGAAACTAAGTTATGTTCCTCCCAACCAGTCGCCTTGGTGTAGTGGTTACCACAACGGACTACCGACTGGAAGGTTTTGGGTTCCAATCCCCATATCAGTACCATCAAAAATCATTGTGGGATTTTTCGGCTCTAACTGGCTCCTACCCAGAGTTGGGCGTGCTATGGGCTCATTGGGAAGACTGGAACCACACAGTCGAGTCTCATCCACTTCGCGGATGCGTCAATGAGGGTGTTGCTTAAATCTTCTGACCAACACCGCAGGTGTTTGTATCTCACGGGCCTGGTTGACGCCAGGATATACTATGATAGGAAAAGTAGAGTACAACCCTGTCACGCAGTCTCAATCCTAGATGGAACTCCATAGCATCATGATTATCATCCGCATCGACATCATCATCATCGCATACTAAAAACTGTTTCAGCTTCTGTGGCCATTAAAGCGGCGTAGAAAATGAGACGAGAAAAAAAAAAAAAAAAAAAAAAAAAGGTGAGCACTAAGGTAACCTCCCTGAGTGCAATGATTCTAAAAAAAAAAAATTCATGTTCCTCCCTCCGTGTTCCAGTTAAGGTAAAACGTGTCTTCCTGTGCGTGCTATACACATTTCCAACACTTGTCTCTAGGGATATACTTGATGTACAACGTTTCAAACTTAAAACTCTCCATCATGATGCATGTCATTTACACATTTCCAAAACCTGTGTCCATAAATAGACGTTATACTATATTTCAAGCTTATATTCAAAACATGCCTTCATGTGCATGTTTATGTGGACGTATTGAAATGTTGTGTCAAGGATATACTTTACTCGACATTTAAACATGTCCTTCATACCTTGAACGATTTCCACATTTTGTCAGTGCTTTGAGAACGTCTGTCTTTATGTACGTTTAAACACACACACACACACGCACACACACACACACACGCAACACATAACAACACACAAGCAATCGTTTCGACTAAGAAAAACGGGACACACACACACGCGCGTGCGCGCATGCATACACATGCATTGAAATAGAGGGGAGAAGGAGAGAAAGAGAGAGAGAGAGAGAGAGAGAGAGAGAGAGAGAGAGAGAGAAAGAGAGAAGAAGAAGAGAAGAGAACAAGAAAAAAAATGAAAAGAAGAAGAGGAGTTCGAGGAAGAGTACTTACTTTACATTTTCTTTTTCCTTCCGCTTGTACCGGTGGGCGTCGCGGGGAGATACAGTCGTCTGTCAGCAGCAAGGCGGGTGGCCTGGAGAAGGGACATCTCGTGAGCTCTGAGGGTGTCTGCTGCCACGGAGTCGCTCCATCGTCATCTTGGTCTTCCTCTGGCTCTCCAGCCAAAGTATCTGGTGTTGTATGCCCGAAGAGCTGGATGGTTTTGGGGCATACGTGTGAGGTGTCCGAACCACTTGATCCTCATATGTTCGATGTGTTGTAGGATTGGTGTTGCTCCTACCATGTCTCGTATCACCTCATTTCTGATCTTGTCCCGCCTTGTCTTGTTTACTGCTTTCCTCAGGCATTTCATTTCACAGGTGACCAGTTTTCTCTCGAGGACTTTAGTTAGGGACCATGTCTGGCACTGGTATGTCAGCGTTGGTAGAAAAATGGCGTTGATGAGTTTCGCCTTAGTGCTGGTGGGAATGCTGGGGTGTTTCAGGAGAGGGGCAAGTTGGTAGCTGACTGCGTTGGCTTTCTGGCATCTGGTCTCGATTTCTCTGTCTAGTTTGCCATTTTCAGTGAAATGCTGCCCAGGTATTTAAATTCACTGGCTTGCTTCAACTGGGTTCCGTTGATGTTGATATCCAGTTTGTTTGGTCTCTTACTGACAGTCATGACCTCGGTTTTGCTGACGCTGATCTTCATGCCGTATGTCTCGCAGCTTTCATTGAACTGGTCTGTGTGCTCCTATAGCTGTTTCTTGTCATTGTTCACCATTGCCTGGTCGTCCGCAAACATGAGTTCATTGAGTGCCTCAGGGTCTGGGTTTGCCTCCTTCGTAATCTGATCCATATAGATCACGAAGAGAAGAGGGGAGAGATTACAGCCCTGCCTTACTCCCGATGTCACTGGGAACCAGTCAGATGTTCCACTGGCGGTGCGGACTGCACTCCTGCTGTTGGCGTAGATGGCCCGAATGTTGTCTAGTAGCTGGCCCTTGACGTCGTACTGCTCGAGGACCTTCCATAGCTTGTCTCTGTTGACTCGATCAAAGGCCTTTCTTGATAACGAATACAAGATGGAGATCTCGGTCATATTCGATCGCCCTCTCGCACAGTTGTCGGAGTGCAAAGATTGCATCGGTGCACTCTCTTCCTTTTCTGAAGCCAAATTGGACGTCACTGAGGAGATGTTCTGTTTTCGCTCGAGTGCGCTGCTCCAGGATCTTTGCGTACATTTTCCCTACATGGCTGAGTAGTGATATGCCTCTGTAGGTACTGCAGTCTTTCTTGCTGCCCTTCTTCTTCCATATTGGCACCACTATTGCATTTTGCCAATCTTCTGGTACTTTTCTCTCCTCCCAAGCTTTCTGAAAGATGGTGGTGAGCCACTGAATTCCGGTTTCACCGCACACATGGATGGCTTCAGTTGTTATGCCGTCGACTCCAGCTGCCTTGCCTTTAGGACTGGTCTTCACTGCTTTTTTTTTTACTTCACTCTCTCAGATGGTAGGTTCTGAGTGGTCTGGGTGGCTGGGGGTGAACCGTGACTGTGTGTCTTGTGCCCGTACTCTAAAAGAAGCCTGTGGCACCAAGAAGACAGGAGGAAGAAACAGAAAGGCAACAGCTTGGTGGAACAAAGAAGTGAAGGATGCTATCAAGGAAAAGAAGAAACTATACAAGATCTGGGTCAAGTCAAAGGATGAAGAGGATTACATAGCTTGTCTCTGTTGACTCGATCAAAGGCCTTTTCTTGATCAACGAATACAAGATGGAGATCTCGGTCATATTCGATCGCCCTCTCGCACAGTTGTCGGAGTGCAAAGATTGCATCGGTGCACCCTCTTCCTTTTCTGAAGCCAAATTGGGCGTCACTGAGGAGATGTTCTGTTTTCGCTCGAGTGCGCTGCTCCAGGATCTTTGCGTACATTTTCCCTACATGGCTGAGTAGTGATATGCCTCTGTAGGTACTTTGCGTTACTGTAGCGCAAACTGTGTTGGGTTTGAGAAATTCTACATGGGAGATAACTCCGTGACTCTCAAGAGTTATGTTACTTAGTTGATAATAAAACAGACCATAAACGTGCACAGACTCAAAGCGTTGGTAGGGTCATATACATAAATCTTTTTTCCCCCCGTCAGTGATGTTTACTCTGTGAGGTGTCTTATGAATTACTTTGTTTTCTTTTTAAAACTCTGTTTCTGACGCTTGTTTTGTTGTTGTTGACCTTTTTGTTGTCTTCCAGTATTAAGACAAAACACGGGCTCGCACTAGCCGTCGTTTCGTAAGTCATCTTTTTGCCGGTATCAAAGCAAAACATAGGCCAGCAACGTCCGTCGTTTTGGTCAAGCGACTGTATTCGTGTGACCTGTGTGTTCATGTAGTGTTATTCCTGATATGATCTTAGTGGTCGGCTGGGCTACAAGCAACACCAACGAACAAACGAACGAACAAATCTGTGACTGTGTGTGTGTGTGTGTGTGTGTGTGTGTGTGTGTGTGTGTGTGTGTGTGTGTGTGTGTGTGTGTGTGTGTGTGTGTGTGTGTGTGTGTATGTGTGTGTGTGTGTGTGTGTGTATGTGTGTGTGTGTGTGTGTTTTCAGGCTGCCAGATCCAGTGAGGTGGCAATTGCAACTACTGTTGAAACGTATTCTTCAACGTCCTGGAAATGCGCTGTTTCCATTTGGACCCCGATAACAACGCTTACTTGAACTGAGACGGAGCCGTTACGATGGGAAGGAGAAGGAGAAGGTGAAGGTGAAGGAGAAGGAGAAGAAGGAGAAGGAGAAGGAGAAGGAGAAGGAGAAGGAGAAGGAGAAGAAGCCCTACAGTTTATAACAGTTAGAAACGTTCTTAGGTTTAGATGACATGATGGCGATGATGAGGTTATTATCATCATCAACACATTGTCTGAATTAAAACATCAGCAGCTGTCTGACTCTGTGTGTGTCCTTTGCCTTTCCTCAAGCGTGTTTTTTTATTTATTTAATTAACTCTTTGACTCCCGCAACCTTCTGCGTCAGCATCCTGCAATTGTCAGTCATGCTAGCAAGGCAACAACTTTAATCTTTTGACTCCTTCGCCCTGCCCACCAGCTTCCTGCAGGAAGCTGGTGGACAGGGTGAGGGTGTCAAGGGGTTAAGTTTTTGCACTTGGAGGCTAGGGTGCGGGAGTCAAATGGTTAACATTGTTTTTTAAAACGGGTGGGGAGAGAATGAAGAAGAGGTGGTGGGCAAAATGTAATTGATATATATATATATATATACATATATATATATACATACAACAGCAATGCGTATCTCCATCTGCAAATGTAAAAATAAACCCAAAGCAAAGCAGAGCAGAACAGAACAAATCAAAGCCAGAACAAGATTGAGGCCGCCGAGATGTGGTTTTAAAGAAGAATGTTGATAGTTCCACGGACAGCAAAGAAAGCAAACGAAACAGTCTTGATGGAGGCAGATACAAGAAGATAATTGATAAGGAAGATTAGGAAAAGTCAGGCGCCATTTATAGGCCATTTTATGAGGAATGTGGAATTAGAGCACCTGGTCACAACAGGAAAGCTGAAGGGAAAGAGAGCACAAGGTAGACCCAGAAAGAAAATATTGGACGGACTTGCAGGGTGGCAGAAGACAGAGAGGGTGGAAGATTTACTTGAGGCAACAAGGGATAGATACATATGGAGGGCCATGGTCACCAACTCCATGCGGCAGGGCACGTGATGATGATGATGATATATATATATGTATATAAACGAGAGTGATTTTATCACATTTTTATAGTGGATCGGGGGCCTGTGTTGTTCTGGCTGCTCACGTAAACCATCTCAGATATTTCAGACATGAAGCATTACCGTATTGGAGAAGAGTTCCAGATGCTTTGTAAGCTCGATGTCTGAGAGTTTCACAGTGGGCTACTGCTGTGTGTTCAGTTTTAAAAAAAAGGTGCTTTCACCTCTTCTTTCCTTCTACATACACACACATACACACACGCACACACACACACACATAAACACACACACGCGCACACACATACACACGCACATACACAGACACAAAGACGCACACATACATAAACACACACACACATAATCACACACACACACACACACACACACACACACACACACACACACACACACACACACACACACACACACACACACACACACACATACCACGTGCACTCGCATACGCGCAGATCTAGGGATGAACCCACCTCCCTCTAAAAAGAACAACAATATCAAAACATATACACAGTCACAGACATCACGTACACAAACATACATACACACAAAAACAAAAACAAATAAACGAACGAATAAATAAATACATAAATGAATAAAGAAACAACAAGAAAAAAAAAACAAATGAATAAAGAAAGACAGAAAGAAACAAACAAAGAAAGAAAGAAAGAGAGAGAGAGAGAGAGAGAGAGAGAGAGAGAGAGAGAGAGAAAGAAAGAAAGAAAGAAAGAAAGAAAGAAAGAAAGAAACAAAACCAGAACCAGACAAAAATAGATATATGAATCGAAATGATTGCAGTTATACACACATCTCATTTTCAAAATCTAGATCAAAGTGGCGGCCAGTCTTCAAGCAAAATAAGACTCCAGAAAGACATGAAAATAGAATATAAACTCATCTTTGAATAACGTCCTGTTTTTTCTTTTCGTTCATTCAAAGTGCCTTATGATACTACTTTCATGTGTTGGTTGTTTGTCCACAAAACACGAACACACTATGTACTGCTGAAGTCTGCTTTACTTAGTGACTTATTGTATATTATCCCATTGGAATGTACCGCAGCAATGGAGGTCCTCCAATTCTCCGTTCTGGGCCAGTTTTTCAGTTTCAGTTTGTAAATTCCACATGCACTGGAACCACTGATGCCATGGGATAGACAGAAGATCCAAAACTCATCATGGCATAAGCCATAAGCCCTCGCAT
>JAPXFY010000029.1:34839676-34844676 GCA_030674185.1 Monoplex corrugatus
GCCCTGAAAGTCACGAGTCAAAAGAAAAGAAAAGAAAAGAAAAGAAAGAAAGAGAATGAAACAAACAAGCACAAAAAAACAACAAGAAACAAAAACCCAAACTTAAACCAAACTAAACCAAACTAAACCAAACCAAGCCAAACTAAAACCAAACCAAACCAAACCAAACCAAACCAAACCAAACCAAACCAAAACCAAACAAAACAAAACAAAACAAAACAAACCAAAGCAAACCAAACTAAACCAAACTAAACCAAACAAACCAAACCAAACCAAACAAACCAAACTAAACCAAACAAACCAAACCAAACCAAACCAAACCAGACCAAACCCAAACCAAACCAAACCAAACCAACCAAACTAAAACCACAAACTGAACCCAAACCCAACAAACCAACCAACCAAACCAAACCAAACCAAACCAAACCAAACCAAACCAAACCAAACCAAACCAAACCAAACCAAACCAAACCAAACCAAACCAAACCCAAACCAAACCAAACCAAACCAAACCAAACATGAAGAGCTGACCGTGTTTGAACACAGAAGGTGGATTTGAGCCTCCTGCCATCGTCAGACAATTTTGTCACGGCGTATGATTACCAACACAGCCCATAATGACACAGCCGAGTTATTTTGTACAGTATGGTGGGGGTCAGGTATTGATCTAGTTTCCCAGACACATGGTGTGACCTTTCCACCATGGTATGAGTTGCTTGTCATTGTTGTCATTTCTAGTTCATGGTAGAATCTAAATGAAATAAGAGTTAATGGTGAAGGCCACTGTAAAACCAGATTCTTTCTGAGATATGGGCTTTGGAAGATGGTCATCATCATCATCAGGTGCCCTGCCGCATGGCGTTGGTGATCATGGACTTCCATCTGTCTCTATCTCCGTTGCCCCTAGCATCTCCCCCACTCTCCCTGTCTTCAGCCACTCTGCAAGTCCGTCCAGCATTTTTTCCCTGGGTCTGCCTGGTGTTCTCTTTCCCTCCAGCTTTCCCGTTGTGACCAGGTGCTCTAAATCCCCCTTCCTCATAAAATGACCTATAAATGTTGCCTGTCTTTTCCTAATCTTCTTATGAGTGATCTACTTGTGTCTGCCTCCATGAAGACTGTCTCGTTTGTTTTCTTTACTGTCCATGGAACTCTCAACATCCTTCTTAGAAACCACTTCTCGGCTGCCTCAATCTTGTTCTGGCTTTGCTTGTTGACTGTCCACGCCTCGCAACCGTACAACAGTGTTGGTTCTATATGACATTCAAGAATTCTCTTTCTGATGTTAATTGATAGGCATTTGTTGGTAAGAATGCTTTTCAGCTTCTTGAAGCTATTTTGGCTTGGCCGATTCTGCTGGCTATTTCTGATGTGCATCTGCGTCTGGTGAAATGATCGTTCCCAGGTATTCAAAATTATCAAGATTAGGTATACAAAAATATAAAAACATGAGATAAAGATCAGTATCTTGCTATACTCATTCAGCGTAACGATATTTTACACCAACGACCGATCCCCATTGTTGGGAAGGCCTGAAATGCCTGTTGCTAGGCAACCAGAGCTGATACGTTTACATGCTTAGTCTTCTCCACTTCCACGTCATCTAAGTCATGGAAACGCACAATACGGACAACGGAGGGTTTCTTTCAACTCGGGGGAATAAATCAAATTCTGGGGGATTCGTATCTGGGAATAAGCAAAATGAGGCAAAGCTTAGCGCAACGGACGACCGGCTGGAAGATTGTGGGTTCGAATCCCCATCAGTACCTTCAAAAATCATTGTGGGATTTTTCGGCTCTAACCGGCTCCTACCCAGCGTTGGGCGTGCTAAGGGCTCATTGGGAAGACTGGGACCACACAGTTGAGTCTTATCCACTTCACGGATGCGTCATTGAGGGTGTTGTTCAAATCTTCTGACCAGCACTTCAGGTGTATGTATCTCACGGGCCTGGTCGATGCCAGGATATATTATGATAGTAAGCGTAGAGTACAGCCCTGTCACAAAGTCTCAGTGCTGGAAAATAGGACTCCATAGCATCATGATTATCATCCTCATCAACATCATTATCATCGCCTTGTAAAAACTGTGCCGGCTTCTGTTGCCATCGAGGTGGGGGAAAAAAGAAAAAAGGTGAGCATAAAGGTGACCTCCCCGAGTGCGATGATCCTTAAAAAAAAGTGAGGCAAAGGTCCCAGTGATATGGCGTCATAAGTGACATCACCCTGTCTGCTTTGAGGCAAGACGCGTTGTCATGTATTATCAACGTGAAACCATTTGACAGTGTTTTACGTTTCTTCCAAATTGCAGGGTCTTAGTATTTCCATCAGAAACGTCCAGCTGTTGCCTTGGTTAGCAGTCTGTCCCATTGGAACACGATATACTGTCAGTATCACCTTCGTTGTAAAAGGTTCATATCACCATCATCAGTCACACGCAAAGCCAGAACAAGATTGAGGCAATCGAGATGTGGTTCCTAAGAAGAATGTTGACAGTTCCATGGACAGCAAAGAAAACAAACGAGACAGTCTTGATGGAGGCAGACACAAGAAGATCATTGATAAGGAAGATTAGGAAAAGACAGGCAACATTCAGAGGCCATTTTATGAGATAAGGGGAATTGGAGCACCTGGTCACGACAGGAAAGCTGGAAGGAAAGAGAGCACCAGGTAGACTCAGGGAGAAAATATTGGACGGACTTGCTCAGTGGCTGAAGACAGAGAGGGTGGAAGATGTGCTTGCGGCAACAAGGGACAGATGCATGTGGAGGACCATGATCGCCAACACCATGTGGCAAGGCACTGATGATGATGATGTGCATCATCATCTTACATTCCTTTGCTTTGCTCTAAACCCGATGGACCTTAGGCGAAAGTGTGCAATCTTCCGAATGTCTCTGGCTCATAGCTTCTTACCCAGGTTTCGTTCATGGCAACTATCCCATTTCACCCTTTGACTCCCACACCCTATCCTCCAGCATCCTGCATTGTCAACCACACTAACAAAGCAAAAAACTTAACCCGTTGATTCCCTCACCCTATCCATCAGCTTCCTGCAGGAAGTTAGTGGATAAGTGTGAGGGAATCAAAGGGTTAAATTGTTTGCAGTTGGTGGACAGGGTTTGGGAGTCAACGAATTAAACAACTGTCATCCTTATTTTTGAATCTGTTTAACAAAGTCTCTGCGTAAGTGAGGCGCACTCGTTTTGGATTCCCAGTAAGGCAATCTTGTTATAAATCCAAATTTACCCGTCAGAATTGTATGAACTAATTCAAGACTAATTCTGACATAAATAATCCTAATGTCATGAACGATCTCATCACATGTTATCTTCCTGTCTTCGGTGAAAATTCCTGAACTCTTTGAACATTTTTATCGACCCTAGCGTCAACTGCAGGAAAGGTGGAAGGAAAAAGAGAGCCAGGTAGATAGACCCAAGGAGAAAATACTGGACGGACTTGCAGAGTGGCTGAGGACAGAAGGGTGGGAGATGTATCTGCAGCGACAGGGGATAGATTCGTATGGAGGGCTATGATCACCAACGCCATACGGCAAGGCACATGATGATGAAGATGATGATGATGATGATAGTGTCAACTGGCCTCCCCGGACTACGTTTGTGTTTAGCGCCATTTCATCTATCATTAAAAGAAGACGCCCACCATAACCTGCAGCCTGAAAAAGCTTGTGACCCACAAACACGTGTTTTTTCTTCTTCTTCATTTTGTTTTGTTTTGAGGAGATAAGATTTTCCCAGTGTTATCTACAGTGCGTGTTTGCTCTGTAGAATGGGGGGGGGGGGGGGAGGGGGGAATCTTAGCTCTTTCTTTTAATGTACCTTGGATGGACACAAATAGTGCATGCACTATACTATTCATTGCACTCTCTCTCTCTCTCTCTTCTTCTCTCTTCTCCTTCACTCTGTGGTCTTTGGCACTGTATTTACAGTGGACTCTTCCCTTTGGTTCCTTTTGTCTCCTTTCCTTTTTCTTTCATGGGCTGCTCTGGGCATCTGATTCTGCATCTGGAGATCTGGGTCCAACTTTGCTTCTGCGATGGGATGTGTTGGGTCCTTTTTCTGTCCCCCTTCTGTGTGTTCTTGATATTTCTGGTTCATCCTTTTCGAGTACTGTCTGTTGTTTTCGGTGAATGTTGCTTCAGGTGATGTGTGGTCAGTAACTGCACGCTGGTCATTCAAGCTTTCCATACATTCGTTCATTTTTTTTGGTTAGTATGAACATCATTCGAACTTAGATAACATTCATTCATTTTCTACTCATTTTCACGGCTAGATTCCCGTTATCATCATGTCTCCTTTTATTGTTTTCTTTCTGTTTTTGGTATTGTTTATCAGCATGTGTATTTTGAGATGACACGTACCACAAACACGTGTTAAGTGTTTTAATACGATAATGTTCCAGAAATGTCTGCATAACATTCAGTTTTGATAATACGCGTGCTGTTCTTCAATGCTAAACGTGGCCATGAATGGTTGAAACCAATGTGATGTCATTAGAAATGGATAAAACAATATCTGCGCATAGTTTTGTAATCAGATTACAGAATGATTGGGATAGATGTGAGTACAGTTACAAGCCCTGCTATAATCACCTCTTAGTTACGAGGACATTATTGCTATTCATTGGATGACTCTCGTAAAGGGTTTAAACGTAATAAAAGACATAGGATCGTCAAGCCACATGGATATTCTTCCTTCCACGTCATGCAGATGACAGCAAAATTACGAGTGACCTTGAAAGTAACCCGATGTCTGTGAAATTTTAACACTATACAAAGTAAATCTAATTCTGTTTGGCTTCTCTCGTCCAAGGCAAGCGTTTTAACCGCTAAACCACACACTCCACTACTCTTAAGAAATACACGAACAATATCTCCCCCCCCCCCCCCACGCTTATACAGACAGTACAGTACAAATAATGGACGGTCCGAAGATTCGAACACGAGACCCCTGTATATTATGTGGTGCTAAAATATGTTGTGGGCA
>JAPXFY010000029.1:34847176-34854676 GCA_030674185.1 Monoplex corrugatus
GGGAACATAGACCTTGGGGAACATAGACCTAGGGGAACATAGACCTAGGGGAACATAGACCAGGGGAACATAGACCTTGGGGAATATAGACCTCGGGGAACATAGACCTGGGGAACATAGACCTCGGGGAACATAGACCTCAGGGAACATAGACCTAGGGGAACATAGACTAGGGGAACATAGACCTAGGGGAACATAGACCAGGGGAACATAGACCTTGGGGAATATAGACCTCGGGGAACATAGACCTCGGGGAACATAGACCTCGGGGAACATAGACCTCAGGGAACATAGACCTTGGGGAACATAGACCTTGAGGAACATAGACCTTGGGGAACATAGACCTAGGGGAACATAGACCTAGGGGAACATAGACCTGGGGCATTATAAGGCATGGGGGAACATAGACCTGAGGGAATGTAGACCTAGGGGAACATAGACAAGGGGAATATAGACCTGGGGAACATAGACCTAAGGAAACGCACACCTAGGGGAACATAGACCTAGAGGAACATAGACCTGGGGAACAATGACCTGGGGAAACACAGACCTGGGGAGCAGGACCTGGGGGAACATAGATCTTGGAGAACATAGACCTGGGGGAACACAGACCTAAGGACACGCAGACCTAGGGGAACATAGACCTGGGGAACACAGACCTGGGGGAACACAGACCTGGGGAAACATGGACCTGGGGAACATAGAACTGGGGGAACACAGACCTGGGGGAACATAAACCTGGGGAACATAAGACCTGGGGAACACAGACCTGAGGAAACATAGACCTGGGGGAACGCAGACCTAGGGGAACATAGACCTGAGGCATTATAAGGCCTGGGGGAACATAGACCTGGGGGAATGTAGACCTAGGGGAACATAGACCTGGGGGAATATAGACCTGGGGAATATAGACCTAAGGAAACGCAGACCTAGGGAACATAGACCCAGGGGAACATAGACCTAGGGGAACATAGACCTGGGGAACAATGACCTGGGGAAACATAGACCTGGGGCATTATAAGGCCTGGGGGAACATAGACCTGGGGCATTATAAGGCCTGGGGGAACATAGACCTGAGGGAATGTAGACCTAGGGGAACATAGACCAGGGGAATATAGACCTGGGGAACATAGACCTAAGGAAACGCAGATCTAGGGGAACATAGACCCAGGGGAACATAGACCTAGGGGAACACAGACCTGGGGAATAATGACCTGGGGAAACACAGACCTGGGGTAGCAGGGACCTGGAGGAACATAGATCTTGGGGACATAGATCTGGGGGAACACATACCCAAGGACATGCAGTCCTAGGGGAACATAGACCTGGGGAACACAGACCTGGGGGAACACAGACCTGGGGGAACATAGACCTGGGGAACATATACCTGGGAGAACACAGACCTGGGGCAACATAGACCTGGGGGAACATAGACCTGAGAGCAACATAGACCTGAGGGGGACATTGACCTGGAGTAGAAAGAAAATCTGGGGAAAGCTAGTCAGCAGAAGGTCCTCAACCAACCAACCAACTAACCAACCAACCAACCAACCAACCAACCAACCAACAACAACCAACCAACCAACCAACCAACCAGCCAACCAACCAACCAACCAACCAACCATGGTCATCCAACCATGGTCAACCAACCATGGTCAACCAACCAACCAACCAACCAACCAACCAAATAACCAACCAACCAACCAACCAACAACCAACCAGCCAACCAACCAACCAACCAATCAACCAACCAACCAACCAACCAACAACCAACCAGCCAACCAACCAACCAACCAACCAACCAACCAACCAACCAACCAACCAATCATGGTCATGTTGTCGATGTATGAGATTGGAGGCCTGCCTTTTTTCCAATTTGCCACTGTTTTTTTTCCTTGAAAGATGGTTGCCATGAGGTCACAGTGTTCTTACTGCGTGACTCATGGTCAATGTATTTCTTAGTCTTCTCTCTTTGATGTCTGCTAGTAGTTTTCTGATAATGGCAACCCATCTGAAGTATGTTTTTGCCAAAAAGTGCACATAATGAACAACTGAACTATTGGGCTTATAACTTGCGGTTCACTGGAGGTTTAAACCCACGTCTCCAGCGTTATTTGCACGACACTCTATCCAACTGAGCCAACATGGCCTCTGCAACACAGTTTTAGTTTCAATTCAGTTCCAATTTCTCAATATGACGTCTCAGCGCTCGGTATTAATTCCATATGCATTATCGTCACAGGTGCCATGTGATGGAGAACGATCACGGCGCAAGCCTTAAGCCTTCACATAAACCCACGAGCTGGCCAGGTCCTGAGGTCCTACCCAGATAGTTCCATAACCCTGGGGTAGTAGGGGAATGAGTTGGCAGAGACCTCAACGTTCTCGGGGCCAACACCAACAAGGTGGCGCCCATCCCCTCTACAACGTCGGCCTCTTTACATCTCAGGAGACGATAGTCTGCACCAGGAGGCGTTGTGGTCATGACGTGCACTTTCTGCTGTGGCTGTGCAGGCCGATTTTTGAGTGGCAAATCTCTGTCACATCTGCCACATACAAATTGAGTCGCTGTTGTCTGGTTTCTGGAACGTTGCTTGCGAAGAGCCCTTTTCTCATCTGCGCTTTCTGCTCTCCTCCTCTCTGCATTCACAACGCCTTGCTGAACGGCTGTCCGCCACGCTGCCCTGTCTTCTGCCAGAGTCTCCCAAGAGCCTGGGTCAATCCCTGAGCTTCTAAGGTCCCTTTTGCATGCGTCTACAAAGCGTAGCTGTGGGCGTCCTGGAGTTCGCTTCCGGTTTGCCAGTTCGCCGTAGAGAACGTCTTTTGGTATGCGTCCATCCTCCATTCGACGCACATGGCCAAGCCAGCGTAGTCGGCGTTGGCTTAGAAGGGCAAAGATAGTCTGTAGGCCCGCACGACGGAGGACCTCTGTGTTGGTCACCTTGTATTGCCATTGGATGCCGAGGATGTGTCGCAAGCACCGGAGATGGAAAATGTTGAGCCTCTTTTCTTGGCTGGCGTATGTGGTCCAGGCTTCACTTGAGTAGAGAAGTGTGCTCAACACACATGCTCTGTACACCTGCATTTTGGTGTTCGCAGTGAGACTGCTGTTGGACCAGACCCGCTTGTTCAGTTTAGCCATAACAGATGAGGCCTTTGCAATTCTGGCGCTGATTTCAGCGTCCAGGGAGAGGTTGTCACTTATGGTGGACCCCAAGTACTGAAATTTGTGGACAGTATTGAGGTCGTAGTCTCCAATGTGTAGAGATGGTGGTTCTTCACATCGAGCCTCTGGAGATCTTGTTCACTGTGGGAAGTCAGCGCAGCATCATCTGCAAAGAGAGCTTCTCTGATGGTCTTCTTTTCCACCTTAGTTTTGGAAAGAAGCCTGGCAATGTTGAAGAGCTTTCCATCGGTCCTTGTATGAAGATACATGTATATCCCTTCTTCAGATCTTCAGAAGGCATAGGTCAGCAACATCGAGAAGAAGATCGTGAACATAGTTGGGGCCAGAACACATCTCTGTTTCACTCCGCTGCTGATTCTAAAAGGCTCTGATGTGGCACCATTATAGCACACAGTGCTATGCATATCCGCGTGGAAAGACTCGATGACAGCTGATCGTCTTGGGGGGCAGCCGATTTTCTTCAAAAGCTTAAAAAGACTACTCCAACTGACCAGGTCGAACGCTTTCGTGAGATCAATGAAGGCGAGGCAAAGGGGCATGTGCTGCTCGCGGCACTTTTCCTGTAGTTGCCGGAGAGAGAAGATCATGTCGATGGTCGATCTTCCGGCCCTGAAGCCGCACTGGGACTCAGGGTAGATGCGAGCTGCCAGCCTCTGAAGACGGGTTAAGACGACTCTGGCGAATGCTTTCCCAACAATGCTGAGGAGTGAGATTCCGCGATAATTATTGCAATCACTGCGGTCGCCCTTGTTCTTATTTAGAGTCACTATCCTGGCGTCTCTCATGTCTCTCGGAATGAAGCCTTCCTTCCAGCACAAGCACAAAAGTTCATGCAGCTCGTTGAGAAGAGCAGGCTTCCCGCACTTGATGACCTCTGGAGGTATTCCGTCTTCACCAGGGGCTTTTCCCGTCGCCAAACCGTCAATCGCCTTGCTTAGTTCTTCAAGGCTTGGCTCAGCATCCAACTTCTCCATGACAGGCAAATCCTCAATGGCATTCAGGGCAGCATCGATGACAGAGTTCTGCGTGGAGTACAGCTCCAGGTAGTGCTCTACCCATCTCTCCATCTGCTTTGCTGAGTCTGCGATGCTCTCTCCTGCTTTGGACTTAAGAGGAGTTGACTTGGAGGCTGCTGGACCAGTCGCTTGTTTGATGCCAGCATACATGCTGCCAGTGTTGCCTGAATCTGCTGACTGCTGAATACTTGAGCTTAACTGTAGCCAATAGTCGTTGGCGCATCGCCGAGCAGTTTGTTGGGCCTTGCTGCGGGCAGCTCTGTAAGCATCACGAGTAGTTTGGGTATTGTTGTTTTTATACGCAAGTAAAGCCTTGCGTTTCGCTTCCACCACTGGTTCCATTTCCTGCCAGTTTGCCTCAAACCAGTCGGGATTCTTTCGTTCTTTTTTCCCCAATATACTCAGGGCGGACTGATAGATTGTGTCCTTTACGTGATTCCACTTTTCGTCAGCGTAGGGTTTCTACAAACTCCCCGGCCTTGGTCGGATCGGACGTGCGACAGGCATTAATCCTTGGGCGACCTTTCTTCTTTGAGTGGTGCAGTCTTCTGGGTAGAAGCTTGATCTTGCTGCGTACCAGGGTGTGGTCTGTGTCGCAATCAGCGCTGTGGAAACTCCTCGTGTTGAGGACGTTATTAAGGTCCGACCTCCTTGTTAAGACGAGATCGACTGATGCCAGTGGTGGGATCTGGGGTGGCGCCATGACACCTTGTGATTCTCCTTATTGTTGAAGAAGGTGTTGGTGATGGACAGCTTGTGGTAAGAGCAAAGTTCCAGGAGTCTTTGACCGTTCTCATTTTGCTTCCCAACACCATGATGTCCAATGCTGGTTGGCCAGGCCTCAAAATCAGCACCTACGCGTGCGTTCAGGTCTCCCAATATGAAGAGACCTTCCTTGCTGTGAACTCCTCTGACAACAGCATCCAGGGCCCCATAGAACTGATCCTTGACGTCGGGTGAGGAGCTCAATGTTGGGCATAGGCACAGATGAAATTGACTGTGCCTGAACTGGTCGTCATTTTTAGGGTGAGCAGTCTCTCTGTACCTCCCGTGGGGAGCTCTACGGTTGCTAGGAGGGAGTACTTTACAGCGAAGCCCACACCATGAATACGTGGCTCCTCTGGGTTCTTCCCCTGCCAGTAGAACGTGTAGTTCTTCTCACGCAGTGATCCGTCCCCAGGTAGCCTTGTCTCCTGTAATGCAGCGATGTCGACGTTGAGTCGCTGAAGCTCCCTGTCTATCACGGCCGTCTTCCGCGTGTCGTCTAACAGCTGTAGGTCGTTGTCAAAACCAGGACACATTGTCCTTACATTCCAGCTGGCATCTTCTTTTTCTTCTTTGTGTTGCCTGGTGCCTGGTATTTACAACCTGCCTGTCACGTTTCCTCTAAGCTCCAAGCACCCATTGGAGCAAACAGGTTGTGGCGGGGTAGCACCTTACTGACTGGGGGCTGCCCAGCTTGAGGCGAGCGGTAGCTACCCAATGGAATGCGAAGATTCCTCCCACCGTCGAGAGTAACCCCTGGCGCCCGGCTCTACGCCAAAAAAGCCTAGGCTTAAATCCGGTATCTGCTACTCTCCGTGTTGTGTCGATGCTGTGTTACCAGCGAAGCTGGAGTGATCCCTCTAGGTGCAGGCCTGGGCAAGTGAATATGGAGGACGAGCTGTTGCCCATGCAGCAGATCTCCCCTCTCCTCGCCACTAGTAGAATCCAGGGGAAAGACAGAGGCCTGTGCACCTAGTACCAGGGGCGACGCAGGAGTTGCCAGAACGAGGTTGTAGACAACGACGAACTGCCTTAGGGACTCCGACTCCGGATTTTTCCTCGAGATTTACTTCTGAAGCCTTTCCCTTGAATGGGTGTAGCCGCGAGGCAGCGGAGGTTTCAAGTCAGAGTTTTCCTTCTCCTAGACGGGCTGCCTTCCCGGGCTGACGAGTCCCATCTACCCGATGACAGATAGCAAGGGTGAGAGTGAAATGTGAGGGGTGGTAGGAGTATCATCATCATCATCATCAAGTGCCCGGCCGCATGGCGTAGGGCGATCATGGCCTTCCATATGTATCTGTCCCTTGTTGCCGCAAGCACATCTTCCACCCTCTCTGGCCTCGGCCACCCTGCAAGTCTGTCCAATATTTTCTCCCTGGGTTTACCCGGTGTTCTCTTTCCCTCTAGCTTTCCTCCTGTGACCCGGTGCTCTAGTTCCCTTTTCCTCATAAAATGGCCTATAAATGTTGCCTGTCTTTTCCTAATCTTCCTTATCAATGATCTTCTTGTGTCTGCCTCCATCAAGACTGTCTCGTTTGTTTTCTTTGCTGTCCATGGAACTGTCAACATTCTTTTTAGAAACCACATCTCGGCTGCCTCAATCTTGTTCTGGCTTTGCTTGTTGACTGTCCACGCCTCACAACCGTATAACATTGTCGGTTCTACAATAACATTCAAGAACTCTCTTCCTGATGTTAATTGATAGGCATTTGTTGGTAAGAATGCTTGTCATCTTCTTGAATGCTGTTTTAGCTTGGCCGATTCTGCTGGATGTTTCTGATGTGCATCTGCCTTCTGGTGAGATGATCGTTCCCAGATATCTAAAACTTATCAACCTGTCTCAAGGTTGTGCCGTTTGCTGTTATTTTGCATGAGGGGGATTTCATGTGTGGTTTTTGTGTGTTTTTTTTTTAACTGATTACCATGACTTCAGTCTTCTTGTGGGAGCGTTAGCAGATCTTGAACTTGGCGGAACACAGGTAGGTTGGACATCACGGTTGATTTCACTTACCTGCAGACAGCTCTTGAACGCGGTGTCACAGTCACAGATTGAGATGGTCCACAGGTACCAGTTGAAGTAATCGTACCTTCTCGTCCACGTTGGAATGGAATGAGGACACTTGTCATGAGCACGGCAACACTTGTCGGTCTCCACGTGCTGTCCTGTTGTTTCCAAATATAAAAATGAAACAAATTCAGTGTCAAATCGATATCAGGGGAGAAAAAATAAATCTATGTCAAATCCATATCATCATCATCATCATCATCATCATCATCATCATCATCATCATCATCATCATCATCATCATCATCAGGTGCCTGCCGCATGGCGTTGGTGATCATGGACTTCCAACCATCTCTATCTCTCGTTGCCCCTAGCATCTCTCCCACCCCCTCGTCCCCAGCCACTCTGCAAGTCCGTCCAGCATTTTCTCCCTGGGTCTACCCGGTGCTCTCTTTCCCCCCAGCTTTCCCGTTGTGACCAGGTGCTCCAAATCCCCCTTCCTCATAAAATGGCCTATAAATGTTGCC
>JAPXFY010000029.1:34857176-34859676 GCA_030674185.1 Monoplex corrugatus
TCACACACACAAGCATTCACAACACATACACACACACACACACAGACACACACACACGCACGCACACACACAGCACACACGCGCATACACATACATGCGCGCACGCACGCACACACACAAATAGACACAGTTTTTGAGTAATCCAACTTTTATGTCCAAAATTATAGGCACATTGACATCATGTTAAAAACAAATAACAAAAACACGCAAACAAACAAACAAACAAAACAAACAAACAAACAAACAAACAAACAAACAAACAAACAAATAAACGAACGAACGAACGAACGAACGAACGAACGAACAAACGAACGAACGAACGAACGAACAAACGAACGAACGAATGAACGAACGAACGAACGAAAGATAAAAAGAAAGACAGAAAGAAAGAGAGAAAGAAACAAACGAACGATAGAAAAAAAGACAGAAAGGCAGAAAGAAAGAAAGAAAAAAAAAAACCAGTAAAAAAAGAGAAAGAAAGAAAGAAAGAAAAAAACGATAGAAAGACAGAAAGAAATAAAGAAACAAACTAACGACAGAAAGAAAGAAAGAAAGAAAGTAAAGAAAGAAAGAAAAAGGAATGAATGAAAGAAAGAAACAAAGAAAGAATCACGATCTTTATAGCTATATTTTATAACAGTTCATCAAAAGTCTTGTCACAAAACGAAGTGTGTAGCAATGTGGTGACAACACCTGCCCAGGATGCGAGGGACCCGCGTTCGATCCACGGATTCTGACAGTGATCGTCCTCCCTCTCTACAAGATCTTAAGTCATGGGCTGGGTGCTAGTCTTTTGGATGAGACGTCAGAATGAAGAAGTACCGTGTGTAGCACAAACTCAGTGCACGTTTACGATCACGAAGAAGTCGTGTTCCGGGTAAAATTCTATATCAAATTCTGTATCAAAATACATGAACAGAAATACCCACCCGCTTTCATACATGAACAGAAATACACCCTCCCTTTCATACATGAACAGAAATACACCCTCCCTTTCATACATGAACAGAAATACACCCTCCCTTTCATACATGAACAGAAATACACCCTCCCTTTCATACATGAACAGAAATAAAATCCCGCTTTCATACATGAACAGAAATACACTCCCGCTTTCATACATGCACAAAAATACACTCCCGCTTTCATACATGCACAAAAATAGACTCCCGCTTTCATACATGCACGAAAATACACGCCCGCTTTCATACATAACAGAAATACACGCCCGCTTTCATACATAACAGAAATACACTCCCGCTTTCATACATGCACAAAAATACACTCCCGCTTTCATACATGCACAAAAATACACTCCCGCTTTCATACATGCACAAAAATACACGCCCGCTTTCATACATAACAGAAATACACTCCCGCTTTCATACATGAACAGAAATACCCGCCCGCTTTCATACATGAACAGAGATACACTCCCGCTTTCATTCATGAACAGAAATACACTCCCGCTTTCATACATGAACAGAAATACACTCCCGCTTTCATACATGAACAGAAATATCCGCCCGCTTTCATACATGAACAGAAATACACGCCCGCTTTCATACATGAACAGAAATATCCGCCCGCTTTCATACATAAACAAAATACACGCCCGCTTTCATACATGAACAGAAATATCCGCCCGCTTTCATACATAAACAGAAATACACGCCCGCTTTCATACATGAACAGAAATATCCGCCCGCTTTTACATGAACAAATACACGCCCGCTTTTATACATGAACAGAAATACACTCCCGCTTTTATACATGAACAGAAATACACGCCCGCTTTTATACATGAACAGAAATACACGCCCGCTTTTATACATGAACAGAAATACACTCCCGCTTTTATACATGAACAGAAATACACGCCCGCTTTTATACATGAACAGAAATACACGCCCGCTTTTATACATGAACAGAAATACACTCCCGCTTTATACATGAACAGAAATACACGCCCGCTTTTATACATGAACAGAAATACACGCCCGCTTTTATACATGAACAGAAATACACGCCCGCTTTATACATGAACAGAATACACTCCCGCTTTTATACATGAACAAAAATACACGCCCGCTAATTATACATGAACAGAAATACACTCCCGCTTTTATACATGAACAGAAATACACGCCGCTTTTATACATGAACAGAAATACACTCCCCTTTTATACATGAACAGAAATACACTCCCGCTTTTATACATGAACAGAAATACACTCCCGCTTTTATACATGAACAGAAATACACTCCCGCTTTTATACATGAACAGAAACACTCCGCTTTTATACATGAACAGAAATACACTCCCGCTTTCATACATAAACAGAAATACACTCCCGCTTTCATACATAAACAGAAATACATATATATATACAGAAGATTGTGGGTTCAAAACGCCATCAGTACCTTCAAAAATCATTGTGGGATTTTTCAGATCTAACCGGCTCCTGCCCAGAGTTGGGCGTGCTATGGGCTCATTGGG
>JAPXFY010000029.1:34862176-34869676 GCA_030674185.1 Monoplex corrugatus
TTTTAACTGTTGAAAGGATGATCGAGAGCTTGGTTTTTAACTGTTGAAAGGATGATCGCGAGCTTGGTTTTTAACTGTTGAAAGGATAATCGAGAGCTTGGTTTATAACTGTTGAAAGGATGATCGAGAGCTTGGTTTTTAACTGTTGAAAGGATAATCGAGAGCTTGGTTTATAATTGTTGAAAGGATGATCGAGAGTTTGATGTTTAACAGGCTTGTTCATCATCCATTTTAATGATTCCACTATTTTGGTAACATCCATGAACTTAGTGTGTCATAGATCCCTTGTTTCCCTCTGCACGACAAGAACTTGCTAGAGCATTGGGTTTTGAGCAGGCTCGGGGAATTCTGCTGGATAGCTGTGGCAGAAGTCGGTGGAGCGCATGTGGAATGTCTGAGAGTGATGAATCCCTTCCTGAACAAACTCCAAATCTAAATCCTTACCTGGGGTTTCTTACTAGGTATGATTCTGCAATGGAGAAGAGTTCTTCAAGGGAGAAGAGTGGCAGAATGGTTCAGACGTTCGCCTGCCAATAACTTAATTCGAGGTTCCAGGGTTCGATCCCCGTAGAGGCCTTGACTTTTCTCCTCAGTTGACCGGAAAATCGAACTGAACGTCTCGTCCTTCCGAAGGGGACGAAAAACGAGTCGGACCCGTGTGCCTTCTGGCTGCGCACGCTAAAGATCCCACGGCAGTTGAAAATCGTGAAGAGCAGGGCATTGCCCGCCTGCCTTGGTATAAAAACATTGCAGAGGTACGTTGATTTCCCAGGTCCCTCCCCTAGAAGACCAATTAACCTTCTTGTCCTTTCTGAAGTCTTGGTAAAAAAAGTGAATATGAATATGAATTTGAAGCGATGGAGACGGGATGGGGGCCGCCCTTGTGGTGCTGAGTTATGGAACTATCTAGACAGGGCATCAGGACCTGGCCAGCTCGTTGGTTTATGTGTAGGCTTAAGGCTTGTGCCGTGATCATTCTGGATCTTCTCCATTACATGGCACCTGTGACGTTAGTGCAAACGGAATTCATTCCGAGCACAGAGACGTCATCTCGAGAAATTGAAACTGAAACACTGAATATGGTTCTGCAACTGAGCAATCGCTGTCATTAACTTAGCAGACTCAGCAAGGCATTGTTGGTTTCCACCAAAAGTCACTGAACATCAGTGCAGAGTCTGCACTTGTACATTGTAAATGGTTCTATGATGGGTATGATATTTCTGGCCATGGTAGACTCCCCGGCATATGGTCTTCTAACGAACGAAGGTGGTGGTGGTGGTGGTGTGGTGTGCAGCTGGAATGAACAGTGTAGGATCAATGCCTTTGACGTGGCACATAAGTTGGGGGCAATCGTCATCATCATCATCAGGTGCCCTGTCGCATGGCGTTGGCGATCATGGACTTCCATCTGCCTCTATCTCTCGTTGCCCCTAGCATCTCCCCCACCCTCCTCGTCCCCAGCACTCTGCAAGTCCGTCCAGCATTTTCTCCCTGGGTCTACCCGGTGCTCTCTTTCCCTCCAGCTTTCCGTTGTGACCAGGTGCTCCAAATCCCCCTTCCTCATAAAATGGCCTATAAATGTTGCCTGTCTTTTCCTAATCTTCCTTATGAGTGATCTACATGTGTCTTCCTCCATCAAGACTGTCTCGTTTGTTTTCTTTGCTGTCCATGGAACCCTCAACATTCTTTTAGAAACCACATCTCGGCTGCCTCAATCTTGTTCTGGCTTTGTTTGTTGACTGTCCACGCCTCGCATCCGTACAACAGTATTGGTTCTATATAACATTCAAGAACTCTCTTCCTGATGTTAGTTGATAGGCATTTGTTGGTAAGAATACTTGTCGTCTTCTTGAATGCTGTTTTGGCCTGGCCGATTCTGCCCGCCATTTCTGGGGGGCAATACCAATACAAAAAAAATCTATGGTAATTGAAACAGTTATGAAACGAGGCACGTTTTAATCACACAGACTTTAACATTATGTGGAAAGATGATGACAGCAGCTGTGTTGCAAGGTTGCTCTGACCTGAAGAGGCCTCCACCATGGTGATGGCACAAAAGCTGGTGGCAACCAGCAGGACTGCACACAGCATCAGCTTCATCTTCATTCAGCACCTGCGGGGTTCGCACGTACAACCCGTCTTTTGACTAGCTGAAAAATATCATCAAACCATACCAATAGTCCACCTATTTGTGATCATGTTATATATCTGTCCGTCTGTCTGTTTGCCTATCTATCTGTCTGTCTGTCTATATTTCTGTCTATATTTCTGTCTGTATTTCTATCTATCTATCTATCTGTCTAACTATCTATCTATCTGTCTATCTATCTGTCTATCCATCTATCTATCTATCTGTATGGCTGTCTATCTATCTATCTATCTGTCTATCCATCTCTCTCTCTCTATCTATCTATCTGTCTATTTGTCTATCCATCTCTCTCTCTCTCTATCTATCCATCTATCCATCTATCTATCTATCTATCTATCTATCTATCTATCGACATATCGATCTGTCTATCTGTCTATCCATCTCTCTCTCTATCTATCCATCTATCCATCTATCTATCTATCAATCTATCTATCTATCTGTCTGTCTGTCTGTCTATCTATCTATCTATTTAGCAATCTGTCTATATATATATACATATGTATATCACATTCAGTAGAAAGAACATATAACAATCCAACATAAGGAAGTACAGGTGAGATTGTCTTCATCATACAAAATATAACAATACAATTAAAAAAATCTGATAAATTTGGCTAATTTCAAGAGATTTGTTTTCCTGTTTTCTTTTCAGATTAGCAGTTACACAGTAAAAACACAGATTTAAAAGATAAGCTGTATATACAGACATACTGACAGTGCTGTTCCAGTTCACCTGTCCCAGGAACACACTGTTTTCCTTCGCAGGCAATATCGAAGAGAGGCCAAGTGGGGACAACAGTGGGCAAATTACCTGTGGCAGTATTTGTACTACTTCAGTCTGGTGCCAGCTGGCACTCACTCGGGAGGTAATGGAGTTGTTAAGATCCTGGAGCAGATTAAAGTGTACTTGAGAAAGATAATTATTATAACCAAACATCAAAAACTGTCACCCACTGTGATCAACTTGCTGACGACTCACTTCGTCATATCCATTAAATCGTCGACGAAGAGATACAGCAGCTCAGAAGTGATGTACGTAATTCAGACACATTGGATGGCTCACAGGAGAGAAACAAAACAGTCAAGCTATGCTAAGGATCTCTATTTCCATGCCAAACAATATTCATTTTTCATGCTAATAATCTCCCTTGCCCATGCTAATAATCTCCCTTTGTCCATGCTAACTGTGTCCCTTGTCCATGCTAACAGCATCTTTTTCATGCAACAATTTTCTTTTTCCATGCAAACTATCTCCCTTACAATCTTCATCTTCCATGCCCCAAATCTCCCTTTTTCCATGTAAAAGTATCTATTTTCCAAGCTAATAATTTCTATTTTCTATCCTAACAATTTCCCTTTTTCGTGCTAACAAGCTCCTTTTTCATGTTTAAAAGAATTGATCTGTTGACAATAGTGTAAAAGTTTGGATAAATTCTTTTTTTTTTTTTTTTACACATAATCCATCGATTATGTATAGCAACCCTTCTGGAACGAAGCCACTGTCCCGAAGTTGACAAGTAATACCCTAGGCTGCTGGATGGGACCCCGAGCAGCAATACCCCACCACTGACCAAACAATGCCCTCGTAGCTCCGGACGCCACACGGAAGCCATCTCACAAAAAAAAAAAAAAAAAAGAAGGGGGTGGGGGGAGGGCTGTCCATGCGCCGCATGACCCGTTTGGACCCAGTCATCAGTCGCCTTGATGAGAAACTGAATGACCAGGTTGGGGAGATGAAAAATACAGGACGTAGCCATACAACGCACTCCAGTTTGGTCCAGCCCAGTTACCCGGACCAAGAAGAGAGATTGGAAGATCCATTCTTCGCCTTACCCCAGGCCTTCGTCTTCTAACAGTTTGAAGATTGGACCCTGTTCAAGAGGAATCGATCGCACTGGGATAATTCCATATGTGCTTCATCCCAAAATCAGCCAGCAATTATTTGGCAGATTCCCTGATTATGCACAAAACGCTGTGCTCTTGCAAGGTCTTGAAATGGAGAGAGAGAGAGAGAGAGGAGAGAGAGAGAGAGAGAGAGAGAGAGAGAGAGAAAGAGAGAGAGGGAGAAAGAGAGAGGGAGAGAGAGAGAGAGAGGGAGAGAGAGAGAGGGAGAGAGAGAGAGAGGAGAGAGAGGGAGAGAGAGAGAGGAGAGAGAGAGAGAGAGAGAGGAGAGAGAGACAGAGGGAGAGAGGAGGAGAGAGAGAGGGAGAGAGAAGGGGAGAGAGAGAGAGAGAGAGGGAGAGAGAGGGAGAGAGGAGAGAGAGAGGAGAGAGAAGAGAGAGGGGAGAGAGAGAGAGAGAGAGGGGGGGGGGGAGAAGGGATCTATTAAACACCAAGCTGACACCACAGGAAAAATGGAAACATTAAGAAGGGTGGCAGCAATTAAGGTCACTGTTGTAATGTCGCGGGCTGGGAGTTAAAACACGGGATATCAGATCCTGAATCCATTTGATTAATGAATTAAATCCCCAGGACCCCAGCAAGAAATGACTCACGTTATTCAATCAACACCGAACAGATGCTGGACAATGATTACACAGTAGTTGGCATTAGTTGTCGGACTGCATAGAGCCATATCACGGCTACAAACGTCTCATAACATACACAATACTTCAACAGGAAAAAAAAAAGAGAAGAATAACAAATGAAATACACATACTAATGCATTCGCGCACATAATCTAAAGAGATGCCCCTGGCGTTGACCACACAGTCCAATTCATCGCACATAGGGATTTAAACAACAAACTTGAATACAAATTTAAACATAAATAAGGACACTAAAACATAGAAAACGGACCTAAAATTGTTTTCGCATATTTCACCTCCCTAGTGCCAAAAATGCACTTAACACATGTACCCAATTATCAATCCTGAGAAAAAGTACGTAAGACTTTATCGAACACATACAGGTGAATAGACCAGCAAGGCAGAAAATGATAGGAAGAAATGACAGAAAGCAAAGGGGGGGAGAAATAAATAAAGAGAGTGACAGAAAAGAGGAAATTTCTAGCACAGAATTTCCAGAAGGTGGGGATACCGGGGGGTGGGAGGATACCTTGCAACCAGCCCTCGACAACGTGCAAAACCTTCAACAACCATCCGAAAAATGCGGCTGAAGGATCCCCGTGCATGAAAAGAATTATATCTAAAATGCCGTTGAACAGCTATAAAATCACTCAATTGATGCAGAGCCTGGATCCCAGTAGTACGGAACCCCGTTACAGACAGGGATGCTGAAAGGGTTTCAACCATATTATAAGCAGGATCTACCTGTATGGTTGTGCCTGAGCAACATGTAGTCTCGTGGATGCTTGGTGCCCTTTTGTCAATTTTCAAAGTTTCAGCTTCCCCCGTGGGGGATATCAGGGGCTCTTTCAATATAAATAGTATCCCCACCTTCTGGAAATTCTGTGCTAGAAATTTCCTCTTTTCTGTCACTCTCTTGGTTTCTTTCTTCCTCCATTGCTTTCTGTCATTTCTTCCTTTCATTTTCTGCCTCGCTGGTCCATTTACCTGTATGTGTTCGATAAAGAAGACGAAGGAATAAGTACAGAATATGTCCAGAAACGATCACATAAGTAGACTATGTCAAATGCTTAGAGTAACTGAAAACATGGTAAAATTTGATACTGATGCAAACATTCGCACAGATTCTAGTTTCGAATTATTTATCTTTCTTAGAGAAATGAAGATTTATACATGTAAATAAAATGTTGAATAAAGTCCACCAACCATAACCTCACCTAAAAGATATCTTGTCACAAAATATCACAAAGAAGAATACAGTGCAAAACTGACGTGGAATTTATATACCTTTAAAACGAAAAGGCTGCCATATCTACCATTAATAAGAATAGAACGTGATGCTATTTAATCAATTTATAACTTATGATACGCATATATCAATGTACTTAATGAAATTTGATATCGGATCTGATTTCTTGACAATCAACCCTTGTATACATGTATGTTTGTTATACTTTTTATTGTTAATTATTGTTAGTTATGCTTCCAATATGTGTGCATATACTTGTATTTTGAGCATATGAACATTTTGCATGGATTTAAGTTGTTTCTTATCATGTGATTGCAATTACGCTTTTGCTGTTATATTTTGTATTTAGTATATGTCTGTATTACTTGTTCAAAAAGAATAAAAGAACGTTTGAAGAAAAAATAAACTATGCCAAATACGCATTTTAGGAAACAGATGTTTTAGTTTACGGAATGAAACACAGTGGAAGAATATAATTATGGATGATGTGAGTTTTTGATATCACAAGAAGTATAGATTCAAATCTTGCTTGTTAAAACGAACTATTTAAAAATATTTATTTCTCCGTGACACTGTCACTATTTTCTCTTCCCCTTCTCTCGATCTATTTTGTATGTGTGTGTGTGTGTGTGTGTGTGTGTGTGTGTGTGTGTGTGTGTGTGTGTGTGTGTGTGTGTGTGTGTGTGTGTGTGCTTGTGTTGTGTGTGTGTGTGTGTGTGGTGGTGGTCTTTGATTTAATGTCTATTCACTAAAGTGATTTTAGACAACAACAACAAAAAAAAAAAGGGGGGGGGGGAGTGATAGAGGAGGAGTGAAGAAGATATTTGAAAATTGTCAATTTTGAATTTGAGAAAAGATGATCCAGAAAACAACTGTTTTGAAGAGGGGAAGGTAAAACTAACAAATAATGTTACCATAATTATCGATTTAAACAAACAAACTGACAAACAAAATTAGTAAATATCCGGAAGAAATGAATAAAAAGTAAAACTAATAATTGACTAACCACAACAATGAACAAGTCAAATAACATTTTAAAGGTAATTCGCTATAGGACTTTTTGACAGGCTAACAAAAAATTCATACAGTAATGATGATGAGGCAAATATGTCAGAAACTGTACTCACAGATAGTGTTGGAATATGTCGTTTTACCCTAACGCAAGAAAGAATATGACTATGTGTTATCTTCTTTCCACACAGACACACTATGTTATTGGTATATTTTGTTTTGAATGCATCAAGTTTCCATCTGTACATAAGGGACTGTATAGTTCTGCTGGCATGAAGCTGCTTAAGTATTTTGCTAACTTCAAAGTTCATGTGACATTTATCATACTTTTTCTGTTTTAATTGGAACTGCTTCCAGACGTAGTTGTCCACTAAAGTGTAATTCTCGTGCAACGAGAGAGAATGTGTGTGTGTGTGTGCTTGTGTGTGTGTGTGTGTGTGTGTGTGTGTGTGTGTGTGTGTGTGTGTTGTGTGTGTGTGTGTGTGTATGTGTGTGCGTGTGTGTGTTGTGTGTGTGTATGTGCGTGTGTGTGTTGTGTGTGTGTTGTGTGTGTGTGTGTGTGC
>JAPXFY010000029.1:34874676-34887176 GCA_030674185.1 Monoplex corrugatus
TTTGTACTTTTTACTGCTATTGTGACCTTGAAGACGTTTTACCGAAATCAAAATCAACATGTGTTGAAGACAATGGTAGACTTTTTCACAGACACGAACACAGATTTTAAACTGTGTCAGAAATACCTGAGAAAGTACTGCCAACACAACCGTAAAAAAACCCGCTAGTTTTAGACATATTTTCGTCCATGTGACCTTGACTAGGTACTTTACCTTTCAAAATGACAATATTTGCAGGTCTTGACCAATCCACAGCTTTAACCAAATGTTCTTAATGATCCACCCAGTAAAAGCTGAGAAAAGCTTGTTCGTACAGTCTGTCTGTCTGTCTGTCACTCTCAATGTCTTTCTCTCTCTCTCTCTCTTTGTCAACCCCCTTTTTCTTTCACTCTCTTCTCTATTTCACTGTCTTTCTGTCTCTCCTCTCTTTGTCAACCCCCTCTCTCTCTTTCTGACCCTCTCTTTCATTCTCTCCCTCTCTTTCTTTCTCTGTCTCTTTCTCACTCTTTCTCTCTTTCACTCACTCTTTTCGCTCTCTTTCTCTCTCTCTCTCTCTTTCGCTCTCTTTCTCTCTCACTCCCTCTTTCTCATCCTCTCTCTTTCTCTCCCCCTCTCTCTCCTCACACACACACACACACACACACACACACACGCACACACACACACACACTCTCTCTCTCGCTTTCTCTCTCCCTCTTTCTTTCTTTCTTTCTCGCTCTCTCTCTCTCTTTCTTTCTTTCTTTCTCTCTCTGTGTCCCTCCCTCCCGCTCTTTATATTTTTTTTCCTTTCGTTCTTTTTATTTCTTTCTTTCTTTCTCTCTCTCTCTCTCTCTTTCTGTCCAGTCAATATGGCATAATCTCCTTTACTTAAATCAAAGAAAAATGAAGTCAAATAGAAAAAAACAACCCAACAACAATAGATCAAAGAGCCTTTGATGATTTAATTCGAGCAATGCTTCGGCGGTTACAGAACAGAAGAAGGAAAGAGCTTTTGATGTTTTAATTCGAGCAATGCTTTGGTAGTTACGCCCTACTAACACGCTGTCATCTAATCTGAGCCAACGAAAAGGTTTCAAAACATCATCAATGTCTTTTGACTTTCATATTGGCATGGTCCAGGTTCAAGGAACATAAGCGTGGTTGTTTGAGTCCAGTTCGAAACAAGGCATAGACAGGGCTTCGAAGTAGATCTTCTTCACAAGAGCTGCTGTTTCTAGCTCGTTGGAGGCAGTGACATCCTGACGAACATACGCGTACACGCACACGCACACACACATATGCATACCCGCACATACATACGCACACATACAGTCACTTACTCACACATACACACACATACACACACACGCACGCACGCACACACATAGACACATACACTCATACACACATACATACATGTACATACTCACACAAACATACACACATATTCTCTCTCTCTCTCTCCACACACACACACACACACACACACACACAACACACACACACACACGCACGCACGCACGCACGCACGCACGCACGCACGCACCAGAGGTTACGAGACATTACTTGATTAAAGAAAAACAAACTCTTAAATAAACAAAAATTTATCAAAGCTACTTATGTCTACGCAAACACTCAACTTGGTTAAAAACTGTAATAGTAACAATTTACTTTATATAACACACGAACACCTAAATAAATAGAAATTCATCAAAACTACTTTATGACTATGCAAACACACATCATCATCATCAAGTGCCTTGCCACTTGTCGTTGGCGTCCGCGGCCCTCCATATGCATCTGTCCCTCGTTGCTGCAAGCACATCTTCCATCCTCTCTGTCCTCAGCCACTCTGCAAGTCCGTCCAACATCTTTTCTCCGGGTCTACCTAGTGATTACTTTCCCTTCAGCTTTCCTGTCGTGACCAGGTGCTCCAATTCCCATTTCCTCATAAAATGGCCTATAAATGATGCTTGTTTTTTCCTAATCTTCCTTATCAATGATCCTCATGTGCCTGCCTCCGTCAAGACTGTCTCGCCTGTTCTCCTTGCTGTCCATGGAACTCTCAACATTCTTCTTAGAAACCACATCTCGGCTGCCTCAATCTTGTTCTGGCTTTGCTTGTTGACTGTCCACGCCTCACAACCGTATAACATGATCGGTTCTATATAACATTCAAGAACTCTCTTCCTGATGTTAGTTGATGCAAACACACAACCAGCTTAAAAACTGAAAATAATTTCAATGTCAAACGCATGATTGTCGCACTTTACGGGAACAGAACATTGACAAGGAAAGCCAAAGAAGATAGATGAATATAAGTATTCACAGACACACAGACACACACACACACACACACACATACACAGACGTACAGACACACGGACACACACAGACATACCGACACACATACAGTCACGTAAACACACACACGCGCACACATACACACGCACGAACGAACACACACGCACACAGCAACAACAGTAGCAGCAACAACAGCAACAACAAACAACAACAAACAACATCAACAGCAACAGCAGCGACAAACAAGAACAGCAACAGCAACAGCAGCAGCAACACCAACAACAGCAACAACAACAGCAACAGCAACAACAGCAACAACAACAGCAACAGCAACAACAGCAACAATTGCAGCAACAGCAGAAACAACAGCAACAAAAGAAACAACAACAGCAACAACAACAACAACAACAACAGCAACGTCAACAACAACAACAACAACAACAACAACAACAACAACAACAACAACAGCAACAGCAGCAGCAGCAGCAGCAACAACAACAACAACAGCAACAACGTCAACAACAACAACAACAGCAGCAGCAGCAACAGCAACAACAACAGCAACAACGTCAACAACAACAACAACAACAACAGCAGCAGCAGCAAACAACAACAACAGCAACAACGTCAACAACAACAACAACAACAGCAGCAGCAACAACGTCAACAACAACAACAACACGCAGCTGCAGCAACAGCAGCAACAACAACAACAACGTCAACAACAACACATACCGACACGCATACAGACACATAAACACACTCACATGCCCATACACACGCTCAAACGAACACACACGCACACAGCAACAACAACCGCAGCAACAACAGCAGCAACAACAGCAACAACGTCAACAACAGCAACAACAAGAACAGCAACAGCAACAACGGCAAAAACAACAGCAACAACAACAGCAGCAACAACAGCAACAACAACAGCAGCAAGAGCAACAACAACAGCAGCAACAACAACAACAGCAGCAGCAACAACAGCATCAACAACAGCAACAACAGCAGCAACACCATCACCACCACCACCAGCAACAACAGCAACAACAACAGCAACATCAACAACAACAACAAAAGCAACAACAACAGCAACAACAACAGCAGCAACAGCAACAACAGCATCAACAACAACAACAGCATCAGCAGCAGCAGCAACAACAACGACAACAAAAGAAACAACAGCAACAACAGAAACAATGACAACGACAACAACAACAGCAACAGCAACAACAACAGGAACAGCAACGGCAGCAACAACAAAAACAGCAACAACAACAACAGCAGCAACAACAACAACAGCAACAGCTACAGCAACAATAACAATACTAACAACAGCTACAGCAACAATAACAACAACAACAAACTACAACAACAGCAGCAACAACAACAAAAGCAACAATAGCAACAGCAACAACAGCAACAGCAACAATAACAACAACAACAAACAAAAACAACAGCAACAACAAACAACAACAACAGCAGCAACAACAAGAACAGCAGCAGCAACAACGGCAACAACAACAACAAACAACAGCAGCAACAACAGCAGCAAGAGCAACAACAACAGCAGCAACGACACAACAACAACAGCAGCAACACCATCCCCACCACCACCAGCAACAACAGCAACAGCAACATCAACAACAACAATAACAGTAACAACAACAGCAACACAACAACAACAGCAGCAACAGCAACAACAGCATCAACAACAACAACAGCAACAGCAAGCAGCAGCAGCAACAACAACAACAAACAACAGCATCAACAACAGCAACAGCAGAGCAGCAGCAGCAACAACAGCAACAGCTACAGCAACAATAACAACACCAACAACAGCTACAGCAACAATAACAACAACAACAAACAACAACAACAGCAGCAACAACAACAAAAGCAACAATAGCAGCAGCAACAACAGCAACAGCAACAATAAAACAACAACAAAAAAAAACAACAGCAACAACGAACAACAACAACAGCAGCAACAACAACAACAGCAGAAACAACAACAGCAACAGCTACAGCAACAATAACAACAACAACAACAGCAACAACAAGAACAACAAACAACAACAACAGCAGCAACAGCAACAACAGCAACAACGTCAACAACAGCAACAACAAGAACAGCAGCAGGAACAACGGCAACAACAACAGCAACAGCAACAGCAGCAACAACAACAACTAAACAGCAACAACAGCAACAAACAATAACAATAACAACAACAACAAAGCAACAACAACAAACAATAACAACAGCAACACACAGCAGCAACAACAACAACAGCAACAACAACAAACAACAACAACAACAACCACTACAACAGCAAAAACAACAACATCAACAGCAGCAACACCACCACCAACAGCAACATCAGAAACAATAACAGCAGCAGCTGCAACAACAACAACAACAGCAACAAAAACAACAACAACAACAAACAACAACAAACAACAGCAGCAACAACAGCAGCAACAACAACAACAAAAAACAACAACAAATGACAAGAACAACAACAATAACAACAAAGAACAGCATCAACAACAACAGCAACAACAACAACAATGACAACAGCAACATCAACAGCAGCAGCAACAAGAACAGCAAACAACAACAACAAACAACAACAACAAACAACAGCAAACAAAAACAGACAACAACAACAAGCAAACAACAGCAGCAACATCCACCGCAACAAGAGCAGCAACAGCAACAGCAACAACAGGAACAAGAACAACAGCAAACAACAACAGCAAACAACAACGACAACAACAACAGCAACACCAACAGAAACAACAACAATAACCAACAACAACAAACAACAGCAGCAACAACAACAAACAACAACAAACATCAACAAACAACAACAAACAACAAACAACAACAACATCAAAACATACAACAACAACAACAGCAAACAACAGTAACAACAACAACATCAACAACATACAACAACAAACAAACAACAAACAACAGTAACAACAACAACATACAACAACAAAACAACAACAAAACAACAGTAACAACAACAACAACAGCAGCAATAACAACAGCAACAACAACAGCAAGAACCCCCCCAAAACACAACAACAACAACAACAACAAAACCCCTGACGCTATAGTATATCAACTAAGTAACATAACTCTTGAGAGTCACAGAGTTATCTCCCATGTAGAATTTCTCAAACCCAACACAGTTTGAGAAATTCTACATGGGAGATAACTCCGTGACTCTCAAGAGTTATGTTACTTAGTTGATATTTAACATTCTCCCTGCTTCCCCTCTTATTTCCTTTGACACTATAGTGTTTATACGCTCCTGACAATGCACAGTGAAACCTACCCCCAGACAGCTCTTGAATGCGTGATCACAATCACAGTGTGAGATGGTCCAGGGAAACATGTTGAGGTAATCGTATTTTCTCGTCCACCCGGCAATGTTGTAAGGACAGTGGTCGTGTGTGCGGCAACACTTGTCGGTCTCTGCAAATACTCCTGTTGATTCACAAACACACATGCACGCAGGCATACACACACGCGTACACATACACACGCACGCACGCATACACACACGCACGCACGCATACACGCACACGCATGCACGTAGGCAAGCACACAAACACACATATACATACGCGCTCAAGCACGCATGCACGCACACACCACACACACACACACACAAACAACAAACACACACACACACAAATAAACAAACACACACACACAAACACACAAATAAACAACACACACACACAACTACACACAAAAGAAACACTCACACACACAACAACACCACACACACACAACACACACACACACACACACACCACACACACACACACACACAACGAACACTCACACACGCAAACAACACATACACCACCAACACACTCACTACACACACACACACACACACACACCACATGCACACACACATACACGCACACGTACACCACACAACACACACACACACACATAACCACACAAACACACGCACACGCACACACCATTTTTGATACCATTGATCTAACAAAGGATAACAATATAAACTTAACATTATTCTATGTACGAATGTTTATCGATTAAAATCATCAATACAATTCAAATCAAAGATATTTGTCAATAAAGAGAACAAAGCTGGTGCTGCAGACTTTAAACCAGAACTTAAGACAAAAAAACACATTTTATCCTGGTGTCAATCTTTACAGCTGAATTGATAACCAGGTTAGGGTCAGGTGTGCAATTCGTAGTTCAGATTAGGGTCAGGTGTGCAATTCAATAGTTCAGGTTAGGGTCAGGTGTGCAATTCAATAGTTCAGATTAGGGTCAGGTGTGCAATTCAATAGTTCAGGTTAGGGTCAGTGTGCAATTCAGTAGTTCAGATTAGGGTCAGGTGTGCAATTCAATAGTTCAGATTAGGGTCAGGTGTGCTCAGGTTAGGGTTAGGTGTGCTCAGATTAGAGTTAGGTGTTCAGTTATGTGGGTCAGGTTAGGGTTAGGTGTTCAATTATGTAGGTCAGGTTAGGATAAGTTGTTCAATTATGTAGGTCAGTCAGGTGGTCATTATGTAGTCAAGTTAGAGTAAGGTGTTCAATTATGCAGCTCAGGTTAGGGTTAGGTGTTCAATTATGTAGGTCTGGTTAGGGTTATGTGTTCAATTATGTACCTCAGTTAGGTTAGGTGTGTTAAGATTTAGGTTAGATGTTCAATTAATTATGTAGCTCAGGTAGGGTTAGGTGTTCAATTATATAGTTCAGGTTAGGGTTGGTTGTTCATTTATGTAGGTCTGGTTAGGGTTAGGTGTTCAATTATGTAGATCAGGTTAGGATAAGTTGTTCAATTATATAGCTAATGTTAGGTGTTCAATTATGTAGGTCAAGTTAGGGTTAGGTGTTCAATTATCTAGTCAGGTTAGGATTAGGTGTTCAATTACGTAGGTCAAGTTAGAGTTAGGTGTTCAATTATGCAGCTCAGGTTAGGGTTAGGTGTTCACTTATGTAGGTCAGGTTAGTTTAGTATTCAATTACATAGGTCAAGTGTAGGGTTGGTTGTTCAATTACGTAGCTAAGGTTAGGGTTAGGTGTTCAATTATGTACTTCAGATTTGGGTTCAAGTGTTCAATTATGTAGCTCAGGTTAGGGTTATGTGTTCAATTATGTACTCAGGTTTGAGGCAAGTGTTCAATTATGTAGGTCAGGTTAGGGTTAGGTGTCAGTTATGTAGATCAGGTTAGGTTAGGTGTGCTAAGGTTAGGGTTAGTGTGCTAAGATTAGGGTTAGGTGTTCAATTATGTAGTTCAGGGCAGGGTTAGGTGTTCAATTATATAGTCAGATTAGGTTAAGCATTCAATTAATGTAGGTCAGGTTAGGGTTAGGTGTACTAAAGTTAGGGTTAGGTGTTCAGTTTATGCAGGTTAGGTTAGGTTAGGTATGCTCAGGTTAGGTTAGTGTGCTCAGATTAGAGTTAGGTGTTCATTATGTGGGTCAGGTTAGGGTTAGGTGTTCAGTTATGCAGATCAGGTTAGGGTTAGGTGTGCTCAGGTTAGGGTTAGGTGTGCTCAGGTTAGATTTAGGTGTTCATTATGTGGTCAGGTTAGCGTTAGGTGTTGCTCAGTTAGGGTTAGGTTCAAGTTATGTAGGTCAGGTTAGGGTTAGATGTGATCAGGTTAGGGTTAGGTGTTCATTATGTGGGTCAGGTTAGCGTTAGGTGTGCTCAGGTTAGGGTTAGGTGTGCTCAGGTTAGATTAGGTGTTCAGTTATGTGGGTCAGTGTTAGCGTTAGGTGTGCTCAGGTTAGGGTTAGGTGTTCAGTTATGTGGGTCAGGTTAGGGTTAGGTGTGCTCAGGTTAGAGTTAGGTGTTCAGTTATGTGCGTCAGGTTAGCGTTAGGTGTGCTCAGGTTAGGGTTAGGTGTGCGCAGATTAGAGTTAGGTGTTCAGTTATGTGGTCAGGTTAGGGTTAGTGTGCTGAGGTTAGGGTTAGGTGTTCAATTACGTAGCTCAGGTTGCTGCATCTACAGCAGTCAGTTGGCACTGTCGACAGAACTATAGAATTCAAACTCAGTGTGCAACATGAGAAGTACAAATAGCTCTCTTGAGGTGCTCATCTAATACTCCAATCATTCTTAGTCCTGTAAGATTAGCAAAAAACCCACTCGACTATCTGGTGGTGGTGTCATCTTAGTGTCTCACAGGCCCTGTTCTCTCACCTGCTCTATCATCATTTCAATACATAACATATATACATATATGTATATGTAAATATATATAATATTATATATATATATATATATATATATATAATGTGTGTGTGTGTGTGTGTGTGTGGAGAGAGAGAGAGAGAGTGTGTGTGTGTGTGTTGTGGTGTGTGTGCATGCAAAGAGAGAGACAGAGAGAAATAAGAGAGAGAAAGAGGAGGAGACAGAGACACACGAGACAGAAAAAAAACAGAGAGAAACAGTGAGAAAAACAGAGATAGACTGGGGGGGAGAGACTCAGAGAAGAGAGAGAGAGAGAGAGAGAGAGAGAGAAGAAGAGAGAGAGAGAAGAAAGAAAGAAAGAGAAGAAAGAAAGAAAGAATGAAAGGGAGAGAGAGATAGAGAGAAAGAGAAAGAGACAGAGAGAAACAGAGAGACAGAGAAAGAGAGAAACAGAGACAAAGAGACAGAGACAGAGACAGAGACAGGACAGAGACAGACAGACAGAGATATGTGAAGGGTGTTCTAAGTATCTAGATCATTATAATCGTTGGCCTGATTTACGGCTCCACACCACTTGGTGGTGTTCTTATTATAATGATAGTAAGAAGAAGAAGAAGAATTTGAAGAATACGAAGAAGAAGAAGAAGAAAAGAAGAATTTGAAGAAATTGCGAAGAAGAAGAATTGCGAAGAAGAAGAATTTGAAGAAGTAGAAGAAGAAGAAGAAGAATTTGAAGAAGAAGAAGTAGAAGAATTGCGAAGAAGAAAAGAATTGGAAGAAAAGAAGAAGAATTGCGAAGAAGAATTGCAGAAGAAGAATTGCGAAGAAGAAGAAGAAGAAGAATTTGAAGAAGAGAAGAAGAAGAAGAATTGCGAAAAGAAGAATTGAAGAAGTAGAAGAAGAAGAAGAAGAATTTGAGAAGAAGAAGAAGAAGAATTGCGAAGAAAGAAGAATTGCGAAGAAGAAGAAGAAAAGATTGAAGAAGAAGAATTGCGAAGAGAAGAATTGGAAGAAGAAGAAGAATTGCGAAGAAGAAGAATTGTGAAGAAGAAGAAGAATTGCGAAGAAGAAGAATTGCGAAGAGGAAGAAGAATTGCGAAGAAGAGAAGAGAATTGCGAAGAAGAAGAATTGCGAAGAAGAAATGCGAAGAAGAAGAATTGCGAAGAAGAAGAATTGCGAAGAAGAAGAAGAATTGTGAAGAAGAAGAATGCGAAAGAAGAAGAAGAATTGCGAAGAAGAAGGAAGAATTGCGAAGAAGAAGAAGAAGAATTGCGAAGAAGAAGAATTGCGAAGAGAAGAATTGTGAAGATTTTTGAAGAAGAAGAATTTGAAGAAGAAGAATTGCGAAGAAGAAGAATTGGGAAGAAGAATTGCGAAGAATTGCGAAGAATTGCGAATAAGAAGAAGAAGGAAGAAGAAGAAGAAGAATTTGAAGAATTGCGAAGAAGAATTGCGAAGAAGAAGAATTTGAAGAAGTAGAAGAAGAAAAAGAAGAATTGAAGAAGAAGAAGAAGAAGAATTGCGAAGAAGAAGAAGAATTGCGAAGAAGAAGAGGAAGAATTGCGAAGAAGAAGAATTGCGAAGAAGAATTGCGAAGAAGAAGAAGAAGAAGAATTTGAAGAATTGCGAAGAAGAAGAAGAAGAAGAATTTGAAGAATTGCGAAGAAGAAGAATTGCGAAGAAGAAGAATTTGAAGAAGAAGAAGAAGAAGAAGAAGAATTGAAGAATGCGAAGAAGAAGAATTGCGAAGAAGAAGAATTGCGAAGAAGAAGAAGAAGGATTGCGAAGAAGAAGAATTGCGAACAAGAAGAATTGCGAAGAATTGCGAAGAAGAAAAAGAAGAAGAAGAAGAAGAAGAAAGAATTTGAAGAAGAAGAAGAATTGCGAAGAAGAATTGCAAAGAAGAATTGCAAAGAAGAAGAAGAAGAAGAAGAAGAATTGCAAAGAAGAAGAATTGCGAAGAAGAAGAATTGCGAAGAAGAAGAAGAAGAATTGTGAAGAAGAAGGAGAATTGCGAAGAAGAATTTGAAGAATTGCAAAGAAGAAGAATTGCGAAGAAGAAGAATTTGAAGTAGAAGAAGAAGAAGAATAATTGAAGAAGAATGAAGAAGAAGAATTGCGAAGAAGAAGAAGAATTGCGAAGAAATTGCGAAGAAGAATTGCGAAGAAGAATTGCGAAGAAGAATTGCGAAGAATTGCGAAGAAGAAGAAGAATAAGAAGAAGAAGAAGAATTTGAAGAATTGCGATGAAGAAGAATTTGAAGAATTGCGAGGAAGAAGAATTGCGAAGAAGAAGAATTTGAAGAAGTAAAAAGAAAAAGAAGAAGAATTTGAAGAAGAAGAAGAAGAAGAATTGCGAAGAAGAAGAAGAAGGATTGCGAAGAAGAAGAATTGCGAAGAAGAAGGAATTGCGAAGAAGAAGAAGAATTGCGAAGAAGAAGAAGAAGAATTGCGAAGAAGAAGAAGAGAGAAGAATTGCGAAGAATTACGAAGAAGAAGAAGAAGAAGAAGAATTGCAAAGAAGAAGAAGAATTGCGAAGAAGAAAGAAGAATTGCGAAGAAGAAGAAGAAGAATTGCGAAGAATTGCGAAGAAGAAGAAGAAGAAGAAGAAGAAGAAGTGCGAAGAAGAGGAAAAAGAAGAAGAAGAAGAAGAAGAAGAGGAAAAAGAAGAAGAAGAAGAAGAAGAAGAAGAAGAGGAAAAAGAAGAAGAAGAAGAACAAGAAGAACAAGAACAAGAAGAACAAGAACAAGAACAAGAACAAGAAGAAGAAGAAGAACAACAAGAACAAGAAGAGCAACAAAAACAAGAAAAACAAGAACAACAAGAACAAGAACAAGAAGAACAAGAACAAGAACAAGAACAAGAACAAGAAGAAGAACAACAACAACAAGAACAAGAAGAGCAACAAAAACAAGAAAAACAAGAACAAGAAGAACAAGAACAAGAACAATAACAACAATAACAACAAAGAGAAACAGAGACGGAGAAAGAGCGAGAAACAGAGAGAGAGAGAAGCACAGACAGAGACAGACAGACAGAGACAGAGAGAGAAGAGAGTGAAGGGTGTTCTTAATTAAGTACCTAGATCATTATAATTGGTGGCGTTGTTTCCGGGACCACACCATTTAGTGTGGGGGAAGATCGCCCAGCTGGTGATGTTCCCTCCTGCTCTGGGCAACACCGACAGGCGACGGGAGCGGTCAGCCATAGGGGCTGTGGTGTTGGTCAAACTGGCCAGGATCTTGATAGCTTCCAGCTGACTGGACGCTGACCCGCAGTACTGAAACAACTCGTCCACCGTCTCTTTGTCTGCAAAAAATGTTCATGGTTCACATGTTGGTGTTGTTGTTTGTTTAATTTCATGTTTCTTTTCGCCTGTCATCATCACCATCACGCGTTTAATTATGATAATGGTGATGATGATGACGATGATGATAGCAATGATAATGATAATGATTATGTTGATGATGAGGAGGAGGATAGTAATTGTACTACTACTACTACTAATACAATAGTGGTGATAGTGATGATGATGATGATAATGGGAATGAAGATTATGATGATGATGATGATGATGATGATAATAATAATAATAATAGTAAGAAGAAGAAGAAGTAAAAATAAAAACAGCAATAATGATAACAATAACAATAATAATAATGATAATAATAATAATAACAAGAAGAAGAAGAAGAACAACAACAACAACAAAAACAACAACAACAATAATAACAATAATGATAACAATGGTGACAACAACAACAATAATAATCATCATAATAATAGTAATAATAATAATAATAATTTAATAATTGTAATAATAATAATAACAATAATAATAATAATAATAATAATAATAATAATAATAATAATAATAATAATAATAACAACAATAATAATAATGATAATGATAATAATAATAATAACAACAACAATACTACTACTATTACTACTACAACTACTATTAATGATAATAACGATAACATAGTGCGATAAATCCATGTC
>JAPXFY010000029.1:34894676-34907176 GCA_030674185.1 Monoplex corrugatus
GTCATTGTCAAAGTACAGCAGTCATTGTCAAAGTCATTGTCAAAGTACAACAGTCATTGTCAAATCATTGTCAAAGCACAACAGTCATTGTCAAAGTACAACAGTCATTGTCAAAGTACAACAGTCATTGTCAAAGTACAACAGTCATTGTCAAAGTACAACAGTCATTGTCAAAGTACAACAGACATTGTCAAAGTACAACAGTCATTGTCAAAGTACAACAGTCATTGTCAAAGTACAACAGTCATTGTCAAATTCATTGTCAAAGTACAACAGTCATTGTCAAAGTCATTGTCAAAGCACAACAGTCATTGTCAAAGTACAGCAGTCATTGTCAGTCATTGTCAAAGTACAACAGTCATTGTCAAAGTACAACAGTCATTGTCAAAGTCATTGTCAAAGTACAACAGTCATTGTCAAAGTCATTGTCAAAGTACAGCAGTCATTGTCAAAGTCATTGTCAAAGCACAACAGTCATTGTCAAAGTACAACAGTCATTGTCAGACATTGTCAAAGTACAACAGTCATTGTCAGACATTGTCAAAGTACAACAGTCATTGTCAAAGTACAGCAGTCATTGTCAGATATTGTCAAAGTACAACAGTCATTGTCAAAGTCATTGTCAAAGTACAGCAGTCATTGTCAAAGTCATTGTCAAAGCACAACAGTCATTGTCAAAGTACAACAGTCATTGTCAGACATTGTCAAAGTACAACAGTCATTGTCAAAGTACAACAGTCATTGTCAGACATTGTCAAAGTACAACAGTCATTGTCAGACATTGTCAAAGTACAACAGTCATTGTCAGACATTGTCAAAGTACAACAGTCATTGTCAAAGCACAAGAGTCATTGTCAGACATTGTCAAAGTACAACAGTCATTGTCAAAGTACAACAGTCATTGTCAGACATTGTCAAAGTACAACAGTCATTGTCAGACATTGTCAAAGTACAACAGTCATTGTCAGACATTGTCAAAGTACAACAGTCATTGTCAAAGTACAACAGTCATTGTCAAAGTACAACAGTCATTGTCAAAGTACAACAGTCATTGTCAGACATTGTCAAAGTACAACAGTCATTGTCAGACATTGTCAAAGTACAACAGTCTTTATCAAAGCACAATAGTCACTGTCAAAGTACAACAGACATTGTCAAAGTACAACAGTCATTGTCAAAGTACAACAGTCATTGTCAAAGTACAACAGTCATTGTCAGACATTGTCAAAGTACAACAGTCATTGTCAAAGTACAACAGTCATTGTCAAAGTACAACAGTCATTGTCAAAGCACAACAGTCATTGTCAAAGTACAACAGTCATTGTCAGACATTGTCAAAGTACAACAGTCATTGTCAAAGCACAACAGTCATTGTCAAAGTACAACAGTCATTGTCAGACATTGTCAAAGTACAACAGTCATTGTCAAAGCACAACAGTCATTGTCAAAGTACAACAGTCATTGTCAGACATTGTCAAAGTACAACAGTCATTGTCAAAGTACAACAGTCATTGTCAGACATTGTCAAAGTACAACAGTCATTGTCAGACATTGTCAAAGTACAACAGTCATTGTCAGACATTGTCAAAGTACAACAGTCATTGTCAAAGTACAACAGTCATTGTCAAAGTACAACAGTCATTGTCAAATTCATTGTCAAAGTACAACAGTCATTGTCAAAGTTATTGTCAAAGCACAACAGTCATTGTCAAAGTACAGCAGTCATTGTCAGTCATTGTCAAAGTACAACAGTCATTGTCAAAGTACAACAGTCATTGTCAAAGTCATTGTCAAAGTACAACAGTCAATGTCAAAGTCATTGTCAAAGTACAGCAGTCATTGTCAAAGTCATTGTCAAAGCACAACAGTCATTGTCAAAGTACAACAGTCATTGTCAGATATTGTCAAAGTACAACAGTCATTGTCAGACATTGTCAAAGTACAACAGTCATTGTCAAAGTACAGCAGTCATTGTCAGACATTGCTAAAGTACAACAGTCATTGTCAAAGTACAACAGTCATTGTCAAAGTCATTGTCAAAGTACAACAGTCATTGTCAAAGTCATTGTCAAAGTACAACAGTCATTGTCAAAGTACAACAGTCATTGTCAAAGTATAACAGTCATTGTCAAAGTCATTGTCAAAGTACAACAGTCATTGTCAAAGTACAGCGGTCATTGTCAAAGTACAACAGTCATTGTCAAAGTACAGCAGTCATTGTCAAAGTACAACAGTCAATGTCAAAGTACAACAGTCATTGTCAAAGTACAACAGTCATTGTCAAAGTACAGCAGTCATCGTCAAAGTACAACAGTCATTGGCAAAGTACAGCGGTCATTGTCAAAGTACAACAGTCATTGTCAAAGTACAGCAGTCATTGTCAAAGTACAACAGTCATTGTCAAAGTACAGCAGTCATTGTCAAAGTACAATAGTCATTGTGAAAGTACAACAGTCAAGGTCAAAGTACAACAGTCATTGTCAAAGTGTAATAACCATTGTCAAAGCGTAACAGTCATTTTCAAAGTGTACAGTCATTATCAAAGCGTAACTGTCATTATCTGAGTGTAACAGTCATTGTTAAAGTGTAACAGTCATTGTCAAAGTGTAACGGCCATCGTCAAAGTGTAACAGTCATTATGTCATTATCAAAGTGTAACAGTCATTATCAAAGTGTAACAGTCATCGTCAAAGCACAACAGTCATTGCCAAAGCGTAACAGTCATTGTCAAAGGGGTTTACAATCCTTGTCAACTCTTAGAAATAATCATCAAAGTGTTACATCAACGTCAAAGTGTAACTGTCATTATCAGAGTGTAACAAACTATACCTGACATTATCAAAATGGAAAACGTAACAAAATGTAACCATCACAAGTCAATTATCAAAATGTAACAGTTATTTTCAAAGTTAAATAGTCATGATCAAAGTTTATTATCAAAGTATAATTGTCATCATCAACGTGTAACATTCATTATGAACATGTAACAGTCCTTGTAATAGTGTTACAATCGTTATCACAGTGTAACAGTCATTATCACAGAATAACAGTCATTATCACAGTGTAACTTTCGTTATCACAGAGTAACAGTCATTATCACAGTGTAACAGTCATTATCACAGTGTAACATTCATTATCACAGTGTAACAGTCATTATCACAGTATAACAGTCAGTATCACAGTAACAGTCAATATCACAGTGTAACAGTCATTATCACAGTATAACAGTCAGTATCACAGTGTAACAGTCATTATCACAGTATAACAGTCAGTATCACAGTAACAGTCATTATCACAGTATAACAGTCAGTATCACAGTGTAACAGTCATTATCACAGTATAACAGTCAGTATCACAGTGTAACAGTCATTATCACAGTATAACAGTCAGTATCACAGTAACAGTCATTATCACAGTATAACAGTCAGTATCACAGTGTAACATTCATTATCACAATATAACAGTCATTATCACAGAGTAACAGTCATAATCACAGTGTAACAGTCATTATCACAGTATAACAGTCAGTATCACAGTAACAATCAGTATCACAGTATAACAGTCATTATCACAGTGTAATATTCATTATCACAATATAACAGTCATTATCACAGTGTAACAGTCAGTATCACAGTGCAACAATCATTATCACAATATAACAGTCAGTATCACAGTATTACAGTCATTATCACAGTGTAATATTCATTATCACAATATAACCGTCAGTATCACAGTATAACAGTCAGTATCACAGTGTAACAGTCAGTATCACAGTGCAACAATCATTATCACAATATAACAGTCAGTATCACAGTGTAACAGTCATTATCACAGTGTAATATTCATTATCACAATATAACCGTCAGTATCACAGTATAACAGTCAGTATCACAGTGTAACAGTCATTATCACAATATAACAGTCATTATCACAGTGTAGCATTCATTATCACAGTAACAGTCATTATCACAGTATAACAGTCATGATCACAGTATAACAGTCAGTATCACAGTAACAGTCATTATCACAGTATAACAGTCAGTATCACACTGTAACAGTCAGTATCACAGTAACAGTCATTATCACAGTATAACAGTCAGTATCACAGTAACAGTCAGTATCACAGTATAACAGTCAGTATCAAAGTGTAACAGTCATTATCACAGTGTAACAGTCATTATCACAGTGTAACAGTCATTATCACAGTATAACAGTCATTATCACAGTATAACAGTCATTATCACAGTATAACAGTCATGATCACAGTATAACAGTCATTATCACAGTATAACAGTCATTATCACAGTATAACAGTCAGTATCACAGTATAACAGTCATTATCACAGTATAACAGTCATTATCACAGTATAACAGTCATTATCACAGTATAACAGTCATTACCACAGTGTAACAGTCATTACCACAGTGTAACAGTCATTATCACAGTATAACAGTCATTATCACAGTATAACAGTCATTATCACAGTATAACAGTCATTATCACAGTATAACAGTCATTATCACAGTATAACAGTCATTACCACAGTGTAACAGTCATCACCACAGTGTAACAGTCAGTATCACAGTATAACAGTCATTATCACAGTATAACAGTCATTATCACAGTATAACAGTCATTATCACAGTATAACAGTCATTACCACAGTGTAACAGTCATTACCACAGTATAACAGTCAGTATCACAGTGTAACAGTCATTATCACAGTGTAATAGTGATTATCACAGTGTAACAGTCAGTATCACAGTATAACAGTCATTATCACAGTATAACAGTCATCACCACAGTGTAACAGTCAGTATCACAGTATAACAGTCATCACCACAGTGTAACAGTCAGTATCACAGTATAACAGTCATTATCACAGTATAACAGTCATTATCACAGTATAACAGTCAGTATCACAGTATAACAGTCACTATCACAGTATAACAGTCATTATCACAGTATAACAGTCAGTATCACAGTATAACAGTCATTATCACAGTATAACAGTCATTACCACAGTATAACAGTCATTATCACAGTATAACAGTCATCACCACAGTGTAACAGTCAGTATCACAGTATAACAGTCATTATCACAGTATAACAGTCATTATCACAGTATAATAGTCATTATCACAGTATAACAGTCATTATCACAGTATAACAGTCATTATCACAGTATAACAGTCATTATCACAGTATAACAGTCATTATCACAGTATAACAGTCATTATCACAGTATAACAGTCATTATCACAGTATAACAGTCATTATCACAGTATAACAGTCATTACCACAGTATAACAGTCATAATCACAGTATAACAGTCATCACCACAGTGTAACAGTCATTATCACAGTGTAACAGTCATTATCACAGTATAACAGTCATTATCACAGTATAACAGTCATTATCACAGTATAACAGTCATTATCACAGTATAACAGTCATTATCACAGTATAACAGTCATTATCACAGTATAACAGTCATTATCACAGTATAACAGTCATTATCACAGTATAACAGTCATTATCACAGTGTAATAGTCAGTATCACAGTGTAACAGTCATTATCACAGTAGAACAGTCATTATCACAGTAGAACAGTCATTATCACAGTGTAATAGTCATTATCACAGTATAACAGTCATTATCACAGTATAACAGTCATTATCACAGTAACAGTCATTATCACAGTATAACAGTCATTATCACAGTATAACAGTCATTATCACAGTATAACAGTCATTATCACAGTATAACAGTCATTATCACAGTGTAACAGTCATTATCACAGTGCAACAGTCATTAACTCAATGTAACACTCATTATCACAGTGTAACAGTCATTATCACAATGTAACACTCATTATCACAATGTTGGCCTCATTACCTTTCTTCGTTCGTTTGTTGATTAAGCTTAGATGAATGTCTGAGGTTCTGATTTGTATTTTTTTGTATCATTGTATTGTATTGTATGGTATGGTATTATATGATACTACATTGTATCGCGTTGTTTTGTATTGTGTTGCAATGTGTGTGTTGTATTGTACTGTGTTGCATTGTGTTGTGCTGTGCTGTGTTGTACTGTTTTGTATTGTATTGTATCACATCATAGTGTAACATCTTGTATCATATTTTGTCGTATCAGATGAAATCATATCAAGATGCATTTTATCACACAATAAAATAAACTACTACAGTGTAACAAGAGGAATTGGAGCACGTAGTCACAACTGGAGAGCTGAAGGGAAAAAGAGCACCAGGTTATGGAATTATTTTTGAGCACGCAGACTTTTTCTTTTTCGAGAAACTAAAACTACAACTGACCTGTAGGAGACTCCAGGCCCATCACCATGGTGATCGTATGGGCAGTGACCAGAAGAACCACACACAGCATCAACTTCATCTTCTGCGTTTGGAAGGGTTCACACTTACAACGCGTCTGTTTCGAGTCTGAAAGAAATGGTCATGCCATTCTAATATTCTCTCTTTTACATTAGGTAGAAACTGTTGTAAAGATTTTTTTCTAACAAGGGAAACTAGGCTGAAACTAAAGAAAAGAAACAGACCAAAAGTATACAAACTAAATCTGGATTCTTAAAAACAGATGCAGCAATCCGTGAAAAAATTAGCGTACATGTTCAAAACTAATTCAGTGCTCTGATGGACGTTGGTGACAGTGAGGAACAATAGACAAGGTTGAGAAACTCGATAAATAGAGCTTGTGAAGAAAACCCTAGAATTGAAAGAAAAGAAAAGACCCCCCTAAAAACAAACAAACAAACAAACAAACAAAGCAAAAACAAAACACAAACAAACAAAACTGGATTACAAAACAAAACAAAACAAAAATGTAGGCTCCATGGAAAAACGGAGGCAGGCAAAGGGAAAAGAGGAAAGATACAAAAAGATAAATAAGGAAATCAGGAATAGGTGCAATGAAGATAAGGAAGCTTGGCTGGAAACAAAGTGCAAAGAAATAGAAGACTGACAGAAAACAGATCCTCAAAAGATATGTACAGAAAGATTGAAGAAGGAAAAAGACATACACATCAACTGGTTGCTTAAAATCGAAAGATTGTACGCTTATCATGGAAAAAGACAAAATATTAGATAGATGGGGAGAGTACATCAAAGATCTTTTAAAAGATGACAGAAACGAAGAACAATCATAAGAAAGAACGTTGAAGGACCACCCATAATGAAAGACGAAGTTAGAGTAGCATTGAAAAAGATGAAACCGGGAAAATCCCCAGGACCAGACAACATTACTACAGAGATGATTGATGCCCTAGGAGAATTCGGTCTTGAAAATATAACAGTCCTCCTAAACGAAATTCATGACACCGAAAACATCCCCAAAGATATGTCAAAATAAATTTTCATTGCACTTTCAAAGAAAGCATGGGCTATAGAATGCCAACTCCACCGTACAGTTAGCTTGATGAGTCATGCAACATAAATCCTATTAAGGATAATCATGATGAAGACAAGGAATAGAATCAAAAGAGAAGTGGCAGAAGAACAGTGTGGATTTGTGGAAGGGAAAGGAACTCTTAATGCCATATATATCCTCAACTATCACAGAGGTCAGTCGAGTTGAGTAAGGATATATATTTACGCTTTGTTGATTATACCAAGGCTTTCGATCAGGTAAGACACGGAGAATTGATCACCAGCTAGAAAGGCTCAATTACGATGGAAAAGATTTAAGAATAATCAGAAATATTTACTGGGAACAAACAACAGCAATGAGAATAGAAAACAATATAGCTCTTTCCGAAATATCAAAAGAGGGGTCAAGCAAGGTTGTGTTCTGTCACCAGATTTGTTTTCACTTTACAGCGAAAACATCACGAGAAACACAGAAAAATGCCCTGGGAGAAAGGTTGGAGGAAAAATGATAAACAACATTCGTTACGCAGATAATAGAAATAGAAAGTAAAAATGAAGGGCTGGAGCTAAATAGCAAGAAGACTGAATTCACGGTAATTAGTGAGAAACAAGAAATCCCCTCATGCAAAATAACAGCGAATGGCACAACTTTGAGAGAGGTTGATAAGTTTAAATATCTGGGATCGGTCATCTCACCAGACGGCAGATACACATCAGAAATAGCCAGCAGAATCGACCAAACCAAAACAGCATTCAGGAAGATGAAAAGCGTTCTTACCAACACAGTCCTATCAATTAACATCAGGAAGAGATTTTTGAGTGTTATATAGAACCGATACTCCTGTGAGGCGTGGACAGTCAGCACCAAAGTCAGAACAAAACTGAGGCAACTAAAATGTCTTTTCTAAGAAGAATGTTGAGAGTTCCATGGACAGCAAAGAAAACAAACGAAACAATCTTGAAGGAGGCAGACACAAGAAGATCATTAATAAAGAAGATAAGGAAAAGACAAGCAACATTTACGGATATTTTATGAGGAAAGAGAAATTAGAGTACCTGGTCACAACAGGAAAGCTGGAAGGGAAGAGAACACCAGGCAGACCCAAGAAGAAACTATTGGACAGACTTGCAGGGTGTCTGAGGTCAGAGAGGGTGGGAGATGTACTTGCAGCGACAGGGATAGATTCGCATGGAAGGCCATGATCGCCAACGCCATGCTGCAGGGCACACGATGATGATGATGATGATGTACGTGTGTGTGTGTGTGTGTGTGTGTGTGTGTGTGTGTGTGTGTGTGTGCGTGCGCGCGCGCGTGCGTGTGTGTGCGTGTGTGCGTTGTTGTGTGTATGTAAGTGTATTTTTTCCTGTAAAACTTCAAACAGAAATACATTGTATAAGAAATCCAGAATTGAAGACCATCCTTTTTCTGCCACCTGTGATCTCAGAGCTTGTTCAACGAATTGCATTGAGATAAAAGAACGTTTTTCGTCACCATGTTCAGACCAGATTAAAGTTGTCATAATTCTTTATTTATTTATTTATTTATTTATTTATTTATTTATTTTTGGTGGCTGGGGTGTACAAAGTTTACAGCAATGGCAGACATAACCAAACGTTATCTCTGTGGAAGTCATGTTCACAGTTTCAGTTTCTCAAGATGACGTTTCCGCGCTCGGAACGAATTCCATATGCACTAACATCACAGGTGACATGTGTATGGTGATCATGGCACAAGCCTTAGAGCCTGCTCATAAACCCATGAGCTGGCCAGGTCTTGAGGCCCTGGTAGAAAGAAACTCTAGGGAGAGCTAGACAACAGAAGGTCTTCAGAGAAGTAACCCCCTTTAGACAAGTGTTTCGGCCCTGAACTCCTTACACTCTCGGGGGGCCGGGCCACATCCAGGTCATGACTCCTGGATGCCCTTCTGCTGTTGTCTATTTTTTTCTTTTTTCCCCACGCCGGGGAGCGAACCTGGGCGATTCTGCGCTTCAGAACTGCGGTACGCGGTTTTACCAATGTGCTTTTACTGTGTTTTACCTAGTCTATATTTTACGTTATGGAGGGCCATGATCGCCAACGCCATGTAGCAAGGCACTTGATGATGATGATGATGATGATATTTTATACTGGTATGTTTACAGAAATGATTGACTGAATAAAAAAAGAATACGTACCTGTTTCAGATGAGAACCAGTGGGGAACAATCGTCTGCCCTGCGTTCAAAGAGATAGAGCGGGTGAGATAGTCTCTGGATTTTTGATGTTGCCACTATCTATCTACTTGATCTGTGACATATGCAGTGCTTTTAAAAAGGCAGGGAGGGGTGTGTGTCTGTTGACTGCCCTTCTATTGTCACGTGACCTTAAAGGGCTTTCTCCTTCCCCTTCCCTCCCCCCCTCCCCCCCCCCCCCCCCCCCCCCCCGAAAAAAATGTTCTCACTACTGCCACATCGCGCACTCAACGTTCGTTTTTATTACGTCATCTCTGCGTGACTTAACGTGGCCCTTGCACCTGTTCGTTTTACACAACACACACACGCTTACACACGCAAAAAAAAAAACACACACACAAAAAACACACACACGCATGCACTCACGCACACCCCCCCCACACCCCCCCACACACAAACCACACACACACACACGCATGTACTCACGCACACCCCCCTCCCCACACACACACACACACCGACACGGGCGCGCGTGCATACACACACACACACATGCTACACACACACACACACACACACACACACACACACACACACACACACACACACACACACACCGACCTAGAAGCGCGCGCATAGACACACATATACACAAACACACACACAAACGCCTACATATACGCCTACATACACACACAAACAAACACACACGTACACACACACAAACACACATGCACACAAACACACACACAGACACACACGCCTACACACACACACACACAGACACACACGCCTACACCACACACACACACACACACACATACACACCGACACAGGAGCGCGCGCATTCACAGACACACACACACATACAGACACGCCTACACACACAACCGCACGCGCACCTACACACACACACACACACACACACACACACACACACACACACACACACACACACAAACATACACACACGCGCTAACACACACACAAACACACACACACACACTAACACACACACAAACACCTACACACACACGCCTACTTACACACACACACCCGCACGCGCGCCTACACACACACACACACACAAAACATACACACACACACTAACACACACACAAACACACACATAACACACACACAACATACACACACACACACACACACACAACACACAACACACACAAACATACACACACACTAACACACACAAACACACACACACTAACACACACACACTAACACACACACACGCCTACATAACACCCCACACCTACACACACACCTACACACACACACCCCACGCGCGCCTACACACACACCCACGCCGCCTACACACACACACACACACACAACAACACACGCACTACACACACACACACACAAACACACACATACTAATACACACACACAACGCACTACATACACATACACACACACACACACACACACAACAAACAAACAACACACACCAACAACACACACACACACGCACAAATACACAAACGCCCCCCCCCCAACACACACACACACTCTCTGTTTCTCTCTCTTTCTCTGTCTCTCTCTCTTTCTATCTATGTCTCTGTCTCTGTCCCTCTGACTGTAAGTCTCTTTCTCTCTCTTTCTCTCTCTCTCTCTCTGTCTCCGTCTCTGTCTTTGTCTCTCTCTCTCTCTCTCTCTCTCTCTCTCTTATCTCCGTCTCTGTCTTTGTCTCTCTCTCTCTCCTCTCTTGACATCTTTCTTATCAGTTTCATTCGAAATTATTTGTCTGTTCATGGTTTACTTATTGACACATATTGCGTTATACTTCTCTGCCTTTGTTTGTCATGTCAAGCTTTTTCTAGAACACTTGACTAATAAGCATATAGGAGTCGATATTTCATTATGATTCATTTGTATAACTTCATTGATATTGCATGTGTTGTGGTACATTTGTTTTTCTATCATGGTGTTCGAGTTGACATGTCTTCTCTCTTTCTTGTTTGTTTTTATTGCTTTTCTTATTGTCTCCTTTTGTTTGTTTCTGCGCTTGTAATATTCTGCTCCTTACTACTACTGCTGGTGCTGCTGGTACTACTACTACTGCCACAGGTACTACCACTACTACTGCTACTGCCACAACTACTACTATACTACTACTATGCTGCTGCTGCTGCTACTACTACTACTAACTACTGCCACATTTACTACTATACTGCTACTACTACTGCTGCTGCTACTACTATTACTACTGCTATTACTACAACTACTATCTACTACTACTACTGCTGCTGCTGCTGCTGCTAGTATTACTACTACTATTCTACTACTACTACTGCTGCTGCTGCTAGTACTACTACTACTGCCACTACTACTACTACTATACCATTGCTACAACTACTACTGCTATTACTACTACTAATGCCACTGCTACTACTACTACTACTGCCTCTGCTGCTACCCTACTACTACTACTACTTTTGCCACTGCCACTACTAACTACTGCTACTACTGCTGCTGCTGCTGCTACTACCACTGCACCGCTACTACTACTGCTATTACTACCACTACTACTGCTACTACTACTGTTACCACAACTACTACTACTGCTGCTGCTACCTTTACTACTACTCTTACGACCACTATTATTATCATCCAGCAGTAATAGTAGTAATGGCAGCAGTTGTATAGTAGTAGTTGTTGATATTGTTGTTGTTGTTGTTGTTTTTATTTGTTTTACATGTATCTGCCTTTGTCTGTCATGTTTTTGTATACGTTTGATCGAGTGACCTTAATTTAGGAAATCGATATGTTATCATGAGTTGTTCTGATGATGATGAAATGATGATGCTAATGATGATGATGATGATGATAATAATAGATGATGATGATGATGATGATGATGATGATGATGATGATGATGATGATGATGATGATGATGATCAT
>JAPXFY010000029.1:34921265-34923765 GCA_030674185.1 Monoplex corrugatus
TAGTCACGTAGCGACCACTAGTAAAATCGTGTAACAATCATTCGTGAGACTAAATAACAATCATTCGTGAAATTCAAACAACAATCATTCGTGAGATTAAAAAAACAACATTTGTGAGACTCAAATAACAATCAATCGTGAGATTCAACTAAATCATCAGAGATCACAAATATTCGAGAGTAAATATCAATCATCGTAATCAAAACAATCATTCGTGAGATTAAAAAAAAACCCATTTGTGAGACTCAAATAACAATCAATCGTGAGATTCAAACACCAATCATTCGTGAGATTCAAACACCAATCATTCGTGAGATTCAAACAACAATCATTCGTGAGATTCAAACACAATCATTCGTGAGATTCAAAAAAAATCATTGTGAACACTCAAATAATAATCATTCGTGAGACTCAAGTAACAATCATTAATCAAATAACAATCATTCGTGAGACTAAGTAGCAATCATTCGTGAGATTCAAATAACAATCATTCATGAGATTGAAACAACAACCATTCGTGAGATTGAAACAACAACCATTATGAATGAAACATCGAGATTGACTATGAGATTGAAACAACAATTATCATTAATGGAAGTCAGTAACATTCATGATTTAGAATCATTAATGGGAGTCAAGTAACAATCATCAATGGCAATCAAGTGATTATCATTAATGACAGTCAAGTTAAACATTCCATGATTTAGAATCCTTAATGGGAGTCAAGTAACAATCATCAATAGGAGTCAAGTGACAATCATTAATGACATTCAAGTAACAATCATCGATGGAGTCAAGTAACAATCATCAATAGGAGTCAAGTGACAATCATTAATGACATTCAAGTAACAATCATCAATGGGGTAAGTAACAATCATCGCTGGGAGTCAAGTAACAATCATTAATGAGTCAAGTAACATTCATGATTTAGAATCATTAATGGGAGTCAAGTAACAATCATCAATGGTAATCAAGTACCAATCATCAATGGAATCAAGTAACAGCCATTAAAGGCAGTCAAGTAACAATCATGATTTAGAATCATTAATGGGAGTCAAGTAACAATCATTAACGGGAGTCGCGTGGTAACAAGCATTAACAACAATCTTTAATGCGAGCCCATGTCACGATCATTAAACGGAAGTCATGTCACAATCATTAACGGGAGTCAGGTCACAATCATTAACGGGAGTCAGGTAACAATCATTAACGGGAGTCAGGTAACAATCATTAATGGGAGTCAATTAGCAAGTCACATTAATGGGCGTCAGGTAGACACTGTTGCCTCCATCACCACCTCCACCATGGAGAGCAGGCTCAGACTCCACCCTTCTCAATCCATTCTTGTTCCTGGTATTAACAGCAGCAGCCAGGCTCTTCATCATCTCTTTAGGACTGGTGCTGGAACCTTCAGGTGCCTCCCTCTGAGCAAGGTTCCTGGCTAGGTGGTTGATCTCCACCACTTCATACAGGCCATCATCAGGAATGCTGCTGTATGTGTGCGTAGGGATTCCGTGGATAGAGAGTTGTCGATTCTGTCCAGTGATTGGAGAGTTCCGGAGAAGGCGTTTTCGAACACAATGGCTGAAGGGATGTGATGTCTCAGTCTGGGGTTGCTGGTTTGACCTGTCAGTGAAACATAAGATGTAAGTTTCGATGTGAGTGGCCTGGGTGACAAATTAATCGAGCCATGGTCATTTTGCATTCTCTGACCCCGCAAATCGAAGATATGTATGTATGTGTGTCTGTATGTACATACATACGTACGTACGTACGTACATACGTAAGTACGTACGTACGTATGTATATATGTATGTATGTATGTATGTATGTATGTATGTATGCATGCATGTATGCATGTATGTATGTATGTATATATGTATGCATGCATGTATGTATGTATGTATGTATGTAGGTAGGTAGGTAAGTAGGTACGTAGTAGGTATGTAGGTACGTATGTATGTATGTATGTATCATATATGAACGTATGTATGTATGTATGTATGTATGTATGTAGGTAGGTAGGTAGGTAGGTATGTAGGTAAGTATGTAGGTACGTATGTATGTATTTATGTATGTACGTACGCATGTATGTGTGTATGTATGTATGTGTGTATGTACGTACGTACACACGTATGTATGTACGTACGTATGTATGTATGTATGTATGTAGGTAGGCAGGAAGGTAGATAGGTAGGCAGATAGTTACGTACGCACGTATGTATGTATGTATGTATGTATGTATGTATGTATGTATGTATGTATGTATGTATGTATGTATGTATGTATGTACATGTATGTATGTATGTATGTATGTATGTATGCATGCATGCATGTATGTATGTATGTGTGTATGTATGTATGTATGTATGTATGTATGCAAGCATGCATGTATGTATGTATGTGTGTATGTATGTATGTATGTATGTATGCATATATGCATGTATGTATATATGCATGTATGTATATATGTAGGTTGGTAGGTTGGTACGTACGTACG
>JAPXFY010000029.1:34928765-34951265 GCA_030674185.1 Monoplex corrugatus
ATCGTGCACAGAAAAGGGTGGGAGATGTACTTGCAGCGACAAAGGATAGTTGGTACGGTGGGCCATGATCGCCAACGCCATGCAGCAGGGCACTTGATGACGATGATGGTGATGTAGTCATTATGTTCGCTGTGACCTTGAAGAAGTTTCAGAGTCAACCAAATTTTGAAGTGGGTTAAGGACTAATGCTAAAACTGTCACAACAGCAACAGTACTGTTTAAATATTGTCAGAAGTTTCCGAGAAAGTTTTTTATTCTCGTGTCTTCCTCAGAAAAGTGCTGATTTTTACGTACCTCTTTGATTTCTGTGACCTGGACCTTCTAAAAGCGTTCTGTCCAAACCTTTGCCATCATGACTGCAGAGCAGTCCATAGCTCTGACTTAAATTTGTTAAAGATCCACAATCACAAAGACCTTTGAAAACTTGTTCATTCTCCTCTCTCTCTCTCTCTCTCTATCTGTCTGTCTGTCTCTCTCTGTCTCTGTCTCTGTCTGTCTCTCTGTGTGTCTCTCTCTGTGTCTCTCTCCGTCACACACACACACACACATTAACACACACACACACACACACACACAACACAACCACACACACTTACACACACACACACACACACACACACACACACATACACACACGTGTACAAACATACACACACGCACGTAGGTACGCATGGGCAGGTGCACAAACATGCTTCTGGAAAACCGAAGAAACATTTTCTTCTCTCTTTTCTTGTCTTTTCTTTTTCGTCCTCTTCTTCTTCTTCTTGGTATCATTATCATCATCATCATCATCATCTCGTCTCGTCATCTCGTCGTCGATTGTCGTCATCATATAATCGTCATCATCATTTTATCATCATCAATCGTCGTCGTCTCGTCACGTCGTCATCTCATCTACCCGCCACCATCCACCATCACACCACCATCCACCATCACCACCACCACCACCAAACAGTAGTAGTAGTAGTGTTAACAGCTGTAGTAGCGGTATTGTTCGCAGAAGCAATAGCAATAGTATTGTCATCATTAGTATATGACTACCATTTGTAGCCTTACTGTTCATTTTCAGTTTTTGTCACGGTGGCGTCTCAGCGTTCAGAATAAACCCACAAACATAATGCCTATCATTAACATCAGAAGAGAGTTCTTGAATGTTATATAGAACCAATACTGTTGTATGGATGTGAGGCGTGGACAGTCAACAACAAAGCCAGAACAAGATTGAGGCAGCTGAGATGTGGTTTCTAAAAGAATGCTTTAGAGTTCCATGGACAGCAAAAAAACAAATGAGACAGTCTTGATGGAGGCAGACACAAGAGATCACTCATAAGGAAGATTAGGAAAAGACAGGCAACATTTATAGGCCATTTTATGAGGAAGGGGGATTTGGAGCACCTGGTCACAACGGGAAAGCTGGAGGGAAAGAGAGCACCCGGTAGACCCAGGGAAAAAATGCTGGACGGACTTGCAGAGTGGCTGGGGACAAGGGGGTGGGAGAGATGCTGGGCAACGAGAGACAGATGGAAGTACATGATCGCCAACGCCATGCGGCAGGGCACCTGATGATGATGATGACACATTGACGACATGGATGCCATGTGACGGACAAGATCTTAAAAAAAATTATCACAATAACACTCCACTTACCTACAACCACTCGATTCATAAGCTTCGTTGTGTTCGTCACGGCACTCGATGCTGTCACTGTCACCTTCAAAGTTCCTGGACGGAGTCTGTTGGACTGGAAAGCCGCTGTCGATGACACCCTGTCACAGATGTGTAACCCCTTTGCAGCAGATAGGGAAAGGTCTGACCCTCGATCCAGTCCAGGTAACAATTGATGACCAGTCCTTCCTCTGGCACCCTCACTTCTTCAATGGGGAACTCCAGGTAGGTGACACCGTATTGGCTGGTTGCCAGGACGCGTTCCCCTAGCAACCAGAGGAGGCGACCGGCAGGAGAGCCGATGAAGGTGGTGGAGCAGAAACAGACCTGCACCGAGCGCGTGCAGTTGATGATTGGCTGGGCTGGCCGAACTGTGTACATGCGCACAGAGGAGGAACAAATGTCTCGTTGGGTATTGTTTATTATTTATAGTATCTACACGGCGCCAGATCTTGACAATTCAAATCAAAGCGTACTCACGCACCAGGCATACGCATACAATCGACAAAGACCACCTTACGATATTTAATGCACAGACTGAGGGAAAGAAGTAGCTGTAGAATTCATGTTGGGAAAAAAAGGCGGGTTTTTTAATCGGATTTAAAAGCAGAAAGGGTAAGGTGTTAGGCGAAGGCAGAACGGAAATCAATTCCAGGCTGACGGTCCTGAGACAGCAAAAGAACGCTGGCCACACTTGATAGTTTAAATCTAGGGACCTGAAGGGAAAGAGTGTCTGAAGCTGAGCGCAAGGTGCGAGCTGGCGTATAAATGTTGATGTTGTCACAAAGATATGATGGGGCAGACTGGTGAACAGATTTGTAACACAAGGTATCCAGCTTATATTCAATTCTTTTCAAGACAGGCAACCAGTGAAGAGAGCGAAGAAGACTGATATGATAAAAATTTTCTTTTTAAGGACAAGACGAGCAGCTGTATTTGTATACGTTGCAGACACAGGTGAGAAGAAGCTTGTAGTCCAGTAAGGAGAACACTACAGTAATCAAGACGAGACAAAGTGAGTGTCTCAGTTGGGTACTGGCAGTGGTGGGTGGGGTGGGGTGGGGTGGACGTCTGGTGGTTTGGTGTAGTGTCTGTGTGTGTGTATGAGTCTTTGTGTGTGTGTCTGTGTTGTGCTGTGTTGTAGTGTGTGTGTGTGTGTCTGTGTGTGTGTTTGTGTTTGTGCCTCTGTGTGTGTGTGGTGTGTGTGTGTGTGTGTGTGTTTGTGTTTGTGCCTCTGTGTGTGTGTATGTGTGTGTGTGTGTGTTGTGTGTGTGTTGTGTTTGTGCTCTGTGTGTGTGTGTGTGTGTGTGTGTGTGTGTGTGTGTTGTGTGTGTGTGTGTGTGTGTGTGTGGTGTCTGTGCGTGTCTGTGTGTGTGTGCATGTGTCTCTGTGTGTGTTGTGTATGGGTTGTTGAGCGTGCGCGCGCGCGCGGGCGTGTTTGTGTATGTGTGTGTGTATGTTTGTGTTGTGGTGTGTATGTGTGTGTCTGTGTCTGTGTGTCTGTGTGTATGGGTTGTTAAGCGTGTGTGTGTGTGTCTGTATCTGTGAGTGTGTGTGTCTGTGTGTGTATCTCTGTGTATGGGTGTTGAGCATATGCATCTGTGTGTGTTGTGTGTGTTATAAGTTTTAGTGTTGTGTTTGTATTTGTTGTGTGTGTGTGTGTGTGTGTGTGTGTGTGTGGACTGTTGTGGTGGTAGTTTGTTGTTTTTGTTGTTGTTGTTGTTGTTGTTGAGGTTTTCTTATCTTGTGGCGCTGGTGGCAACACGTGTGTCCTGGTCGTCTTTATTGTGTGTCTACTGTTACATGTCCAAACTTTCAGCCTGAATTGGTTTGGTTGCGATGTTAATGTTTCCAACAGAGACAAGACACTACATAAGATCTTCAAGAAAGCAAAAGAGACTAAATAACGTTTTCAAAAAGACAGACAAATATTGGGAAGGGCCAAAAGACACAACTGACTCACTGTACAAAAGAAAACAACACACAAACAAATAATATACAAAACTAGACACGTCAAGAATTCCTCATTCAGGTGACTCAGCACAGCAGTAGAATCAGACCAGTTCTGGTTTTTGAGTTCCTCAAGATGGCATTTAATCCACGCTTGGAATAAATTCCATTGGCTCTGTAGCCACAGATGCCATGTGATGGAGAAGATCCAAAATCATCATGGCACAAGCCTTATATCTGCACATAAGCTCTACGTGCTTTAATTAAAGTTTGGGTAAAAACGTGGCTCGCTCGAAGGCTGAGCCCACATATCCTGCAAGAACCAGAACAAGCAAACCAAAGCAAGCGCGTATTCAACACAACAAGACAAGACAAGCGCCAATTTTCGGCCAACCGGCCTTTGTCAAGCGCGAATGCACGGTCACAAACAGACCACAAACACCACCAAACAACGGATAATAAAAAGAGAGGACTAAAACACTTCCCTGCGCCTCGTCCCTTTTTATCACTGGACCAGGCGGCAGGAAGTTTTTAGTCCTCTCTTTTTAAATTTTCCGTTGTTTGGTGGTGTTTGTGGTCTGTTTGTGACCGTGCATTCGCGCTTGACAAAGGCCGGTTGGCCGAAAATTGGCGCTTGTCTTGTCTTGTTGTGTTGAATACGCGCTTGCTTTGGTTTGCTTGTTCTTCTGGTTCTTGTTTGCTTGGGCGCGGGAAGTCGCACTTGTTTTGGATCACATATCCTGCGTTACGAGCATGGTGAGCTCTCTTTAGGATGGAACAGGGCCAAGTCTTGAGTCTCAATAGGACCAAACGGAGCGATAGGAGACAAGGCCGACTATACAATTCCTCTCACCGCCAATGGAGTGTGAAGTCCATACACGCTCCACCCAAATATGCCAGCAATTATCTGGCAGATAACCCTGATCCTGTGCAAAAAAAACTTGGTTCGACGGCAAGGTCTTCAGAAGGAGAGGAATGTGTGTGTGTGTGTGTTTTGTGGGGGGGGGGGGGGGAGAGAAACGATTTATGAAATACCAAGCTGACACCACATGGTTGATGGAAGTATTCAAATGCAAAGCTCCATGGCGACCAGCAGGAACCAAAACAAACAAACAAACAAAAAACAAAAACAAAAACAAAAAAAAAAGAAAAATAGAAAAAAAAGAAACAATCAAAACAAAGAAACAAACAACTAAAGAAAGAAAGAAAGAAAGAAAAGAAAACAAATAAAACACACACGCGCGCGTGCGCACGCGCATACATACACACACACCGCACTGAGCAATCTAATGAAGCATGATCATTCTAATGTTCTATTTGCTTTTGTCTTGTCTGTTAAATTGTTTGTTTATTTAATATGATGAATTGCCTTTAATATTTTGTAGGTTCTTCCACCCCATAGACACCATATAGACATCTTATCTTGTCTATTCATTCATTTATTTATTTTTTTCGTCTAAAAGCATATATGTGAATAGACGTTAAAAGAAATATCGAAAGAAATAAACAAATAAACAATCAATCAAACAAACAAACAAAAAGAAATGAAAAGACATTTTAAACCCTTTGACTCCTGCACCCTATTCACCAACTACAAAAACTTAACCCTTTGGCTCTCCACACCTCACCCACCAACTTCCTGCAGGAAGCTGGTGGACAGGGCGAGGGGGTCAAAGGGTTAAGTTTTTGCATCACTAGCATGGTTGGCAATGCAGGACGCTGGTGGACAGGGTGCAGGGGTCAAAGGGGTATCGCCCAGATGTGTGGCCTGACCACGTAAACGACGAAGAAAAAGAAGATGACGTAGAAATCATCATAACATCATTCACAAGCACTCACATACCGACATGCAGCTGATACTTGGTGAGAGAGAGTGGAGAGTGAAACCCAGGAAAGACCGACAACTGGTACATGTAGAACATGTCGTTCACAGCCGACAGGGGCGCCGGTAGATCGTAGTGACGTCATAGTACAGCCTGTGGTGAGTCTTGTTGATATAGGGGGTGGTGAGATACATGGGAGCGGTGGGGAACTCCTTCTTGCTGATAATAGGACTGCCGAACCACTGGCCCACACAAAAATGGTCAGGTGGAACACCAGAAAGAAAAATGTTTAAAAAGAAATTAATTAAACAAAACGAAAACGAGATGAGCGAGCCATTCTCACCGCCTGCGTTCAAACCAACAGGTGGGAGATATACTCGCAGCGACAAGGGACAGATTGGTATGGAAGGCCATGATCGCCAACTCCATGCGACAGGGCACATAATGATGATGATGATAATGATGATGATGATGATCATGATGATGATGACGATGATGATGTGTTTTCAAAGTCACAGTGACCTTGAGGCGTACAACATTTGGAACCAGAAAAACACGAAAATAGAATCAGAACGCGTATTTCATACAACCAGACAAGACAGGCGCAAATTTTTTGCCAACTGTCCTCTGTCAAGCGTAGACGTAAGACCACAAACGAGAATTAGGAGAAAAAGACGGAAACTTCCCTGCTGTTTTAGTCTTTTTCTCCGAATTTTTGTATTTGTCGTTTTTCCGTTAGAGATCTCACGTTTACGCTTGACAAAGGCTAGTTGGCCGAAAATTTGCGCCTGTCTTGTCTGGTTGTATTAAATACGCGTTCTGGTTCTATTTTCGTGTTTTTCTGGTTCCAAATGTTGTACGTCTCAAGGTCACTGTGACTTTGATGACACATCGTCGTCGTCGTCATCATCATCATCATCATCATCATCATCATCATCATCATCATCATCATCATCATCATCATCATCATCATTATGTGCCCTGCCGCATGGCGTTGACGATCATGACTCTCCATACGATTCTATCCCTTGTTGCTGTAAGTACATCTCCCACCCTCTTCTGTCCTCAGCGACCCTGCAAGTTCGTCCACTATTTTCTCCCTGGGTCTACCTTGGTGCTCTCTCCCCCCCCCCCCCCCCGCCCAAGATTTCCTGGCTATAATGTAATAAACCTTGGCGCGAAGCGAGGACAATGACAAACTGTAACATTGGTGAAAACAGAATGTAAATATTCTCAGAAATTCCTGAGAAAGTGCTGTTCATATACTTTCATCAAAAGTATAGATTTTAGGCATTTTTTTGTTTGGATTTTTTTGAGGGGGGAGGGCCAGGGGGTCTGTGTGACCTTGACCTTGGCGCAATGACTTCTGTAACGTATGCATTGGCGACTCCTCCGCGGTTGATACCTTTGATCGAATTTGGGTAAAGATCTGTCCAGAAATTGCTGAGAAAATCTTGATGACACGTTTTTGTCAAACACACGCACAGAGACACAGACCACACACACACACACAGACACACACACACACACACACACACACACACACACACACACACACACAACACACACACACACACACACACACACGCAACACACAAAACACACACATACACACACAGAGAGACACACGCACGCACACGGGCACACACACACAGACAGACAAAAAGACACACACACAAGCACAGACACACACACACATACACACACACGCGCGCACACACACATGCGTGCGCACACACACGCACACACAGACTGAGACACACACACGCGAACTCACATACACGCACAGACAGACAGACACAGACACAGACACACACGCATGCACAGACAGACAGACACACACACACACACATACACACACACACGCACGCACACACACATGCGTGCGCACACACACGCACACACAGACTGAGACACACACACACGCGAACTCACATACACGCACAGACATACACACACACACAGACACACACGCATGCACAGACAGACTGACACACGCACACATACATACACACGCACGCACGCACACACACATGCATGTGCACACACACACGCACGCACGCACACACACATGCATGTGCACACACACACGCACAGACACAAACACACACACACACACACACACACACACACACACACACACACACACACACACACACACACACACACGTACCATCTTTCTCCGATCACCATGAAAAGAGCTGCCTTTATAAAGAATTAAGCGAGAGATTGAAAACTAAGGATATAGGCTCTCGGAGCTAGCATTATGAAGGCAATACCCATCTCCTCTCCCGTGCTGCTTTACATGTACCTTCACCCATTTTGAAAAAAAATGTTAGGTACCGGTGCACAGCTGGGTAGGCCAGAGGCTGCAATGCAAGAATTGTTTCTTCAGCAAGATTTGCACCCGTGCAAACCCATGCAAAGCCAGATTGGAAGGCGAGTGCTCTGCCTCTGCGGGCAACATAGCACTATTGTACAATTTATTTGTATTTTCTTTAATATGAAAGAAAGTGTATTAATCACCAGTCATAGAGACAGGACAATGAACATTTACAGGGACAATGAACATTTACAGAGCAATGAACATTTACAGAGCAATGAACATTTACAGAGTAATGAACATTTACAGGGACAGTGAACATTTACAGAGCAATGAACATTTACAGAGTAATGAACATTTACAGGGACAGTGAACATTTACAGGGACAATGAACATTTACAGGGACAATGAACATTTACAGAGCAATGAACATTTACAGGGACAATGAACATTTACAGAGCAATGAACATTTACAGGAACAATGAACATTTACAGAGCAATGAACATTTACAGGGACAATGAACATTTACAGGGTCAATGAACATTTACAGGGACAATGAACATTTACAGAGCAATGAATAGTTGCAGGCCAATGTACTTTTACAGGCAATGAACATTTACAGGGGCATTGAACATTTACAGGACAATCAGTATTTTCCATGGTCAATGAACACTTACAGGACAATGAATATTTGCAGGTCAGTTAACATTTACAGAACACTGAACATTTTACAAGGCACTAAATTTTACAGGGCAATGAACATTTGCAGGGCAATGAACTTTTACAGGACAATGAACATTTACAGGGTCGATGAACATTTAAAGGTCAATGAACATTTACAAGAGAATGAACATATGTAGGGACAATGAACATTTGCAGGGTTAATGAACATTTACAGAGTCAATGAACATTTACAGGACACTGAACATTTACAGGGTCAATGAACATTTACAGGGATAACGAACATTTACAGGACAATGAACATTTATAGGGTCAATGAACATTTACAGGACAATGAACATTTACAGGGACAATGAACATTTGCAGGGTCAATGAACATTTACAGAGTCAATGAACATTTACAGGACAATGAACATTCACAGGGTGAATGACCATTTACAGGGACAGTGAACATTTATAGGGACAGCAAATAGTTACAGGGTCAATGAACCTTTACAGGCCAACGAAAGTTTACAGAGACAATGAACATTTAAGGATAATGCACATTTACGGGACAATTTATTTACAAGAATAATGAACAGGGAAATGAACATTTACATGAAATAAATATTTACAGGGACAATGAACATTTATAGGAAGTAAACATTTACTGGCCAATGAACACTTGCAGGGTTAATGAACATTTGCAGGGTCAATGAACATTTACAGGACAATGAATATTTATAGGAAATAAACATTTACTGGACAATGAACATTTACAGGGTTAATGAACATTTACAGGTCAATGAACATTTACAGGACATTAAACATTTACAGGGACAACGAACATTTACAGGACAATGAACATTTACAGGACAATAAACATTTACAGGACACTGAACATTTACAAGGATAACGAACATTTACAGGACAATGAACATTTACAGGGTCAATGAACATTTACAGGACAATGAACATTTACAGGGACAACGAACATTTACAGGACAATGAACATTTACAGGACAATGAACATTTACAGGGACAACGAACATTTACAGGACAATGAACATTTACAGGGACAACGAACATTTACAGGACAATGAACATTTACAGGGTCCATGAACATTTACAGGAAATAAACATTTACAGGACAATGAACATTTACAGGACAACCAATGAACATTTACAGGACAATGAACATTCTACAGGGACAAAAACATTTACAGGACAATGAACATCTACAGGACAAAAACATTTACAGACAATGTTAAACAATAATTAAGGACAATGAACATTTACAAGAACACTAGAATAACATTTGACAGGACAATGAACATTTACAGGACAATAACATTTACAGGACATGAACCAAATGAAAAACAAATTTACAGACAATGAACATTTACAGGAACAATGAACATTTACAGACAATGAACATTTACAGGACAATGAACATTACAAGGAAATAACATTTACAGGAACAATGAACATTTACAGAACAATGAACATTTACAGACAATGAACATTTAAAGACAATGAACATTTACAGGACAATAACATTTACAGGACAATGAACATTTACAGGACAAGAACATTTACAGGACACAAACGAAAACATTTAGAAGACAATGAACATTTCCAGGACAATCAACATTTCAGGACAATGAACATTTACAGGACAACGAACATTTACAGGACAATGAACATTACAAAGAATAACATTTACAGGACAATGGACATTTAGGGGACAATGAACATTTACAGGACAATGAAAAATTTACAGGGACATTGAACATTTACAGGACAATGAACATTTACAGAACAACGAACACTTTACAAGGACACTGAACATTTACAGGACAATGAACTTTACAGGACATGAACATTTACAGACAATAACATTTACAGGGGACACACTGAACATTTACAGCAATAAACATACCAGGAGGGTGAATTTGCTTCAGGATAAACATTTGCAGCGCAATGAACATTTACGGGCAGCGAGTGTTTACTTACAGACTATGAACATTTGCACCACAATGAACATTTACGTAGGGAGTGTTTACTTACAGAACTATGAACATTTGCACCACAATGAACATTTACAGGCAGCGAGTGTTTACTTACAGAACTATGAACATTTGCACCACAATGAACATTTACCGGGCAGCGAGTGTTTACTTACAGATCTATGAACATTTGCACCACAATGAACATTTACAGGGCAGCGAGTGTTTACTTACAGAACTATGAACATTTGCACCACAATGAACATTTACAGGGCAGCGAGTGTTTACTTACAGAACTATGAACATTTGCACCACAATGAACATTTACAGGGCAGCGAGTGTTTACTTACAGAACTATGAACATTTGCAGCGCAATGAACATTTGACGAGATGGTAGTCAACATGTTTCAATCTTTTGTTTGTTCGTGGTTTTGTTGTTGTTTTTTTCTACGAGGTATAGACCGTACAAAAATTCTATTTACAAGATTCCAGCACCCTATCCACCAACTGCAAAAAACTTAACCCTTTGGCTCCCTCACCCTATCCATCAACTTCCTGCAAGGAAGCTGATGAATAGGGTGAGGGAGTCGAAGGGTTATAAGTTTTTGATTTGCTAACATAGTGTAAAGTGCAGGAAGCTGGTGGACAGGGTGCGAAAGTCACAGGGTTAATGGGAAAAAAACAGCACCAAGCCTTTCCTGATCTTTCCTGGAGCAGGCGGAAATGGTGGATATGAAAACTTAGCCCTTTGCTAACACGGTTGACAGTGCAGGAAGCTGCTGAACAGGGTGAGGGGAGTCAAAGGGTTAATTAAGGGCCTGAGCCTGACACACGAGCCTTACCGAAGGTGCGTTTCGAGAGGACGGAATGAAACGGACACCCAAAGCGTATAGTCTGTGTCATAGCAGACGTACGTCTCAAACAGCCTAAGGCATCGAGTTCAATCCGACCGTTCAGAATACACTCTGATCTCTTCCAAATAGACGGCTTGCCACCCTCCAAGCCAATCAACGATCGGTATTGTGCCAACACTCATTTTGCAAATGGCGTCTTCTAGAAGAGCTTTAAAACTGTTCCGATTCGAAGTTTTTGATAAGAGTTGTATCGAGTGATTCCTACAGCCTACCGACCAACTGCCAAAAACTTTAACTCTTTTGACTCCCTCACCCTATCCACCAGCTTCCTGATCGTAATTTAGAAAATCGAATAAACAAACAAACGATGGATAGAAGTATTGTTCTGGAATATCAAATGAAGGTCACACATGTATGGACAAGGATGAAGAAGGCCCATAATCGTTAAATGCCTCACCGCTTTTCTGTGGAATTCAGTCATGTTGAAGACATAGGCATGGAGAGGATACAAACGACGGACATTGCACTGAATGACCAGTGTCCAGTTCGTCTGCTGTATTTCATACTGGCAGCCATCCCATGTGGCGGGGTCTGTGCACAAACAAGGATCGTTCGTTATTTTTTTAACGTCTATCATTCACATAATGTGCTTTTAGACGAAAAAACGAAAGGTCTTAAAATGAAAGGACAAATAAATACATAGATAGACAGTTAGACAGATAGATATGTAGATAGACAGACAGACAGACAGACAGATAGATAGATAGATAGATAGATTGATAGATAGATAGATAGATAGATAGATAGAGAGAGAGATTGATAGTTAGATAGATAGATAGATAGACAGATAGATACATAGACAAATACATAGATAGATAGATAGATAGATAGACAGACAGACAGACAGATAGATAGATAGATAAATAGATAGATAGATAGATAGATAGATAGATAGATAGATAGATAGATAGATAGATAGATAGATAGATAGATAGATAGACAGATAATATAAAGAGATGTATGGAATGGATGATCTATGAAGTAATATTGGCATTGTACCATATAAGGTAACATCGTAGGATTTAACGAGCAACAGAAAAGCATTCAAAACTTTAGAATAGTCAGGCTTCATCAGTTAATGCAGTGCTATGTGTGTGTATGTATGCGTGTGTACGTATATATGCGTGTATATGTGTGTGTGTGTGTGCGCGCGCGCGCGCGTGTGTGTGTGTGTGCGGGTCCGGGCGCGCGTGACAATTATAACATACAGTGAAAGATGCTGGACTTGAATCTACAGACTGCTAGGCATTTGCTGAGCAGTTCTCAGTAGGGGTACTGAGGACGCATAACTCAAGGTCTCCTACTGTTTTTGGCACCACAGGAGTTGTCTCACCTACTTTTAGATAATCAGGGTTTTCTCTTTCCTGTCATGTTCTTTCTTACCAACAAATGCTTATCATTTAACATCAGGAAGAGAGTTCTTCAATGTTATATAGAACCAGTACTGTTGTACGGATGTGAGGCGAGGACAGTCAACAAACAAAGCCAGAACAAGATTGAGGCAGCCGAGATGTACTTTGCAAGAACAATGTTGAGAGTTTCATGGACAGCAAAGAAAACCAAGGAGACAGTCTTGATGGAGGCAGACACAAGTAGATTACTCATAAGGAAGATTAGGAAAAGACAGGCAACATTTATAGGCCATTTTATCAGGAAGGGGAATTTGGAGCACCTGGTCACAACGGGAAGGCTGGAGGGAAAGAGAGCACCAGGTAGACCCAGGGAGAAGATACTAGACGGACTTGCAGAGTGGCTGGGGACAAAGAGGGTGGAAGAGATGCTTGGGGCAACAAGAGATAGAGACAGATGGAAGTCCATGATCGCCAATGCCATGCGGCAGGGCACATGATGATGATGATGATGTCATATTCTCTTTTCACCACAAGACTTCTGCTTCTGCCTTCTTGATCACTCACCCATGTTTCTCCCAAATTCTCTCCTTAGCTCCCCAAGGAAGGGGTATGACTGCCTAAAAGGTGGGACAAAAAAGTAGACATCATCATCATCATCATCATCATCATCATGTGCCCTGCTGCATGGCGTTGGCGATCATGGCCCTCCGTATGTATCTATCCCTTGTTGCCGCAAGCACATCTTCCACCCTCTCTGTCCCCAGCCACCATGCAAGTCTGTCCATTTTCCTGGGTCTACCCGGTGTTTCCCTTCCCTCCAGCTTTCCTGCTGTGACCAGGTGCTCTAATTCCCCTTTCCTCATAAAATGGCCTATTAAATGTTGTCTGTCTTTTCCTAATCTTCCTAAACAGTGATCTACTTGTGTCTGCCTCCATCAAGACGGTCTCGTTTGTTTTCTTTGCTGTCCACGGAACGCTCAACGTTCTTCTTAGGAACCACATCTCGGCTGCCTCAATCTTGTTCTGGCTTTGCATGTTGACTGTCCACGCCTCGCAACCGTATAACATTATCGGTTTGATATAACATTCAGGAACTCTCTTCAAATAGTCATACACGCGAAAATCCGATTTTTCTGCCAGATGGGTAGGTTTGCATGAATTCTTATGCTTAGCTAGGGAGAGCTCCCAGATGCTCCAGCCTGCGTTAGAAGGAGGGGAAGAAGAAGAACTGCACAGTTCTGGTGGTCGTTTTCTTTGATTAAAGCTGAGAGGTCAGTATCCCAGTTTTGATTGATTGATTGACTGATTGATTTGGTTCAGCTTTTACGTCAGCACCCACCTCAGGTGATATGGCCGACGGGGATAACTATCCCAGGGAAGTGGGGCAAGGGGGACGTATCTAATCCTAAACTGACACCACCAGAACAACAATGATGTTAAGACGGGACAGTCAGAAGGCCAGATTTAATGTAGCGCACCCCGGGATTCGAATCCACAACTATTAGCTTGTGAATCCGATGCTCAAACCAACTGAGCTATTGAGGCCCGCTCCCCAGTTTTCTTTGTTTACTTGTTCAGTTTTTCATTGCTGTTTGACTATGTTACATCGCCAGTTACTTTCCAAAGGCAACCATCTGCTATTTCATAGCCAGTTACTTTCCAGAGGCAATCATCTGCTATTTCATCGCCAGTTACTTTCCAAAGGCAATCATCTGCTATATCATCGCAATCATCTGCTATTTCATCGACAGTTACTTTCCAGAGGCAATCATCTGCTATTTCATCGCCAGTGACTTTCCAGAGGCAATCATCTGCTCTATCATAGCCAGTTACTTTCCAAAGGCAATCATCTGCTATTTCATCGCCTGTTACTTTCCAAAGGCAATCATCTGTTATTTCATCGCCAGTTACTTTCCAGAGGCAATCATCTGCTATTACATCGCCAGTGACTTTCCAGAGGCAATCATCTGCTATTACATCGCCAGTTACTTTCCAAAGGCAATCATCTGCTATTACATCGCCAGTGACTTTCCAAAGGCAATCATCTGCTATTTCATCGCCAGTTACTGTCCAAAGGAAATCATCTGCTATTACATCGCCAGTTACTGTCCAAAGGAAATCATCTGCTATTACATCGCCAGTTACTGTCCAAAGGAAATCATCTACTATTACATCGCCAGTGACTTTCCAAAGGCAATCATCTGCTATTACATAGCCAGTTACTTTCCAGAGGCAATCATCTGCTATTACATCGCCAGTGACTTTCCAAAGGCAATCATCTGCTATTACATCGCCAGTGACTTTCCAAAGGCAATCATCTGCTATTACATCGCCAGTGACTTTCCAGAGGCAATCATCTACTATTACATCGCCAGTGACTTTCCAAAGGCAATCATCTGCTATTACATCGCCAGTGACTTTCCAAAGGCAATCATCTGCTATTACATCGCCAGTGACTTTCCAGAGGCAATCATCTACTATTACATCGCCAGTTACTGTCCAAAGGAAATCATCTGCTATTTCATCGCCAGTTACTTTCCAAAGGCAATCATCTGCTATTACATAGCCAGTTACTGTCCAAAGGCAATCATCTGCTATTACATCGCCAGTTACTTTCCAAAGGCAATCATCTGCTATTACATCGCCAGTTACTGTCCAAAGGCAACCATCTGCTCTTGCATCGCCAGTTACTGTCCAAAGGCAATCATCTGCTCTTGCATCGCCAGTTACTGTCCAAAGGCAATCATCTGCTCTTGCATCGCCAGTTACTGTCCAAAGGCAATCATCTGCTCTTGCATCGCCAGTTACTGTCCAAAGGCAATCATCTGCTCTTGCATCGCCAGTTACTGTCCAAAGGCAATCATCTGCTCTTGCATCGCCAGTTACTGTCCAAAGGCAACCATCTGCTCTTGCATCGCCAGTTACTGTCCAAAGGCAATCATCTGCTCTTGCATCGCCAGTCACTTTCCAAAGGCAATCATCTGCTCTTGCATCGCCAGTTACTTTCCAGAGGCAATCATCTGCTATCACCCCTCCACACACACACACACACACACACACACACACACACACACACACACACACACGCACGCACGTACGCACGCACGCACGCACGCACGCAGGCAGACACATTGACTCAGTTTGTGTGTGTGTGTGTGTGTGTGTGTGTGTGTGTGTGTTTGTGTTTGTGTTTGTATGTGTGTGTGTGTGTGTGTGTGTGTGTGTGTGTGTGTGTGTGTGTGTGTGTGTGTGTGTGTGTGTGTGTGTGTGTGTGCACGCGCAAGTATGTGTGTGTGTGTGTGTTTCGCGTGATGTGCAGAGTTACCTAGTCCTAACATAATTCTGTCAGTCTCCCCACTCTTTCTCTCTCAGTACTCACAAAAGTCTGTACTTACAAACGTATCCAAAGGGGCAAGTGGCTGACCTAGTGACGTCACTTTTTAACCTTTCTGTGCAGGTCAGCTGCCCGTTCCATTCACGGGGGTAGATCTCAAATTTCACACTGCTGAGCGCGCCTATCCTCCGTATCTGCACGTTCGGCGTTTTGAGCGTGCAGTTATTATCTGTGTGCAAAGGTAACATAAACACTACAGAAATAAAATGACACTTATTAAAAAAAATTGGTCTCTAACAGTACAAACATTAGTGCATAGTCTAATTTGCTTATCTCAGAAAGAGAAGAAGAAGAAGAGGAAGAAGAAGAAGAAGAAGAAGAAGAAGAAGAAGAAGAAGAAGAAGAAGAAGAAGAAGAAGAAGAAGAAAAGAAGAAGAAGAAGAAGAAGCAAGTAACTTCTTTTTATTCTTTTTTGTCCAATTTCTACACCACATTAATGGCCACAAAAACTGGAACAGTTTTTTTTCACAATGCGATGATGATGATGTCGATGAGGATGATAATCATGATGCTATAGAGTTCCATCTAGGATTCAGACTATGTGACAGGGCTGTACTCTACGCTTACTATCATAATGAATGCGGGCGTCAACCAGGCCTGAGAGATACAGACACCTGCGGTGCTGGTCAGAAGATTTGAGCAACACCCTCAATGACACATCTGTGAAGTGGACGAGACTCGACTGTGTGGTCCCAGTCTTCCAAAATGAACCCATAGCACGCCCAGCTCTGGGTAGGAGCAGGTTAGAGCCACAATCCCACAATGATATAGTTTTTAAAGGGACTGCTGGGGATTCGAACCCACAACTTTCCAGTCGGTAGTCCATTACGCTAACCACTACACCACGGCGACTAGTAAGCAAGTAACTTCTACTTTTGGAAAATCATCATCATCATCATCAGGTGCCTTACCGCATGGCATTGGCGATTATGGACTTCCATCTGTCTCTATCTCTTGTTGCCTCAAGCATCTCTTCCACCTTCCTTGTCTTCAGCCACTCTGCAAGTCCTCTAGCATCTTCTCCCTGGGTCTACCTGGTGCTCTCTTTCCCTATAGCCTTCCCGTTGTGACCAGGTGTTCCAATTCCCCTTTCCTCATAAAATGGCCTATAAATGTTGCCTGCCTTTTCCTAATCTTCCTTATGAATGATCTTCTTGTGTCTGCCTCCATCAAGACTGTCTCGTTTGTTTTCTTTGCTGTCCATGGAACTCTCAACATCCTTCTTAGAAACTACATCTCGGCCACCTCAATCTTGTTCTGGCTTTGCTTGTTGACTGTCCATGCCTCACAACCGTACAACAGTGTTGGTTCTATATGTAACAGAGTGCCTTGCTCTGTTACGATCTTTCCCATTTGCCTACAACGCTCAAAGGCAACACCGTGTAGTGTGCTTGCCTAGATCAAAAACGCCTTGCGTTCTCTCGATCAAATTGTACTGTTATCTCACAGCCTCTGCCTACCCTACCCATAGCTATGCATTGAACATTCCAAAGATCTAACCAATACATGACGCATATAACACACTCCAATATAATGAGCAGATCTACAATGTGTACATGTATTCTGAAGTGGCCTACGACAGATTTTGTCGTCATCTCCTGTCTGTTACGTTGTAGTTCTACAGAACCTAGAGGAGAAGGTCTTTAATCTATGCCGCCTTCAGCCCATTGTAATACAACCGCTGTCATAATAGCCCTAAACGCAGCCCACCGAAACCCACAGACAATGACCATGGGTGATGTTGCAGTTATATGGAGCCCAGGGCGGACTGTCTTTGTTTCATGCTGCCCTTTGGTGTTTGTGGCGTAATAGCCAATAGCCACCAACAAAACCACCAGACGAGTATGCTGGTTGTGTGTACCGAGGCACTGCACTGATCTAAGACGTCCATTAATTTCTAACAGATTTAACTTTTCGCCATGCCCCAAGTGTTGATTGATTGGGTAGGTGAGAACAACCAATCAGACCTTGTCATCTGAAAGGTTTGAAAGTATGACCATCATGCTCTGTTCCCAGAGTATAAATTAACAAGGTGCGTCATAGCTCGTCATTTTCTGCCAGCACCCTCACCAGAGGTGATCAACTTCACTGTAGTAAGTTCTGGATTTTTATCACTTTATTATTCATTGTCATTTGCAGTAAGCTTAGACTTTAGTGTCTCTTTATTTCTTTAGATTCTAGCTCGAGTCTATTGAGTACCGCGCAGATTTGCAGAATTTGCACAGCGAGAAAGTATGTTTTGATCTAAACGATGTGCTATCTCACAAGATCTGTAGCACTTAGTGTGGTGGCCATCATTGTAAAGATGAGACTGAGGTTTGAATGTAGTTGCCACTATAGAATTAGTTCCAATTTTCATGTGACTATTGTAGTGACTATTGACAACCATATTCTGCCAAAAGCATTGTTGTGCAGAGGAACAGTTCTTCATACTTGACAAGGTTGTATTCACATACTGACATGATGACTGATGAAACACGTGCTCAGCTAATTGGTGTATCCCTTGTCTGATCAGCACCACTGATAATCATGTATAGAGTGTTGTTTTGATGACATGGTCTAATAGTAATATGCTATGCTATTTTGTTATCATTGTCTCTAGCACTGGATCTAGAATTATACTTAATCACATAGAGCTAATGGGTAACATTACTAATAGATTACTCAAGTGTGTTGTTCTCTCAACACTGTTGACTGCTATTTGATTAGGTGCTGTTTGTGATGACATAGTTCTCATTGTCAAATACTATGTCATCACCACTGAATATTAACTGTCTGATAGCTACCAAGATGCAATGCATTATTGTACAGAGGAGCACTATTTTATACTTGACAATGTTGTATGTGTGTACATAATGGTAGTTGATGAAACATGTGCTCGGCGAATTGATCCTATTGTTGTATCCCTTGTCTGCTCAGAACAACTGATAATCATTATAGAGTGTTGCTTTGATGACATAGCTTAATTAGTAATATGCTATGCTATTTTGTCATCACTATCTCTAGCACTAGACATAGAATTACACATAACTACATGGAACAAATATTTAATGGATGACTCAAGCGTGTTGACTGCTATTCGATAAGGTAGACCTACTGTTTGTGACGACAGTTCCCATAGTCAAATACTATGTTTGTCGTCACCACTGAATATTAACTGTCCAATAGCTGCCCATTCAGACGTTACTGTTACTCAGCCCATGGCAGCCGAACAGCTTAATATGACTGTGCATTATTTTGCCAGTACATTCATGGAAGTCTACTCTGTGCTAATGCTATTGAACAAATAGTTAAAAGGGTTACTCAAAGTTTTGTTATCAATTATTTGTTCCGTGATTACAAATGCTAGTGAGTATAAATATCGACACACATATTTTGTTGTAATGTAGTTTTTTACGCAACGTTTTGTTATCAATTATTTGTTGTATGTTTACAAATGCTAGTGCTTTTGTTTGTAAATGTAGACACCTTCTGTTTTATTATAATGTAGTAGTTCACTGTTGTACATTGACATTGTTAGTTCACAAAATGTGTACTTTGTCAGTGTATTTATGAAACTTACTTTGTGTCTTACAGGCACTGTCTTCTATTTAGTTCTTGTTCCCTTTCTGAATTCTGGATCCTGCTAGCATATATGACATGTTATTTGTCATTACCGTTGTAATTTGAATGTGTGTTTGCAGTCAACTCAGGATACATATCCACCATTTTCTCCAGCTCAAGGAAAGATAAGGGAAGTCTTGTTGCTGTTCGTTTTCTGTTAACCCTCTGACTCCCACTCTTTCCACCAGCATCCTGCATTGTCAACCATGCTAGCAAGGCAGAAGCTTAACTCTTTAACTCCCTCATCCTATCCACCGGCCTTCTTGCAGAAAGCTGGTGGACACGACGAGGGAGTCAAAGTGTTAAGTTTTTCGCAGTTGGTAAATGGGGTGCGCGAGTCAAAAGGGTTAAGTTTTGTGTGTTCATTGTTTGATGTCTTTTGTTTGACACAGGGAAATGTGCCCGAAAAATTTGCACCCGTCTTTTTTTTATATTTTAGTGAGTGTGTGTGTGTGTGTGTGTGTGTGTGTGTGTGTGTGTGTGTGTGTGTGTGTGTGTGTGTGTGTGTGTGTGTGTGTGTGCGTGCGTGCGCGCGTGTGTGTGTGTGCGTCTGTGTGTGTATGTATATGTGTGTATATGAGTTTCGTGTATTTGTGTATATGTGTGTGTGTGTGTGTGTGTGTGTGTGTGTGTGTGTGTGTGTGTGTGAGTGAGTGAGGGAGAGAGAGAGAGAGAGAGAGAGAGAGACAGAGACAGAGACAGAGACAGAGACAGACAGACAGAGAGAGAGAGAGAAGAGAAGAGAAGAAAGCGTGTGTGTGTGTGTGTGTGTGTGTGTGTGTGTGTGTGTGTGTGTGTGTATGTGTTTGTGTGCGTGTGTGTATGCGTGCGTGTGTGCGTGCGTACGTGCGTGCGCATACCTGCACAGGTGCCCAAATCCAAAGTGTGCCCAGTGTCAGTGGCCAGAGTCCAATGGACGGTGGAACCAGGCAGGTCAGACAGACCATCACAACCCACAGCGAGAGATGAAGGAGCCAGCCCAATGAAAGAACGAAGGCTGATGAATTCGCTGTCCGCGTGACTATCGCAATTAGTCAGTCGTAAACCTGTCATAACATTGTAAGACATGTATTGAAAATCGCCGTCTTGCCGATTTGGGGCGATTTTAAATTGTAAAACCAGGCGATAAAATCACGAATTTGGTTAAAACGTGCACACAGTAAAACCAACCAACCAACCAACCAACCAACCGACCTGGAAAAAACCCAAAAAAAGCAAAAACAAGATCGTCAAGCCATTCTAATAGTCCCCATTTTCATACACAAAATTACTGAAGAAAATCCAGGTTTGATACTTTTCAGGGTCACTGTGACCTTGAAGAAGCATCACACGAATAAAGTTTAAGAACACTGGTGGAACGTCACAGCAGTAAAAGCGGAATTTAAATTCATTGTCGAAAGTTTTCAAGAAAACCTATTCACACACACATCCTGGTCTAAGCTGATACTACCAGCATGATGGGAAACGTTGCGATAGGAAGCGAACAGGTCAGTTTTAAATGTTGCAGCTGATACCAACAGCATGATGGAAAACATTGCGATAGGAAGCGAACAGGTCAGTTTTAAATGTTGCAGCTGATACCAACAGCATGATGGAAAACATTGAGATAGGAAGCGAACAGGTCAGTTGTAAATGTTGCAGCTGATACCAACAGCATGATGGAAAACATTGCGATAGGAAGCGAACAGGTCAGTTGTAAATGTTGCAGCTGATGCCAACAGCATGATGGAAAACATTGCGATAGGAAGCGAACAGATCAGTTGTAAATGTTGCGGGCTGGGATTGAACTCAGATCCTGAGTCCATGGCTGTATCAAAAGAACCAACCTGCCCGCAAAAAAAAAAAAAGAAAAAAAAGCAAAACCGTGGCCTGGCCGGGGTCTGAACCCACATCCCCTGCGTAATAAACATGATGCTCTAACACAAAAGAGAGTTCTCGAACGTTATACAGAACCGATAATGTTACACGATTGTGAGGCGTGGACAGTCAACACGCAAAGCCAGAACAAGATTGAGGCAGCAGAAGATGTGGTTTCTAAGAAGAATGTTGAGAGTTCCATGGACAGCAAAGAAAACAAACGAGGCAGTCTTGATGGAGGCAGACACAACAAGATCATTCATAAGTAAGATTAGGAAAAGACAGGCAACATTTATAGGCCATTTTATGAGGAAAGTTGTAGGGAAAGAGAACACCAGGGAGACCCAGGGAAAAAATATTGGACGGACTTGCAGGGTGGCTGAGAACAGAGAGGGTGGAAGATATGCTTGCGGCGACGAGGGACAGATACATATGGAGGGCCATGATCGCTAACGCCATGTGGCAAGGCACTTAATGATGATGGTAGTCACAACAGTAAAGCTGGAGGAAAAGAGAACACCAGGTAGACCCAGGGGAAAAATATTGGGCGGACTTGCAGGATGGCTGAGGACAGAGAGGGTGGAAGATGTGCTTGCGGCAACAAGGAATAGATGCATATGGAGGGCCATGATGGCCAACGCCATGCGGCAGTGCACACGATGATGATGATGAAGATGATGATGATGATGATGCTCTAACAACTGAGATAACGGCCATAGGTAGGACAAACCGTCGTTGCTGTTCCTTACACCAGAGGCAGCAGTCTTCAAAATAGTCTGCCCGCCGTCCCATCCTGACGCCACCCGACGGTCCAGGGAGATGTTCACAGCAGTCTCCACCGTCCGGTTCCCGTTGACGTAGTTTGTGACCCTGCATCCCACTTCCTTCCCATCAGCCTCTTCGGGGGTCAGCAAGCAGACGACCCCCTCTTGACCTTGACACTGACCGC
>JAPXFY010000029.1:34953335-34963335 GCA_030674185.1 Monoplex corrugatus
ACTTTTCTCTTCAGCAACATTTCTTGTAGACCCTCTTCCTGCCGCTCTGTATTTTTGATGTGCGTGTTTTTGGGTGTAAATGCGTGCGCGTGTGTGTTTGTGTGCGTGCGTGCGTGCGTGTGTGTGTGGTTTGTGTGTGTGTGTCTGTGCGTGTTTGTGTGTGTGTTGGTGTGTGTCTGTGAGTTCGTGTGTTTGTTTTACTTTTATTGTTGTTGTAAAGCGCTTTGTGCAAGTGGAAAGTGCTCATAAATAACCATTTATTATTATTATTATTATTAAATGTTGCCTACCTTTTCCTAATCTTTCTTATGAATGATCTTCTTGTGTCTGCCTCCATCAAGACTGTCTCGTTTGTTTTCTTTGATGGCCAAAAAAACTCTCAACATCCTTCTTAGAAACTACATCTCGGCCACCTCAATCTTGTTCTGGCTTTGCTTGTTGACTGTCCACGCCTCACAACCTACAACAGTGTTGGTTCTATATGTAACAGAGTGCCTTGCTCTGTTACGATCTTTCCCATTTGCCTGCAACGCTCAAAGGCAACACCGTGTAGTGTGCTTGCCTAGATCAAAAACGCCTTGCGTTGTCTCGGTCAAATTGTACTGTTATCTCACAGCCTCTGCCTACCCTACCCATAGCTATGCATTGAACATTCCAAAGATCTAACCAATACATGACGCATACAACACACTGCTATATAATGAGCAGATCTACAATGTGTACATGTACTCTGAAGTGGCCTACGACAGATTTTGTCGTCATCTCCTGTCTGTTACGTTGTAGTTCTACAGAACCTAGAGGAGACAGTCTTTAATCTATGCCGCCTTCAACCCATTGTAATACAACCGCTGTCATAATAGCCCTTAACGTAGCCCACCGAAACCCACAGACAATGACCATGGGTGATGTTGCAGTTATATGGAGCCCAGGGCGGACTGTCTTTGTTTCATGCCGCCCTTCGGAGTTTGTGGCGTAATAGCCAATAGCCACCAACAAAACCACCAGACGAGTATGCCGGTTGTGTGTACCGAGGCACTGCACTGATGTAAGACGTCCATTAATTTCTAACAGATTTAACTTTTCGCCACGCCCCAAGTGTTGATTGATTGGGTAGGTGAGAACAACCAATCAGACCTTGTCATCTGAAAGGTTCGAAAGTATGACCATCATGCTCTGTTCCCAGAGTATAAATTAACAAGGCGCGTCATAGCTCGTCATTTTCTGCCAGCACCCTCACCAGAGGTGATCAACTTCACTGTAGTAAGTTCTGGATTTTTATCACTTTATTATTCATTGTCATTTGCAGTAAGCTTAGACTTTAGTGCCTCTTATTTCTTTAGATTCTAGCTCGAGTCTATTGAGTACCGCACAGATTTGCAGAATTTGCACAGCGAGAAAGTATGTTTTGATCTAAACGATGTGCTATCTCACAAGATCTGTAGCACTTAGCATGGTGGCCATCATTGTAAAGATGAGACTGAGGTTTGAATGTAGTTGCCACTATAGAATTAGTTCCAATTTTCATGTGACTATTGTAGTGACTATTGACAACCATATTCTGCCAAAAGCCAAGATACAAGGCATTGTTGTGCAGAGGAACAGTACTTCATACTTGACAAGGTTGTATTCACATACTGACATGATGACTGATGAAACACGTGCTCAGCTAATTGATCTATTTGGTGTATCCCTTGTCTGATCAGCACCACTGATAATCATGTGTAGAGTGTTGTTTTGATGACATGGTCTAATAGTAATATGCTATGCTATTTTGTTATCATTGTCTCTAGCACTGGATCTAGAATTATACTTAATCACATAGAGCTAATGGGTAACACTACTAATAGATTACTCAAGTGTGTTGTTCTCTCAACACTGTTGACTGCTATTTGATTAGGTGCTGTTTGTGATGCCATAGTTCTCATTGTCAAATACTATGTCATCACCACTGAATATTAACTGTCTGATGGCTACCAAGATGCAATGCATTATTGTGCAGAGGAGCACTATTTTATACTTGACAATGTTGTATGTATGTACATAATGGTAGTTGATGAAACATGTGCTCGGCGAATTGATCCTACTGTTGTATCCCTTGTCTGCTCAGAACAACTGATAATCATTATAGAGTGTTGCTTTGATGACATAGCTTAATTAGTAATATGCTATGCTATTTTGTCATCACTATCTCTAGCACTAGACATAGAATTACACATAACTACATGGAGCAAATATTTAATGGATGACTCAAGCGTGTTGACTGCTATTCGATAAGGTAGACCTACTGTTTGTGACGACAGTTCCCATAGTCAAATACTATGTCGTCACCACTGAATATTAACTGTCCAATAGCTGCCCATTCAGACGTTACTGTTACTCAGCCCATGGCAGCCGAACAGCTTAATATGACTGTGCATTATTTTGCCAGTACATTCATGGAAGTCAACTCTGTGCTAATGCTATTGAACAAGTAGTAGGATAGTTTATTCTCAACTTATCAAAGGGTTACTCAAAGTTTTGTTATCAATTATTTGTTCCGTGATTACAAATGCTAGTGAGTGTAAATATCGACACACATATTTTGTTGTAATGTAGTTTTTTACGCAACGTTTTGTTATCAATTATTTGTTGCATGTTTACAAATGCTAGTGCTTTTGTTTGTAAATGTAGACACCTTCTGTTTTATTATAATGTAGTAGTTCACTCTTGTACATTGACATTGTTAGTTCACAAAATGTGTACTTTGTCAGTGTATTTATGAAACTTACTTTGTGTCTTACAGGCACTGTCTTCTATTTAGTTCTTGTTCCCTTTCTGAATTCTGGATCCTGCTAGCATATATAACATGTTATTTGTCATTACCGTTGTAATTTGAATGTGTGTTTGCAGTCAACTCAGGATACATATCCACCATTTTCTCCAGCTCAAGGAAAGATAAGGGAAGTCTTGTTGCTGTTCGTTTTCTGTTAACCCTCTGACTCCCACTCTTTCCACCAGCATCCTGCATTGTCAACCATGCTAGCAAGGCAGAAGCTTAACTCTTTAACTCCCTCATCCTATCCACCGGCCTTCTTGCAGAAAGCTGGTGGACACGACGAGGGAGTCAAAGTGTTAAGTTTTTCGCAGTTGGTAAATGGGGTGCGCGAGTCAAAAGGGTTAAGTTTTGTGTGCTCATTGTTTGATGTCTTTTGTTTGACACAGGGAAATGTGCCCGAAAAATTTGCACCCGTCTTTTTTTTATATTTTAGTGAGTGTGTGGGGTGTGTGTGTGTGTGTGTGTGTGTGTGTGTGTGTGTGTGTGTGTGTGTGTGTGTGCGTGCGTGCGCGCGTGTGTGTGTGTGCGTCTGTGTGTGTATGTATATGTGTGTATATGAGTTTCGTGTATTTGTGTATATGTGTGTGTGTGTGTGTGTGTGTGTGTGTGTGAGTGAGTGAGTGAGGGAGAGAGAGAGAGAGAGAGAGAGAGAGAGAGAGAGAGAGAGAGAGACAGAGACAGAGACAGAGACAGAGACAGACAGAGAGAGAGAGAGAAGAGAAGAGAAGAGAAGAAAGCGTGTGTGTGTGTGTGTGTGTGTGTGTGTGTGTGTGTGTGTGTGTGTGTATGTGTTTGTGTGCGTGTGTGTATGCGTGCGTGTGTGCGTGCGTGCGTGCGTGCGCATACCTGCACAGGTGCCCAAATCCAAAGTGTGCCCAGTGTCAGTGGCCAGAGTCCAATGGACGGTGGAACCAGGCAGGTCAGACAGACCATCACAACCCACAGCGAGAGATGAAGGAGCCAGCCCAATGAAAGAACGAAGGCTGATGAATTCGCTGTCCGCGTGACTATCGCAATTAGTCAGTCGTAAACCTGTCATAACATTGTAAGACATGTATTGAAAATTGCCGTCTTGCCGATTTGGGGCGATTTTAAATTGTAAAACCAGGCGATAAAATCACGAATTTGGTTAAAACGTGCACACAGTAAAACCAACCAACCAACCAACCAACCAACCGACCTGGAAAAAACCCAAAAAAAGCAAAAACAAGATCGTCAAGCCATTCTAATAGTCCCCATTTTCATACACAAAATTACTGAAGAAAATCCAGGTTTGATACTTTTCAGGGTCACTGTGACCTTGAAGAAGCATCACACGAATAAAGTTTAAGAACACTGGTGGAACGTCACAGCAGTAAAAGCGGAATTTAAATTCATTGTCGAAAGTTTTCAAGAAAACCTATTCACACACACATCCTGGTCTAAGCTGATACTACCAGCATGATGGGAAACGTTGCGATAGGAAGCGAACAGGTCAGTTTTAAATGTTGCAGCTGATACCAACAGCATGATGGAAAACATTGTGATAGGAAGCGAACAGGTCAGTTTTAAATGTTGCAGCTGATACCAACAGCATGATGGAAAACATTGAGATAGGAAGCGAACAGGTCAGTTGTAAATGTTGCAGCTGATACCAACAGCATGATGGAAAACATTGCGATAGGAAGCGAACAGGTCAGTTGTAAATGTTGCAGCTGATGCCAACAGCATGATGGAAAACATTGCGATAGGAAGCGAACAGATCAGTTGTAAATGTTGCGGGCTGGGATTGAACTCAGATCCTGAGTCCATGGCTGTATCAAAAGAACCAACCTGCCCGCAAAAAAAAAAAAAAGAAAAAAAGCAAAACCGTGGCCTGGCCGGGGTCTGAACCCACATCCCCTGCGTAATAAACATGATGCTCTAACACAAAAGAGAGTTCTCGAACGTTATACAGAACCGATAATGTTACACGATTGTGAGGCGTGGACAGTCAACACGCAAAGCCAGAACAAGATTGAGGCAGCAGAAGATGTGGTTTCTAAGAAGAATGTTGAGAGTTCCATGGACAGCAAAGAAAACAAACGAGGCAGTCTTGATGGAGGCAGACACAACAAGATCATTCATAAGTAAGATTAGGAAAAGACAGGCAACATTTATAGGCCATTTTATGAGGAAAGTTGTAGGGAAAGAGAACACCAGGGAGACCCAGGGAAAAAATATTGGACGGACTTGCAGGGTGGCTGAGAACAGAGAGGGTGGAAGATATGCTTGCGGCGACGAGGGACAGATACATATGGAGGGCCATGATCGCTAACGCCATGTGGCAAGGCACTTAATGATGATGGTAGTCACAACAGTAAAGCTGGAGGAAAAGAGAACACCAGGTAGACCCAGGGGAAAAATATTGGGCGGACTTGCAGGATGGCTGAGGACAGAGAGGGTGGAAGATGTGCTTGCGGCAACAAGGAATAGATGCATATGGAGGGCCATGATGGCCAACGCCATGCGGCAGTGCACACGATGATGATGATGAAGATGATGATGATGATGATGCTCTAACAACTGAGATAACGGCCATAGGTAGGACAAACCGTCGTTGCTGTTCCTTACACCAGAGGCAGCAGTCTTCAAAATAGTCTGCCCGCCGTCCCATCCTGACGCCACCCGACGGTCCAGGGAGATGTTCACAGCAGTCTCCACCGTCCGGTTCCCGTTGACGTAGTTTGTGACCCTGCATCCCACTTCCTTCCCATCAGCCTCTTCGGGGGTCAGCAAGCAGACGACCCCCTCTTGACCTTGACACTGACCGCTCCACTGAATCATGTCCACGGCCATTGGGTAAAACACCGACACGTCACAGATGATCCGGATATACTGGGTGCCCTCTGTGTCGTTGACGTTGTCGTATCGTATCGTGACGTTATCTGGGCCATCTGTAAAAATCACAATGGATAGTTTTTTTCTTTCTTTTATTATTCCATTTCATGTTAGATAAGAGAGAGAGAAAGAGAGAGAGAGAGCGAGAGAGAGAAAGAAAGAGAGAGAGGGAGAGAGACAGTCAGACAGAGAGACAGACTGAGACAGAGAGAAAGAGACACAGACAGACAGACAGACAGACAGAGAGAGAGAGAGACAGAGAGAGAAAGATGGAAACAGAGAGAGAGAGAGATACAGTGTATGTGTGTGTGTGTGTGTGTGTGTGTGTGTGTGTGTGTGTGTGAGAGTATGTGTGCATGTGCGTGTTTGTGTGCCTGTGTGTACGCGTGTGTCTGTGTGTATCTTTGTGTGCTAGTTTGTCTGTTTGTCTGTGACATAAATGTATGAACAAGATCGTTTCATCTCTCCCTGAGTGGATCTTTACCAAATTATGTTCAAATGTGTCAACAGTTAAGGAGATCGAATGCATATAATTTTGGCAGCCATGATGCAAAAGTCAGGGTTAAGATTACAGAAGTAACCCCCCCCCCCCCCCACCAAAAAAAAAAAAGCCTAAAAACTATTATTTTTTGAGGGACCAGTCGCCGTGGTGTAGTGGTAAACGCAATGGACTACCGACTGGAAGGTTGTGGGATCGAATCCCCATCAGTTTCTTCAAAAATCATTGTGTGAATTTTCGGCTCTAACCGGCTCCTACCCAGAGTTGGGCGTGCTATGGGCTCATTGGGAAGACTGGAACCACACAGTCGAGTCTCATCCACTTCGCGGATGCGTCATTGATGGCGTTGCTCAAATCCTCTGACCAACAGAGCAGGTGTCTGTATCTTTCGAGCCTGGTTGACGCCAGGATATATTGTGATAGTAAGCATAGAGTACAACCCTGTCACGTGGTCTCAATCCTAGATGGAACTCCATAGCATCATGATTATCATCCACATCGACATCATCATCATCGCATAACAAAGACTGTTTCAGCTTCTGTGGCCATTGGAGTGGTGTAGAAAATGGGACGAAAATAAAAAGGTGAGCATAAAGGTAACCTCCCTCAATGCAATGATACTGAAAAAAAGAAAAATTTTTTGAGGATGTGCGAGAACAGCATTTTCCGAGAAATTTCTGGCAATATTCAAACTCTGTTTTCAGTGTTCTGGACAATCAACCCAACAATATTCAAACTCTGTTTTGAGTGTTCTGGACAATCAACCCAATAATATTCAAACTCTATTTTCACTGTTCTGGACAATCAACCCAACAAAATTCAAACTCTGTTTTCACTGTTCTGGACAATCAACCCAACAATATTCAAACTCTGTTTTCACTATTCTGGACAATCAACCCAACAAAATTCAAACTCTGTTTTCACTGTTCTGGACAATCAACCCAACAATATTCAAACTCTGTTTTCACTATTCTGGACAATCAACCCAACAATATTCAAACTCTGTTTTCACTGTTCTGGACAATCAACCCAACAATATTCAAACTCTGTTTTTATTGTTCTGGACAATCAACCTAACAATATTCAAACTCTGTTTTCACTATTCTGGACAATAAACCCAACAATATTCAAACTCTGGTTTCACTGTTCTGGGCAATAAACCAATCCCTCGATGAACTTTGAGTTTCATTTCAAGCGAAGATTCTTCAGGGTCAAGATGACCATGAGAGATTAAAATTCTGGATTTTCTGTAATTGTGTGTGTGTGTGTGTGTGTGTGTGTGTGTGTGTTGTGTGTGTGTGTGTGTGTGTGTGTGTTGTGTGTGTGTATGTGTGTGTGTCTGTGTGTATGTGTGTGTGTGTGTGTATGTGTGTGTGTGTGTGTGTGTGTGTGTGTGTGTTCAATCTTTAATTTAACGTCTGTTCACTATGAGTGATATTAGACGGGGGGGGGGGGGGGGGGGGGGGGAATGGAGGATGAGAGATGGGCGTGTTGCATTGTGGGGGGAGGGGAGACAGAGTAAAAGACATAAATAAATGGGTAAATAAAAAAATGGAACAAGATCTTAACACTAACAATTAACATTAACAATGTGAAGGAAAAATTTAACGCTAAAATACTAACTTCATAAACTTAAAGCAATCCATTAACAGGACTGTGAACCAATGATTCTGAAATTTTAACTGATAAAGACTGATCAGAAGTTACTTCTTTAAAATGAGTTTCAGAATAGTTTTCTTGTGTAAATATTTTTGGTAAAAAAGAACGTAGCATTTTGGAGTAAAATAAACTGTGAAACAGTGTGAATTGTTCTCCGCAAATACACTTGATATTTTTACAATATTTTGTTTTCAACGCGTTTAGCTGAATACGAAAATGAACAGCAACAATCGATCTCGAATGATATATGGAAGAATACTGCAATTTTTTACATACATTTTGTAATGAAAGTTTTATCATTTGTTGTGTCACAAACTTTTCATTGAAATGTTCATGAAATCGAATCCATGAAGCTGATTCTAGCAAGTTGCAAGCTTCTTTTACGGAAGTTTTAATACGTAATTCTATAGTATTATTAGTGTTGTGTGCACCTTGTTTAGCTGCTCTGTCTACTACTTCGTTGCCATGAAGACCAACGTGAGAAGGCACCCAGCATAAACTGATATCTATACCTTTTGTCCTTAAACGATGTATAAGATGATTTGCCTCAGTAATTAAGTCAGGTCTTGTGTCTGTATTAAAAGACTGTAAGGCATATAATACAGATTTTGAATCAACAAAGAGAACCACTTTAAAAAAGACAGGTTTAAGGTCTACTAAATTATGCAACGCTTGTGTAATAGCGACTAATTCCGCTGTAAATATAGATATATTTGGCCCAAGGGAAAATGACTTTTGTATTTTAAATTTTGGAACATAATACGCTGCTCCAGCAGATTTATTTTCTAAGACTGACCCATCGGTAAAAATATGGAGGTGGGTACGGTATTTTTCATCGTGTGTGTGTGTGTGTGTGTGTGTGTGTGTGTGTGTGTGTGTGTGTGTGTTTGTGTGTGTGTTCTGGAATATGTGTGTGTGAGCGTATGTGGGTATGTGTACGCGCATGCATGCGTTCGAGCTCTTACGCGTGTGTCTGAGTCAGCTTGTGTTTGGAATATAATATATATATATATATATAATAGACGCTCGCACGTACTCGTTCACGCACGCATCAACGGTCACAACACTCACAAGCCACTCCCCCGCTGAGGGAAACAGCAGACGACGTGGAACCGTCAGAAAACTTCGCCTGGCACCATTTCTCCATGCCCATATGGTACCGGGTTAGGTTCTCAGAGGGGAACAACAATGACCTGACACCGTGTCGTCCTGCGGCGAAAACTTGATGCTTCCCTAGCAACCATACCAGAGTCCCGTTAAAAGGTTCCTCTGAGTTGCTGAGCGTGCATTCACACACTACGTCACCAGACACCGGGATGACTTTCACCCCCGAACAATTGTGCCTGGGTACGATGCTGCCGTGACCTGCAAGGCAGTCAGCTTGGTCAGAATTATTATTATGGTTATTGTTGTTATTGTTTAAAGCCCAGCCGACTGCGTAGAGCCATATCAGGGCTATAACCAGTTCAAAACATACACGATACTTCAACAACAACAACAACAACAACAACAACAAAAGAAAAAAGAAAATTAAGCGCACATATCTATGAAGATCAGGAAGAGAGTTCTTGAATGTTATATAGAACCAATACTGTTGTACGGATGGGAGGCGTGGACAGTCAACAAACAAAGCCAGAGCAAGATTGAGGCAGCCGAGAAGTGGTTTCTAAGAAGAATGTTGAGGGTTCCATGGACAGCAAAGAAAACAAACGAGACAGTCTTGATGGAGGCAGACACAAGTAGATCACTCATAAGGAAGATTAGGAAAAGACAGGCAACATTTATAGGTCATTTTATGAGGAAGGGGATTTGGAGCACCTGGTCACAACGGGAAAGCTGGAGGAAAAGAGAGCACCGGGTAGACCCAGAGAGAAAATGCTGGACGGACTTATAGAGTGGCTGGGGACGAGGAGGGTGGGGGAGATGCTAGGGGCAACGAGAGATAGGGGCAACGATGATCGCCAACGCCATGCGGCAAGGCACCTGATGATGATGATCTATGCATCAGCGCACACAATACAAAGAGACGCCCCTGGCGCTGACCACTCCGTCCAATCTATCACAGAGGAGATTTAAAAAAAAACGAACCTGAACATAAATTTAAACACGACTAAGGACACTTAAACATATCTAAAAAAAAGGGCCCAAATTACCCAAAATTGCCTCCG
>JAPXFY010000029.1:34975835-34978165 GCA_030674185.1 Monoplex corrugatus
TAAATAGCAATGACACTAACACTAACAATAACAATGACAACAACAACAATAATAACAATAACAATAAGAGACGACAATAACAACAACAACAAGAAATAACAATCCCGCTGATAAAATGGTTGAGTCCGAGTTCGGAGTTTGGAGTTTGTTCACATGGGACTCATCGGATTCGGGCAGTTCCATATGAGTTCTACCCAAATGTGCCAGGCATCTTCTGGCAGACTCCCTGAGCCTGCGCAAAACGCTATGTATGCGTTGGCAAGGTCATGAATTCGGGGGAGGGGAGCGGACGCGGGGGAAGGGGCTTTTGAAACACTAAGCTGACACCACCAGAATGATGGAAACATTCAGATGGTAAGCAAACAGGCCAGTTTTTGTTAATTCTGCATGGTGGAGTTTGAACTCGAGATATCAGATCTTGAGTCCACGGCAAAGAAAACAAACGAGACAGTCTTGATGGAGGCAGACACAAGAAGATCATTCATAAGAGAAGATTAGGAAAGGACAGGCAACGCTTATAGGCCATTTTATGAGGAAAGAGGAATTAGAGCACCTGGTCACGACAGGAAAGCTGGAGGGAAAGAGAGCACCAGGTAGACCCAGGGAGAAAATGCTGGACGGACTTGCAGAGTGGCTGAGGACATAGAGGGTGGAAGGTATGCTTGCGGCAACAAGGGATAAATTCATATGGAGGGTCATGATCGCCAACGCGCCATGCGGCAGGGCACATGAACATGATGATGAAGATGATGATGATGATGATGATGATGATGATGATGGGTCCATGGCTCTATCATAAGAACCAACTAGCCCGTGTGAAGGCCAGTCAACCATTCAGACATCGAATCAGTTTGATATAAACAGTGTACTCTAAATCACAGAGACCGCCACCGTTTAAGCAGAGACACAGACACAAAAAGTACAGCGAGGACGCGTTATTTAGTACACAAAACAAGACAGGCACAATTATGGAATTTTCGGCCCACTGGCCTTTGTCAAACGTACAAAAACAAAAACAAACAAACAAACAAAAACAAAACAAACAAAAACAACAACAAACAAACAAACAAACAAACAAACAAACACAAAACAAATCAAAACAAAAACAGACTAAAAGAAAACTCCAAAACAAACAAACAAACAAACAAAAAAACCGAAACAAAACTAAAACAAACGAACAAACAAACAAAACCGCAACAAAGAACAACTATATAAAACTTTAAAAAACAAATAAAACAAAACAAGCAAAAACAGCAATGCTTCCCTAATAGAGAAAAATGGACGTTTCTGTTCGTTTGTTTTTGTTTTGTGTTAGTTTGGTTTATTTGTTTTTTTCTATTTTTGTTTTTGGTGGTTTGTTTGTTTGTTGTTGTTGTTGTTGTTTTGTTTTTTGGTCTTATGTGTGTTTTGTGTTGTTTCTTGTTTTTTGTTGTTTGTTTGTTTGTGTATATGTATGTGTGTGTGTGTACACGCGCGCACGCGTGTGTGTGGTATATGTGTGTGTATGTATGTATGTGTGTGTGTGTGTGTGTGACTGGGGGGGGGGGGAGGGAGGGATGTGTCTTTTTGTTCTCCTGCGAGAACATCGTGTTACGTGGGGGGGGGGGGGGTCGGTGCCCATGCAGCCTGTAGCCACAAGCGGGGAGGGGATCCCCATTTCCTTTCTGTATAAAAACACTCGTCGCCCTTGGATCGACTCAGTCAGGTGTGACCACGTTACACTTGCTCCGCGGATCCGGTTTTAGCTTCTGGGTGTTAAGAAGAGGACGTAGGAGGTGGAAGGGGGGGGGGGGGGTGAGGGGAGAAGTGGTGCGTGGTGGTGAAGACGTCTTATAGATAACACACGACGTTTACGAGTCCTCATATAGATCACCACCTCATCAATGTTTTCCTCCTCCTCTTTCATCTATTTTACCCTCTTCGCTTCCATCTAGTTTACATACTTTTTCTCTTCCATCTAGTTTACACTCTTTTCTCTTCCATCTAGTTTACACTCTTCTCTTCCATCTAGTTTACACTCTTCTCTTCCATCTAGTTTACACTAGTGTGTGTGTGTGTTTGTGTGTGTGTGTGTGTGTGTGTGTACGTGTGTGTGTGCGTGGAATTGTCTGAATGGGATGAAGCTCTCTTGAGCAAATTCCAGACTCAAGCATCCATCGCACACACACAAACGCACGCACATGTGCGCACACATGCACGCGCGCGCGCACTCACACACACACAGACAGACATACAGACACACAAACTCAGACTCAAGCAATCATCGCACACACTCACACACAGACCCAAACATCCATCGCACACATACTCACGCACACACACACACACAC
>JAPXFY010000029.1:34978265-35005765 GCA_030674185.1 Monoplex corrugatus
CCTCAGAAACATCGTGCTAGATCTGCGCCAGCAAGTTAATACCTTAGAAAGGTCTGTGCTTGCGCAGATCGAGGCCCGGTCGACAGCAACCGCCACCATCAAGACCACCAGGAACAGTCAGACACAGACAGATCTACATGACACAAATCCCACGTACGCAGACGTTCTTAAACAAAAAAACACACACACAGGCAGGACGATCAACAGCCACAAAAATCAAACGAAACAAAATGTAGCAGGAATAGGCTAACTCAAAAGCAAGCGAAAACAGTGCCCGAAAAGAAAACCAAACGGGAAAGAACATCATGACATCAAAAAAGCTAAAGACGTCACATCACAGCTCAAACATGCAACATCACACCCTCTGCAGATATCGGAACAACGTAAAATGAACCACGACCTTCCGTATGTTCTGACTGTCCATGATTCGGTGTTGAGAGATGTAAACTCAAGAAGACTGGGACGAGCTTACGGTTTCGAAGGAGACTCGTGTGCTGTGAATAACATTAATGACATAAAAGGCTCTTTAGACAAGACTCTATCTCAATTTGACAATCCTGCGGACTGTATCGTTTTCCATTGTGGTGTCCGCGAACTAAATAAAGATATCGCAACAACAACTCAACATCTTACTACTTACATCAAATATGTAGCACAAGAATACACAAACACAAAGATAGTCATCAGCAAGGTTGCCCCCATACGACATGCACGTATGGAGGTTCAGCTTTCTTATCTGCTGAGCTTGTTGACATCAAAAACATATCTATTGTCTCCCACGAAAACCTTTGTACTATTACAGGGCCCCTCCAGGGGAAAGCAGTATTCTGACTGAATTGATAGTCTGGTAAAGCACGCCATTACTGGTTACTCGACATTTTCCAGGCAAACGGGATCTAATGCTCACATTGTTCTTGTCCAACTATAGTGGGCACAGAGGGCAGATTATCTAGAATACCATATGTCTCCGTGAACACCAACATGTCGCAGTAATCATTAATGTCCAAGTAAATTAGCAGGATGTTGAATAACGACCAGGGCCTCTTGGCCATGGTGGCTACGATGATCAAATTTCATTGTCAGGTTGGACGGATGTTGGTGGCAGAGACAAAGCTCGGTAATTCGATTCCTGGACAGATACAGATTACCTAGGAGACTAATATGCGCTAGCAATTACCAGTGTCCAGGGAAAATGCCAAAAAATTGAACAACAACCGTGGCCGCTAAGCCAAGATGGCTACGATACTCAATCTTCATTGTCAGGTTAGACAGCTGTTGGTGGCAGAGACAAAGCTCACTAATTAGAATCGCACTGTATAAAGGCCAGACAGTCGGTCTTGAGGTTCAGTCAGCAGTGAGTCAGAATTGAGTCAGCATTGAGTCAGCATTGAGTCAGCGCGCAGTCAGCCATTAGGTCAGTGAGCGAGTGACGTCTCATCTTCTAACCTATCTTAGAGACATGTGACCCACATTTCATTTTATACTTCGTTAGGGTAGGGATAGGAATAGGTAGTATTTTATTTTCCATGAAGCAAAGAGAGAGGGAATAGAGTACGACTTATGGAAGTGTTCAGTATTCCAATGATATGCAAGTTAGTGAAGATTCGTAGTGCATCTTACGGTTTTAGGAATGTTAGGATCCATGGCACTCACGAATGGTGAATTACGCTTTTGTTTAATTGAATAAAGGTTTTGTAGTTATCAATCTATGTGTGGACTACTTATGAGAATCATGTCTAATGTGGTTAGTGCATTTCCTCTCGTCACTCTCCTTCCTTGTTGTGTGTGTGACTTCTAAGTACAGAAACAACTCTTCATAATCACCCCCAATTCCTATCCTTCTTGCACTTCTTCATAAACATCCCCCTATTCCTTATTCCTGCGATAGTGGGAAACTCAGACCCTACTTGCGATACATATAGTAGAGAAACAATTCTTGATATACATCCCCAATTCATCTTCTTGTTATAGATGAAAGAACGTTATCCTTGCGATTATACTATCAATACTTTCAAATGATAAGGTCTGACTGGTTGTTATCACCTACACAATGAACATTTGGTGTGTGCCGAAAGTTAAATTTTCTAGAAGAAACTAATGGAAGTCTTAGCGCTTCGGTACACACAACTGGTGTACTGATTGTCCGTTAGATTTGCGGGGGACTAGGCACTTGTCTGGGTGTTTTCGCGGGCGGGCTACGTACTGGCTATTACACGGCGTTAGTTTTCCAACGCCCTGAAGGCGGCGTTGATTAAAGACAGTCCGCTCTAGGTTCTATAGGACTGCAACGTAATAGTGTTGTGTAACAGATTGAAGATTGGGACAATACTGAACTACAGAGTTCGTAGGCCTGGCTTTTTGATTGATTGATTTGGTTCAGTTTTTACGTCGACACCCACCTCAGGTGATATGGTCGACGGGGATAACCATCCCAGGGAAGTGGGGGAATGAGGACTTATCTAATCCTATACCGACACCACCAGAACAACAATGATGTTAAGATGGAGCAGTGAGAAGGCCAGTTTTAATATAGCGCACCCTGGGATTCGAACCCACAACCAGGGCCTGGCTTTAGAGTACATGTACTCTTTATAGATCTGGCTCATTGTTTAGATAAGACAGCAGTTGTATATGCGTAATGCATTGGTTAGATCTTTTGAACGTTCAATGCGTAGCTATGGATGGGCAGAGGCTGTGAAACAAAAGTATCATTTGGATGAGAGAACGCAAGGCGTTTTTGATCTAGACAAGCACTCTACACTGCGAGCATGGTAGATAAATTGGAAAAGCTCGTAACAGAGCAAGGCACTCTGTTACAATATATCACCACTGTCATTAGAAAATCTATGTCATTGTCGTCTGCAGACCATTCTGACTCCTCCACACCCGATTAGTTGTCACAAACAGTAGTACTGACACAGTCTAAGCATTGACATAGACTTGTGCAAGGCGTAGCGTGTTTCCATTTTCACAGCTGCAACTGCATATTTTGTATGCACATTTCATCAATTGAACAAAGCATCCAGGCGCACAGATTGTAGCCATCCACTAAATGCTCACATTAGGAGGGTTGGAATCAGAATATGCTTTCCATCCATGGCCTGTCAGTGGGGGTGTACTGATGGTACATGAAAAGCAACATTGCCAGATCGCCGCCTGGTAGATGACTCTCTTGGAATGCAAAGCAAGACAGTCACTGTTTGGCAGCTGTCTGAAGACTTAAACCTCCCTTCATTGACACATGCTGTCTTCTGGCTATGGAGTTTTTCAAACTGTTTAAGTGCTTCAGCTGCTGTGGTATCACCTACCTCCCATTCCTGGCCAACACCAGCAAAGATGTCGACAAAGACAACTGATTCTGACATGACTGATGAACGCCCAAGTAAACTCTGCAATGTCTGTGGATTCAACAGTTTCCAAGAAACGACATCACCCTGGAAATAACCATCACAGTTGCTGTGACAGTTTTGTGAATTTGGTTTTCTGTCTCATCAAAGTTAACAAGACCCCCCCCAATATAAAAAAAAAAAAAAAAATAAAAAGAAAAGAAAGAAAAAAAAAAATCACCGTTTGCTGTAAAAGCAGACGAAACCAAAAGTATGTAGTTATAGGACGGCCAAATCATACCAAGAAATTTGAAATAAGTGCATTTTACTTAATCGTAAACCTTTTGGTTTTCATTGTGTACACATTTATTCTCTTCCGAAGCAATATTATTGAAACATTAAGCCTCAGATTTCTAAATACTGTTGTGGATGCTGTGTTCAACGAAATACACCGATAGGCCTGAGTATACCGATAGGGTTGTTAACCCTTTGATTCCCTCACCCTATCCACCAGCTTCCTGCTGGAAGCTGGTGGATAGGGTGAGGGAATCAATGGGTTGTTTCTGCTTTGCTAGTATGGTTGGCAGTGCAGGATGCTGGAGGACAGGGTGCGGGAGTCAAAGGGTTAACAGGCGTCCATGCTGAATTGTTGCAGGCAGCTGCAGGGTTACTGCTGACCGATTTGAGTGCAGTGCATTTTTGGTGTATATATGAGTACGTGTATATGAGTATTTCCTTTGTTGTTGTTGTTGTTGTTTGATGGCCACCATGCTGTATGGGTATGAGCGTGCGTGTATAAGTGTGTGTGTTGTGTGTGTGTGTGTGGTGTGTGTGTGTGTGTGGTGTGTGTGTGTGTGTGTTGTGTGTGTTTGTGTGTGTTTGTGTGTGTTTGTGTGTGTGTGTATGTGTGTATGTGTTTCTCTCTCTCTCTCTGTGCGTGTGTGTGTGTGTGTGTGTGTGTGTGTGTGTGTGTGTTTGTTTCTCTCTCTCTCTCTCTCTCTCTCTGTATGTCTCTTTCTCTCTCTCTCTCTGTTTTTTTCTCTCTGTTGTGTGTGTGTGTGTGTGTGTGTTGTGTGTGTGTGTGTGTGTGTGTGTGTGTAAGTGTGTGTGTGTATGTGTGTGTGTGTGTGTGTGTGTGTGTGTGTGTGTGTGTGTGTTTACTGTTATTTGTTATTTCTCATTTCTTGTTTATTCTTCTAGCTATTTATTTATACATTTTGTATATTTATTCATTTGTTAATTTTTTTTAATCTTGTTTATTTATTTACTTACTTTTTTTCTTTCCTCAGAAGCGGACGACACACTGGAGGGGCTAAGATTAAGAAAATATTGTTTTCATCTTGTTGATAGGCAGCGGAGGCTTTGTGTATTGATTAGGGGTGGGGGGAGGGGGCTTTCTGTGATGTGAGACAAGTCTATACTTAGTGGCTAGTTGTGTTTTGATTCAGCCTTTTAATTATGTATTCATTTTATGTGTTTATTATTTTCTTTGAAGACAAAATACACAGATATACACGTCATTTACATGTAACCAATAGTATTCCAGTAACAGACTGATGCAATAGTAGTATAAGATACAATGAACAGATAAATAAATAAATAGATAAACAAATTAATTAATTAATTAATTAATCAATTTGATTGATTAAAAGGCTAAGCAGGACCTCAGGACATGGCTAGCTCATGGGTTTATGTGCAGGCTTATTAATGATGCATCCATAAAGTGGCTTGGATGGTACTCGAACTATGTGGTTCCAGTCTTCCCAAAGAGCCCATAGCACGCTCAAGCTCTTGGCATGAATCAGTTGGTGCTGAAAAATCCCATAAGATTTCATGGGATTCGAACCCACAACCTTCCAGTCAGTTGTTCGACCCCTCTACTCTACAGTGACTGGTCAGTTCTCATTTCTGTTTATCTTGTCTTTAAAAACAAAACAGGTAATAATACGTAGGCTACTTGGAAAAACCCAGCCTGTCCTTCTGTTGTGCCACACTCCTGATTGACAATAGGAAAAACCCGGGTGGTTTGACGTTTGGGGTGTGTGTGTGTGTGTTTGTTTGTGTGTGTTTTGTGTGTGTGTGTGTGTTTGTGTGTGTGTGCGGCACAGACATCTAAGATATAGACTGCGCACGCCTGTCTGCGAGTGGTCCCATAGCGCCACCATTTACCGAGGACCGGTCTGCTCGTTCTCGGCAGCTGGGCGTAATACAATATATTATTTAGCAATGACCGGCGTGTTTATTTGACTGAAAAACGTGTTTCACTGTTAAAAAAAATATCGGGAACGACTACCAGTACTGTTTAGCAGAAGGTCATAGCTAAGGGACAGAGTCTGTTTAATTGGTGTAGCTTTACACTTGATGCTTTGACTGATAACGGAATAAAGTGACCCCCCTGACCAGGAAATTCCAATGCCATGTGTTAGGTCTGCACTATCTTCCTTGATAAACTGTCTGCTAGGTACCAGGCGTGGGAATTCACGAGTTATTATAAACTTTACCATCTAGATTGACTGCTCTCTCTCTCTCTCTCTCTCTCTCTCTCTCGCACACACACACACTCACTCACTCACTCTCTCTCTTTCTTTCTCACTCGCTCTGTGTGTGTGTGTGTGTGTGTGTGTGTGTGTGTGTGTGTGTTTGTGTCTGTGTGTGTGTGTGTGTGTGTGTGTGTGTGAGAGAGGTGTCAAAGATTCCTTTAGACTTCAGTACAGCACAGTACAGTTACCACTGGGACGTGAGCATGCCTCTGGCATTGTTCTTGTCGTTCTCTGTGATCAAGGCAGTGGCACGTGCTTACTGCAAAGTACGCATGCACCACCTTGTCAACAAGTATCACAACAAACTGATCACTGGAAAGTACGTACGTAAAACGATGAGTAAACTGATTCTTTTTATGCATCAGTAAGCCCTGCGTTCAGAGCATTGGCTAGTTCTGTTTTCGGCATGTGTAACAGTCAAACACAATTTGCATTTATGTTAGATACTTTTAAAGGCCCCTACTGCACACACGTTGAAACATTCTTCAGCTTGTTTGGTAGTGGGGTGGAGGTTTCCTGTTATAAGCAATGGTTTAGATGTGATCTTTTCTGTATGTATTTCACATCATGAGCAAGACGATGAGTGAGAGAGAGAGAGAGAGAGAGAGAGAGAGAGAGAGAGAGAGAGAGAGAGAGAGAGAGAGAGAGATTTGAAAGTAGCATTATGACCTTATGACGACTGTGAATATGGGTTTAATGATAGACTAAAAAAGCTCTCTGTGTTGTTCCACCACATAAAATAATAACAAACCAGTAAACTAAATATGCCATGTGCATATCAGTCCTCTCTCTCTCTCTCTCTCTCTCTCTCTCTCTCTCTCTCTCTCTCTCTCTCTCTCTCTCCTCTCTCTCTCTCTCTCTCTCATGTGAATATTTATGTCGTTTATGGAAAACATCACAGAAAGACAAAGTGCAAGTCTTGTTGTGTTGTCCAGCTTTAAGAAATTTCAGAGTAAACTACTGCAGAGAAAAACATCTTCAGCCAAATTTTTACATTAATCCATACATTTTTTACAGTGTCAGATTGAATTTACTCATGTCAGAGAGTATGGCGTCTACTGTTTGTAATCTGGCCACATACACCTAAATAGGGCTGATCAGAATACATATCATAAATTGTTGCATGTTTAATGTTGATGCTTGCTGTGGTCAATATTTTTGATCTGATTTGTTATGATTGTCAGAGTATTTCGTTTATGGGTCAGGACGCTTACCCCACTTTTCTTTGTTCATTTACTTTTGCTGTTAAGCCCATGTTCCCCCTTAAGTAAGAGACTTTGAACTTTTTCAGATTAAATATCATAATATGTGAATCGTGAATCGTGAATCTCTGTGTTTGTCCGTGTGTGTGTGTGTGTTGTGTGTGTGTGTGTGTGTGTGTGTGTGTGTGTGTGTGCGCGTGTGTGCGTGCGTGCGTGTGTGTGTGCGCGTGCCTGTACGTGTGGTGTGTGTGTGTATTATGCGGAAGAGAGAGTCAAAGTTTACACACACACACACACACACACACACACACACACACACACACAACACACACACAAACACACACACATACGCATGCACGCGCGCGCACGCACAAACACACACACACGCACACACATTCACCACACGCACGCTAATAATGGGTCAACGGAGATTTCTTTAAAAAAAAAGATATTTAAACGGTACAGCCTGGCTTTCCCCTCTGTCCGTCACTCATTTACACAGACAGCTGAGCGCTGGTAAGTCCCCAAAATGGCGGCCACTTGCAGCCAGCGGTGGGGCCATTTCGCCTCAACGCTCGCAGACAGGCGCACGCAGTCTATATCTGAGATGTCTGTGGTGTGCGGGCGTACGTGTGTGTACACGGGGCTTGTGTGTGGTGTGGGTGCACGTGTGTGGTGTGCGTGTATGGGTGCGCAAACATACGTGTGCGTAAGTTTTGTCTGTCTGTGTGTGCATGCGTGTAGGTATGTGAGTGAGTGAGTGGTGTGTGTGTGTGTGTGTGTGTGTGTGTGTGTGGTGTGTGTGTGTGTTGTGTGTGTGTGTGTTGTGTATGTGTTTCTGCATGTGTGTGTGTGTGTGTGTGTGTTCTCTCTGTGTTGTGTGTGTGTGTGTGTTTGAGGTTAGTATCACAGGGGCCCCTATACACAAAGTTAGCTGTCTGCTTATTCTAATCAGAGTGGTAGATAATGTGTGTCGATTTGCAGCCATTTTGGAGAAAACGTGACGTAAATTCCGACAGTTAACAACTTCGGCCTTACTGCTGAAAAACTAGGTCGCTGGGTAAAGTTTAAAAATAGCACAGTTGCCTGCATTTACCAGTGGAGCTGACAGAAGCTTTGTACCCGCGTGAAAAGTCATTGTTTTGTGTGACCCGTCCAAGTCGCACAAATGCGACCATGACGGTCGTACGCGAAGTCGCTTGATTGCGACCATGGCGGGAAAAGAGTTAAACCCAATGGGTATAACAACTGTGACAAATTGTGCATGATGTAATCATACAAGAGACTCTATTGAACATTTGCTATGGAGCTATTACTGTATCCGTAACTTCTGGAAATTAATCAAACAATTAATCAACAAAAAATGCGAAAACACGTTTGAAATATAAGTCGCACGAAACCTTACATTGTTCAGTGTTGATCAACATGTAAAAGAGATAGAATATTTGATCTTTTAATAATGCTTGCAAAAGATTTCATCTATAAATGCAAAATTACCAATGTGTTCCTAACTTACATACTTTCCAAAGACAACTAAATGTGAGATTCAAAATTAAGCAGTATAATGCCAAAATAAACTCACTTGTCCATCTTTAATGCTCAGTGGAACAACTGTATGTCAATATTTTGTCAATAGAAAACAAGGTTGTTTTCATGATATATACTAAATCTTGATGTACATATTGAAACCTTCAATGAATAAAGTATTGATACATAAGTTGTGTTTGTTGTATATGATACGTAAATCGTGTTTGTTGTATATGAAACCTTCATTATATGAAATATATACATATGTTTTGTATGTAATATGTTGTTTATATGTCAACAGTCTATTTCCTACGTGTTTGAATTGATGTAATGTTCTATTACTTTCTTTACTTGTTGATGTTTGTTTATTATAAAACAAAAAGAAATAATTAAAAAGATTTTTGTACACACACACACACACACACACACACACACACACACACACACACACACACACACACACACACACACACACACACACTATATATATATATATATATATATATATATATATGTGTGTGTGTGTATACTGAACAACTGATAATAAAGCAATGAACATCGTAAATTTATGGTCAAACAGACCCTCCAGTCACAGATGACTTGACAAAATTTGAAAGAGGAGAGAATAAAGAGAGATGTGAGAATCCTCATACACAGCCAAGAGGAAACATCGGATTTTATTTGGGATTTAATGTCATCTTCCAAGCCCCATGTAAGCCCCCAAGAGGAAGACTTTATCTATTGGACTGTTGAACTATTGCATTCTGAAGGAAATCAATTCAGCTTTTCGTGTGCCTTACCTTGTCACTTGTTTTGATGCTTGTGCATTTCATCAGGCGTATGGCAATGATGAACATATACTGGGAAAAAAGACACAACACGATGTTACAGAATACAATACAATACAATCAATACAATACAATACAAGCAATACAATACAATACAATACAATACACGCAACACACAAATAACACAATCAATCAATCCAATCAATCATCAATCAATCAATCCAATACAGTACAATACAATACAATACCATGCCATACCATGTCATACCATACCATACCATACCATACACATACCATACATACAATACAATACAATACAATACAATACAATACAATACAACTATCCGCTGAATAAAATATGTAACACTCTTGCTGATGTTTTGTTGTTTATACAAATTAATGTTTAGCTTTATGTTCACAATCTGTATAACTCATTTGCTGTTATTTCTTCTGCCTTTTTCTTCATTCATCATATAGTTTTCAAACATGCAGTGTTACACTTCCTTTATGTGGTAGGCTGTTTGTGTAATTTGTTTTAAAAGGAATAAACACTTGTTCTTGTTCAAACACCAGCAAGCTTTAGATCCACTGATCTTGATATATACCTATCATCATTTATTGATTTATTCCTTCAGTATCTATTTTCTCTACACAATGTTTTGATGATGACGTTTCACAGTTGGTATGTCTTTATGTCTATTACCATCCAAATTAGTCTGCGTTCAACAGTGACCGAGAAAATGGCGTGCAAAGTTAGCGCTCCTGAAAATTACCCATCACTCTTTCCGGCCTGTTTCAGCTGGTTCTCAGGGTCCCAAAACCACTAAACTGAGCAGAAATCATACCTTTTCATTCTGTTCTATCATTTTTCACCAGAAAAAGCAGAATCGCAATCGGTCTTTTTTTTTTTTCCCTTCTTTCTTTTTCTTTTTTTTTTTTTTTTTTCTTTTTCTTTTTTTTTTCTTTTTCTTTTTTTTTCTTTTTTCTTTTTTCAAGATACGGACCTTGCCATGGCAGCCATCTTGCACAAAAAAGTGACCATCTGAATCTACCCTTACGACACATCTCATCTGGTTATTAGAGCATGTCGAGTCCAAATTACCATTCAAATGGTCTCCTATCAACAGTGGCCGAGAAAACGGCGTCCAAAGTTAGCGTTCTTGAAAATAAGACATCACTCATTTCGGCCTGTTTCAGCTGGTTCTCAGGGTCCAAAAACCACTAAACTGAGCAGAAATCATGTTTTGGTATTTTGTTCTATCATTTTCCACAAGAAAAAGCTGAATCGTATTCGGTCTTTTTTGTTTTGTTTTTGTTTGCTTTTTCACAGCCATGGGCCTGGCCATACCAGTCATTTTTCACATAACAGCAACCCCCGAACCTACCCTTGTGACACATCTCAGTTTATTTTGAGCATGCCAAGTCCAAATTTACCTTTCAAATTAGCTTACCGTCAACAGTGGCCGAGAAAACTAGTCATCACTCTTTTTTGGTCTGTTTCAGCTTGGTTCTCAGGGTCAAACTATAGTTTTTTTGCTAACTTCAAATTATTGTTGAACTTTTACATAATACTCGAAAACAGTGAGCGACGTTCCATTCGCGACCATCTGGTCATTTGTGAGATGAATAACTAAATATGAATAGATAGGCAGTTCATCTAGAAGAGGGACAACTCGATTTCAAATCCACGACACGTACCCGCCTTGAGTAAGCGCCCTTGTGCCTCAGAACGCTAAAGCTGTGTCTGCAGAGATCGTTCCACATATGGCAGTCACTTCACCTGTCAGTAGCGAGAGAAGTGGCGAGAGGATCACACGCCCTCTTCACACTTAAACCCTTTGACTCCCGCGCCATATCCACCATCTGCAACCCCCCGTGGGGATATCGGGGGCTCTTTCAGTATGTATATATCCCCACCTTCTGGAAATTCTGTGCTAGAAATGTCCTCTTTTCTGTCACTCTCTTTGTTTCTGCCTTGCTCCTTTGCTTTCTATCATTTCTTCCTATTATTTTCTGCTTTAATGGTCCATTAGCCTGTACGTGTTCGATAAAGTCTTACTTACTTTTTCTTAGGATTGATAATTGGGTACACGTATTAAGAGTATTTTTTGGCCCTAGGGAGGTGAGATATGCGGAAGCAATTTTAGGTAGTTTATGCCTGTTTTTATACATGTTTTGATGTCCTTAGGTATGCTTATATTTGTATTTAGGTGTTTTTTTTTTAAATACCCTGTGCGATAAATTGGACAGGGTGGTCAACGCCTGGGGGCATGTCCTTAGATTGTGTGCGCGAATGCATTGATATGTGTACTTAATTTTCTTTTCTTCCCCCCCCCCCCCCCCCCTTGAAGTTTTGTATTTTTCAAGCGGTTATAGCCCTGATATGGCTCTACTCAGTCAGCTTGGCTTTCAACAACAATAACAACAATATCAACTGCAAAAACTTAACCCTTTGATTCCCTCACCCTGTCCACCAGATTCCTGCAGGAAGGTGAGGGAATAAAAGGGTTAAGTTTCTGTTTTGCTAGAATGGTTACAATGCAGGATGCTGGTGGACAGGGTGTAGGAGTCAAAGCATTAAGCATTCCCTGTGCTGGTCAAACGTTCAGACAGGCAGCAGGACACCGTAAGGCACCGTCGCATTTGAACTGAACAGCACAGAGCAGTTAACCAAAAACAGGGGACAGACAGCCAAAACCCAAGGAGCAAGACCCCTTCTAATGCAGCACTGTTTTTTTTTTCCCGGAAGAACATTTGCCTCCAGGAAATGTCTGTGGATCACATGTAGACATCATGGAAATGTAAGTGAAATGGCTGTAGATATCCTGCAGATGTCAGTGGGTGTCTGTAATGTCAAGTAGATGTCTGTAGATGACATGTAGATGTCTGCACGTATTCTAGAGATGTCTGGACATGGCTGTAGATGACCTGGAGATGACCTGGAGATGTCCTGGAGATGTCCTGGAGAATAACTAGATTTCTGTAGAGGTCCTAGAAATGTCATTGAGATGTCTGTAGATGTCCTGTAGATGTCCTGGAAATGTCTTGGAGATGTCTGTGGATGTTTGTAGATGACACGTACATGTCTGCAGATGTCTGTAGATGTCCTATAGATGTCCTGGAAATGTCTTGGAGATGTCTGTGGATGTTTGTAGATGACACGTACATGTCTGCAGATGTCTGTAGATGTCCTATAGATGTCCTGGAAATGTTTTGGAGATGTCTGTGGATGTTTGTAGATGACACGTACATGTCTGCAGATGTCTGTAGATGTCTACAGTTATCTGTAGATGCCTGCAGATGTCCTGTAGATGTCTAAATGTCCTGCAGATGTCTGTAAATGTATGTAGATGTCCTGTACATGTCGATGTTCTGCAGATGTCTGTAGATGTCCTGTGGATTTCCTGTAGACTTCTGTGGTTGTCCTGTAGATGCCCTGTAGATATGTGCAGATGTCCTGTAGATGTCTGTAGATGTCCTGTGGGCATCTGCAAATGCTCTGGATATGTCTGTAGATGTCATTTAGATGTCTGTAGATGTTTGTAGATGTCCTGTATATATCTGCAAATGTCCTGGATATGTCTATATATGTCACGTAAAAGTCTGTAGATCTATAGATGTCCTGTATATATCTTATATATCTGCAAATGTCCTGGATATGTCTTCGAATGTCCGTGAATGTCGTGGAGACATCTGTGGATGTCTGTACATGTACATATCCCTGAGATATCCTTGAGATAACACAAGATGTCTGTGGATATCCTTGAAATGTCTGGAGATGTCTCTGGCAGTCTGTAGATGTCCTGGAGATTTCAGTGAATGTCTGTAGATGTCCTAGAGATGTCTGGAGTTGTCCTGGACATGTCCTGGAGATGTCAGTGAATGTCTGTAGATGTCCTGGAGATGTCCATGGATGTATGTAAATGTTCTGGAGATGTTCTTGTGATGTTTGTGCATGTGTTTAGACGTCCTGTAGATGTCTGCAGATGTTCTGGAGTTGTCTGTGGGAGTCTCTATATGTCCAGGAGACGTTCTGGAGAAGTCTAGGGATTTCTGTAGATGTTCTGTAGACTGTGTAGATGTCTGCAGATGTCCTGACGATGTCTATGGATAAATCTTGATATCCTGGAAATGTCCTGGAGATATCTGTAGATGTCCTGGAAATATTCTGGAGATGTATGTGGATGTGTGTAGATGTCCTGTTGCTGTCTGTGGGTGTCTGTAGATGTCCTAGAGATGTCTTAAAACTGTCTGTAGATGTCAGTAGATGTCTTAGAGATGTCCTGGAGACGTCTGTGGATGTCTGGAGATGTCCTGGAAATGTTCTAGAGGTGTCTGCTGATGTCTATAGATATCCTGTAGGTGTCTGTAGATGTCCTGTAAATGTCTGCAGATGTCCTGGGGATGTCCTGGAGATATCTGTGGATGTCAATCCATTCTAAATATCTCCCTTTCCATAAATATCTTATCACCGATAATCCAGATTATGCACTTCCAAAGCACAATGTAACCTTGAAAAGTTTCAGCTCGCATAAAACTTGACTGAGTGTAGGAAGTGACTGATACTGGCACAGAGTAGGCCTATCGAATCTACGTCAATCTGTAAGCCTATACTCCACAGGATGGGCGAGGGTGGCGTGGAGAGTGGAAGGAGAAGGATAGATGCGCGCTGTTAATTAGCTGGCAGGGCAGAACCAACGATTAGTGGATATGGGCGCCTTGGCGTGAGAGTGTGTGTGTGTTGTGTGCGTGTGTTTCTTCGATTCCGTGGATGACCCACGTATTTGTCTTTTATGATGTTGAATATTGTAATTGTTGTGAGGCGTGAGTGTGATTGTACGTATAGCCAAAATATTTTCCTTGTGTCTATGCACTGGGCTGAAATAAAATCTTGTTATCTTGTTATTGTTACCACAGTGAAAACACATTTTGAATATTTTCAGAACTTTCTGAGAACTTTCGGTTCACATGCTGTCTTCACACATTGCTGATTGAGTCACAGCTGAGTCACGCTGTGGTCCGTGTGACCTTCACCTTGACTTTGAAACTTTATCTTCTGAAGATTTGGCAAAGATCTACCTATAAAGGACTGAAATAAAATTGTTAGTAGTTCTGTCTGTTTGTCTGTCTGTCCGTCTGTCTGTCTGTCTGTCTGTCTCCTCTCTCCTCATACACACACACATACACACACACGCACGCACGCACACACACACACACAACGCACACACGCACGCACACACACACACACACACACACACGCACACACGCACTCACACACACGCACTCACACACAACACAACACACACACACAGACACAGAGACACACACACACACAGACACACACACACACACACACACACACACACACACACACACACACACACACACACGTACACATTAGCGTGCGCGAACACACATACACACACGCACATATACATGCATACACACATGCAATAAAACAACAAACACACATACACACACGCACATATACATGCATACACACACGCACATAACACACACACACACACACCACACACACACACACACAGACGCACATACACACACACACACACGCACACACACACACACACAGACACACGCACATACACACACACACACACACACGCGCGCACCTTCTGCCAAGATGAAACAATTTCTTTCATCATTTTTTAAAAGGAAGATTGAAAAAAAACCCCGCCACATTCATTGCCTAATGTCGCCTTACCATCAAGAAGGCGAACAAAAGAATAAGATGATCAAGAGGAAAAGAACATTTGATGAGAAAAGATCATTAAGGATTAGTCATCAGAGCGTGAGTCATCAATCTGTTTTCTTCTGTATTGTGCTGTCTGCAAGGAAAGATCACATCTGGCTTTGAAAGTAAACTTTCTTTGTTTTGTTTTTCCTTTTTTGGTTTTTGAGTTTTTTCACCCATTTCTGTGTGTTGCCATGAAGCTTGATGGTCGGAGGTGTTGTAGCCGGTCGTGTCTCCTGTCGCTCCACTTGATGGAGTGGTGATCTCCCCGGGTTAAGATGTGTGCAGACTTGCCAGTGCCTCACCCCCCCCCCCTTCATGTGTATACACATGCAGAACATCACAAATACGCACGTTAAAGATTCTTTAAGTCATGTCAGTTGTTGGCTTATGGACACACGAAAAAACCCAGCAACTAAGCAATGGCAAGTTCGAAAAGTGAAAACAAAAATATTGTATAATTATTTATTTAAAAACATACAGCAGACTAGTAGATATGACATATGCACTTGAGTTTTGCTCGATCAATTGTACATAAATCTTGTTCATTTTTTGTCAATGATATTGTGATAATGTTTAGCAATCATTGTGCTTATATGTGCTTTTGTCAAAAAATGAATTAAAACAAGTTTGGAAAAAAAAAACCCAGTTGCCATGGTGTAGTGGTTAGCGCAACGGACTACTGACTGAAAGGTTGTGGGTTCGAATCCCCATCAGTCACTTCGAAAATCATTATGGGATTTTTCGGCTCTAACCGGCTCCTACCCAGAGTTGGACATGCTATGGGTTCATTGGGAAGGCAAGGACCACACAATCGAGTCTCATCCACTTCACGGATGCGTCGTTTCTGGTGTTGCTCAAATCTCCTGACCAGCACCATAGGTGCCTGTATCTCTCGGGCCTGGTTGATGCCAGGATATGTTATGATAGTAAGCGTAGAGTACAGCCCCGTCACGCAGTCTCAATCCTAGATGGAACTTCATAGCATCATGATTATCGTCCTCATCGACGTCATCATCATCTTCACAATGTAAAAAATGTGCCAGCTTCTGTGGCCATTGAGGTGGCGTAGAAAATGGGACAAAAAAAAAGAAAAAAAAAAGATGAGCACGTATGTAACTTCCCTGATGACAATAATCCTAAAAAAACGTGTTTTTTTTTAAGTTTGAAAAAAAAAGTTTGAAAAATGAGGTCGGGGTCGGAATGGAAAAAGGTCAACAGGTTCAAGGTCAAACGGGGAGAAAAGCCAATCAAGTAGGACCCTCCTCTCCACAAGTTAGACACAGTAGCAGCAGCAGTACGCCAACGTTCGTTCAGCGCCGTGGGATACTAATTTATGCAAATCTCAGGTGATCTGTCATTTATGTGCCCCTGATTGTCGAGTACCTGTCCACGTTCGTATGTTTTGGGTGGTCAGGGCTTGGAGCACATCAAAGGGTTGAGGTTTGTTTCCCGTCTCCAGTGTGATCCTGCCTTGTCTTTGCTAAATCCTGTGAATGATTACGTTTGACGTTTAGTGCGATGGCATACGACCGAGAGAGACAGACAGACAGACAGACAGAGACAGACAGACAGACAGACAGAGACAGAGACAGACAGAGAGAAAAGACAGAGAGAGACAGAGATAGATAGATAGAGATACACAAAGAGACAGAGACACAAAGAGAGAGACACAGAGAGACAGAGACAGAGCGAGAGACAGAGAGACAGACTGACAGACAGACAGACAGACAGGCAGGCAGGCAGGCAAGCGGGCGGGCAGACAGGCAGAGGCAAAGAGACAGAGACAGAGAGAGGCTTATAAGGACATAAAAGAAACAGAAGAAGGACAGAGTAAGAATTAGAGAGACAAAGAAAGTTAGACAGATGGGGGAGAGAGAGAGAGAGAGAGAGAGAGAGAGAGAGAGAGAGAGAGAGAGAGAGAATCAGAGAGAGGGAGAGAGGGGGAAGAAATAGAGAGTTGACGAGAGTTTGAAGGGAAGACTGGTGTGAAGAGGGAGAGGAGAGAGAGAGAGAGAGAGAGAGAGAGAGAGAGAGAGAGAGAGAGAGAGAGAGAGAGAGATTGTGTGTGTGTTACAGAAAGGGAGAGAGAGACAGCTAAAGAGAGAAAGAGAGAGAAAGGAACAGAAGGTCTTAGAGAGAGAGAGTATAAGAGAGAGATAGAAAGAGAGTAGAAGAAAGAGAAAGCGAGAGAATAGAAGAAAGCGAAAGAGAGAGAGTAGAAGAAGAAAGAAAAAGAGAGAGAAAGAGTAAAAGAAAGAGAAAGAGAGTAGGAGGAAGAGAAAGAAAGAGAGTAGAAGAAAGAGAAAGAGAAAGAGTATAAGAAAGAGAACGAGAGTAGGAGAAAGAGAAATAAAGAAAGTAGAAGAAAGAGAAAGAGAGAGGAAGCAATAATGACAAAAGAAGAGAGAGAGAGAGAGAGAGAGAGAGAGAGAGAGAGAGAGAGAGAGAGAGAGAGAGAGAGAGAGAGAGAGAAAAGGACATATAATGACAGGCAAGCAGGACTGGATGGAAACACGGAGTGTCAAAAAATTCAATTAATGATACCACATTTAAATAGTTAACGGCATAAAGAGGCATAGGATAGAGAGACAAAGAGAGGTAGAAAGAAAGACGGAGAGAGACAGATAGGCAGAAAGAGAAAAAGATACAGACAGCAAGACACAGAGACAGACAGAAAGAGGCAGAGCTACAGAGAGAGAGAGAGAAGCAGAGAGAGAGAGAGGGACAGACCACAGAAGACAAATAAGACAGAAGGGACAAGCGCCTCCTCGGTATGTTCCGGCAATTTCCGTAAACGTTCGGGGCGCCATTTTTAAAATGCTGACTGAGGCAGCATGGCGAGTACCAGTACTGTAACCAAACGCGGAGCGTGTTACTGTTGTGTGATCAACTGCAGCAACAACAATCGTACAAGTATTGACCCAAGAACAGGCAAGCCAGTGCGCTTCTTCTATTTTCCAAATACGGAGACAGACAGAGAGAGGTAAGTTGGTATTATTTTCAGTCTTCTTGTGTTGAGTGCCAGTGTGTGTGTACACGTGTGACTTGTCAAAACAAAGTGTGCGCCGACAACGTGTAGGCCACCACCAACCGACACCGGCCTGCCCCATTGTTTACAAATGCAGTGCATGAACTGCACATGTAAGACCCTATGTTATGTATGTGGAGGCAAATGTGCATGGAAACTTTATATTTTTTTTATCAATATTTCATTAGATAACCTGACCTACATAATCCCTTGCATATAATTATATGTGTGTGTGTGTGTGTGTGTGTGTGTGTGTGTGTGTGTGTGTGCGTGCGTGCGTGTGTGTGCGTGCGTGTGTGTGTGTGTGTGGTGTTTGTGTGTGTGTGTGTGTGTGTGTGTGTGTGTGTGCGTGTGTGTGTGTGTGTCTGTGTGTGGTAAGAGTGACTTTGAGACTGAGACTGACTGTGATTAGGTGAGCTTGGTTAATCACAAATTCTACATACTTGGTGGTGGTTGGCAAGCTGAGCTATGAGGCAACTGTGGATGTATTTCATGTTTACTTTGATTTTGTTTCAGGTGCCAGAAATGGATCATCAACATCAGGAGAGATGACGTCAAGATTGCTGACATCAAGTCGAAGAGGGTGTGCTCTGTACATTTTCATGAGAAAGTTTTCAACTGCCCTACAGACATTCAGCATTCTCGACTGCTACCGACTGCCGTGCCTACCATTGTCAGCTGCCCAAATCCTCCTCCATCCATGGAATGTCGACGACCTCCGCCCAAGATCAGAGAGCCTGTACCAAAGAGGAGACGACAAGATACTGCCTCCAGCTCTGTATATCATGAAGGTGATGGTGATGATTGTGATGGTGACAGAGACAGTACTAGACCCGTGGTGAAAGCGTCCGAACCAGATCCTGAGAAGTTGGCCCGAGAGCTGAAGCAGGCCAAACGTGCTTTAGAAGACCTCAAGAAACAAAACAAACAACTTGAAAGGAAATGCAAAACAGCACAAGCAGCCAAGGTCAGACTTATAAAGCGCCATGCTGTACAAGTAGCGTCTCTTCGTGCAAAGAAAGAAGCAATCCTGGAGAATTTCCTCAAAGACCTGCCAGTTGTTCCAGCAGCTTTATTCAAGATCATGATGCGGAAGAAAAAGTGGATCAACTGGGACACTGAGAAAGAGGCTATGGAGTTGTGTCTCGCTGTGTACTTTAGGAGCACTTCTGCTTATGCCGTTCTCCGCTCCGTTGGGTTTATGCTTCCACATCCAAGAACACTCAGGAGGCGCTTTTCAACTGTGTTGACTGGGGTCGGTCTGTGTCAGAGTCTGGTGGAAATGATGCGCTTGAGAACATTAGCACTTGAAGAACATGAGAAAAGAGTGACACTCTCCTTGGATGGAATGACTGTGACCAAAGCCCTGACCTACAGTCATCATCGTGACGAGCTGGTCGGCTTTGTCAACTGCGGCGAGCATCACCAGAGTGACGAAATCGCTGACCAAGCAATTTTGGTCATGATCAGGGGACTGACCCTGAAGTGGAAGCAGGTGTTGGGGTATTTTGTTGCCAAGCACAACCTGGCAACACCTACTTTGACAGCCATCATTTCCGAAATCGTCAGAGCCGTCACAGGGATTGGTTTGTATGTTGATGCCATTGTGATGGACCAAGAATCCTGCCAATGGAAATGGATGAAAGACATGGATGTGTGTGTGGAACGACCGTATGTGTTTCATGGCACTACACAGTCCTTTGTCATGTCAGATCCGCCACACCACATCAAAAACTTGAGGAACAATTTCATGACGAAATACATCTCCTTCAGCTGGGATGGAGAAAGAATGATTGCAAAGTGGTGTCACCTCCAAGAACTCTTCTCCCTTGAAACATCTGGCGGGTCAATTCGCGCTGCTCCCAAGCTGAAGGAGTGTCACTTCACCCTGCCCAGAGGGAAAAAGATGAAAGTCATCTTGGCATGCCAGATATTTTCCCACTCAGTCGCTGCTGCCTTGAAATTGTATGTGTCAAAGTCGTTGATGTCCGAGGCTGCTCTTCAAACAGCATGCTTTGTGGAGACGGTGAACAGCATGTGGGATTTTGTCGACTCTCATTCCCTCTCCGCCCCAGTCGGGAAGAAGCCGGTCACAAGGAGTGATTTTGAGGGTGACCAGGTTCGATTTGCTTCCTTTTCCAACTTTGTGGAAAGCTGGTGTTTCACAAACCCAAAGAATGACAAACTGGCCAGCAACATTCCAAGTCACAAAGGGTGGCTCCTAGTGCTTTCGGCAATGAAGGGATTGAGCCAAAAGCTAATCATGGAGGAGGAGGTCTTGACACACTTGTGCCTGAGAAAGTGTAACCAGGATCACGTTGAGAACCTTCACAGTCAAATACGTGGCTACAATGGCTTCAACGACCACCTGACGTTGCCAGCATATGTCGATGCACTCCGTTGCCTGTCTTGTTCTTCTGCAACATCAGAGCTCTTGGACAAGACAATCAGTGCTGGTGCCAACTGCCAGCCTGATGGTGAGCATGGACACCATCCCATTGTCAACCCATGCACAGCAGACGTTGAATGTGATGCAGAGAATGCTGATCATACAGACCCCATCGAAACCAACTCCTTCAGTTGTGAGAACAACTTGGTTTCCTCTTCCTTCACAGACTTGGAGATGGAACTGCCACCCGTCGAGTCAGACATTGTTCAGTACATTGCTGGTGCTGTTGTGAGGAAGTTCAAGCAGAAAAACGACTGTCCTCTCTGTGTGGAAAAGTTCACCATCAGTGCAAATGAGGCAACTGGAGAAACTCCCTCACTTGTGTCACTTGTGTCACTCAAAGAGTTTAAACTTGGATGCCTGGTTCGTGTCAGTGAGCCACTGCTGCAGGTTTTCAGATGCTTTGAACTTCACTTCAGAGTAGCTACATCAAAGGGATTGCCAAGAGCCAACCCAAGGCAAACTATTCTGAACAGCTTTGTCAAGTCACAAACAGATGATCTGAATTGTGAGTGTGAATGTTTGGCAAGCCTTATTGCTGCTTATTGCAACATCAGGATTTACCACGAAGTGAAACTGTTCAATCAGCAACTGAAGTCAAAAGTCAGAGGTGCAGAACTGAACAAGGACAAGAAACTTAACATGTGAACATTTACAGACCTCTATTTCAGCTGGATTTAACTGTGAACATAACACACTGCTGTAGCTGATATTGTGATAAGGAACTGAACTTGTGAACAATTATGTAGTTCATCTGTGGATTTTAGATTTGATTGTGTATTACACACCTGTGAACACTCATGGGCCATTAATGCAACAGTGAATATTTTACTACATTTCTGTGGATGACGAGAAACTTAACGTGTGAAGACTAACTGTGTATTATAAACCGCTGTGGCTGACAAGACACTTGAGATGTGAACATTCCTGGAATGAGTGCTGTTGGAGCTGGATTAACTGTGAATTATACACCGCTGTGGCTGATCATTTTGGGAAGATGTCCAGGCATGTCTTTGTCAAGTCATGTGAGTACATTTTAAATCATGAATTTTACATGTGTGAATTCTGTATTATATTACTTTATTGTTGTTTTTTTTTATTCTGAGTTCTTCATTTTTATGTTGTTGTATACGACAGGCAAAAACTCTGAAGTGATGAACACTTGTAATTTCACAGAAAAAAATTGTGAAACTCAATCATTCTTACTTGTCGTGTACGACTTCTGTCTCATGTGTGTGGCGCATGTTATAATCAAATGTCTAAAGGTACCATCTTTTAAATAATCCTCGCTGTTGACAATGACATTAAACCTGAAAAGATCGACTGATTGCTTGTGTAACAATACTAACATAAATTCAGAAGTAAGCACACACAAAATGATGACTCAACACATAACAAAGAGAAAAACTAATGGTATGAAGTGTAAGACACACACACACATCCTCCCCCTCAGTCCCAGTACACACACTAACTGACTAAGTGACAGGTCAATGTTTCTGAAGCAGTGACTGGGTGAAAATAATAGTGCGACGGCTAATGAAGAGTTTCACTTTTCAAAGAAGTAAGAATTTTTTTTTTGGGGTATGACTATGAGTATCATGCAATAGTTTTCTACCCATGCATCGGCAATTCCCCCCCCCCCCCTGTCCCCTCCCCCCTCTCTTCTCTCTCTCTCTCCTTTTACACACACATACGTAAACAGTCTGTCAGGTTACAAACGTAAACAGAGGCAAGCCATGTGAGAGCAGCGCACTGCGTGTGTGTATCGCTCGCCGCGACAGCGAATCTCAGCATTAACAAGATGGCGGCCAGCCGAGCCAACCAGCACGCGTTTTTCGATCGCGCTAAGAGGGCTTGTCCCTTCTGTTGTTTTAGTGTTCTGTGGGACAGACAGAGAGACAAAACAAGAGACAGACAGAGAAAGAGAAAGATCAATATGAAGAGGGGCAGGCAGACATACAAATAAACAGGGACAGAGATTGAAAGTCAGATAGATAGAGAGAAAGAGACACAGACGTAGAAAGGTACAGAGAGAGACAGATAGACAGGAAGAGAGACAGAGAAAGATAGACAGAGAGTGACAGAGGCAGAGAAAGAAACAAACAGACATACAGATACACAGAGAATGACAGACAGTGAGAGACAAACAGAGAGAGACAGACAGAGAGACACAGACAGAGAGACAGACAGGCAGACAAACAGACAGAAAGATACAGAGACAGAGAGACACAGAGACGGACATATGGGCAGAGACAGACTGACAGAGATAGAGGAAGAAGACAGAGACAGACAGACAGAGACAGTTTCAATTTCAATTTCAATTTCTGAAACTGAAAATATCTCTCTCTCCGTCTGTTCAGTGTTTGTCTCTGTCTTCTTCTCTCTCTGTCTGTCTCTGTCTATATGTCTGTCTCTATGTCTGTCTGACAGAGAGACAGGTACAGAGAGATACAGACAGATACAGGGAGAACTATCCATAGAGCCATGAAGTAGCCAAGTTAACAAGTGTGGCATGTTCGCAGGTCTTCCATCATAATGATGGTGTACTTTGTGAGTGACATGACCACAAAAAAGCAGAGGAGCAGCAATTCACCTATGTTTCTATGAGCAAAACGCCTACGTTTGTATGAATACACAATATCAATTATCATTGTTATTTTTGTGTAAAGCCCAGCCGACTGCGTAGAGCCACATCAGGGCTACAACCATTTCTAAATTATATACACAATACTTCTACAGAAAAAGAAAAGGAAAGAAAATTAAGTACATATAGCAATGCCTACGCGCACATACAGTGTATAATCTAAGGAGATGCCCCTCTCGTTGACCACCCCGTCCAAGTTATCACACACGAGATTTAAAAAAAAGAACATACCTGAATACAAATTTAGATATAATTACGGGCACTAAAACATACATAAAAACGGGCTTACATTGCCAAAAATTGCTTCCGCATATCACATTTCCCTAGAACCAAAAATGCACGTAGTACATATATCTTATTATTAATCCTTAAAGAAAGTACTTGAATTGATTGAACACATACAACTGAATGGACCAGCAAGGCAGACAATGATAGGAAGAAATGATAGAAAGTAAAGGAGAAAGGAAGAAAGAAAGAGAGTGACAGAAAAGAGGAAACTTCTAACACAGAATGTCCAGACGGTGGGGATACTATTTATGCTGAAAGCACTCCCGGCATCCCCACGGGAGAATAAATATACGTAACGAGTACATGTATACCCACATGTACCTAAGCAAACGATCAACAAAGCACACGTGCACACGCACGCACCCACTACACACACATTCTCTCTCTCTCTCTCTCTCTCTCACTGTCTCTCTTTCTCTGTCTCTCTCTCTCCCTCTTTCTCTCTATCTGTCCACACAACAGAAAAACAAACACACACACAGTAAAACACACACACACACACACACACACACACAAACACACAACACACACATACACACACAACACATGTACACAAATATACAGACATACACACACACACACACACACACACACAACACACACACACATATAATATCAAATATACACACACACACACACACAGAGACATGTATGCACACACACACACACACACACACACACAAACAACACCAACACACGCACCACACACACGCGCGCACAGCACGCACACACACACACACACACACACACACACACACACACACACACACACACACACACATATATATATATATATATATATATATATATGCACTGGCTTATACACACACCAAACTAATATCCAATGTAGTTGAAGTACAGTGTATAGATAAAATTACAGTTACAAAATAACAACAAGATATGTGAAGCTATCAAGTCAAATGTACTTCAATGTCAGTGATATGAAATACACACATGAAATAAAAAAGCAAATCTGAAATATCAGTAAGTCTATGATTTTACATATTACTGTATGGTGTATAGCAATATTGTATGCATTTATCATCATCATCATCAGGTGCCGTGCCGCATGGCGTTGGCGATCATGGACTTCCATCTGTCTCTATCTCTTGTTGCCTCAAGCATCTATTCCACCCTCCTTGTCTTCAGCCACTCTGCAAGTCCATCCAGTATTTTCTCCCTGGGTCTACCTGGTGCTCTCTTTCCCTCCAGCTTTCCCGTTGTGACCGGGTGCTCCAAATCCCCTTTCATGGCCTCTAAATGTTGCCTGTCTTTTCCTAATCTTCCTTATGAATGATCTACCTGTTTCTGCCTCCACCAAGACTGTCTGGTTTGTTTTCCGTGATGTCTATGGAACTCTCAACATTCTTCTTAGAAACCACATCTCGGCTGCCTCAATCTTGTTCTGGCTTTGCTTGTTGACTGTCCACGCCCCACAATCACACAACAGCATTGGTTCTATACAACATTCAAGAACTCTCTTCCTGATGTTAATTGATAGGCATTTATTGGTAAGAATACTTGTCATCTTCTTGAATGCTGTTTTGGCCTGGACGATTCTGCTGGCTATTTCTGATGTGCATCTGCCTGATGAAACGATCGCTCCCAGGTTTTTAAACCCATCAACCTGTCTCAAGATCGCGTCGTCTGCTGTCACTTTGCATGAGGGGATTTCATGTTTTCTACTGATCACCATGACTTCAGTCTTCCTGCTATTCAGTTCCAACCCCTCACGTTTGCTTTCTATTTCTAGTATACTCACAAGGTTTTGTAGGTCCCTTTCATTTTCTGCAGTTAGCACGGTGTCATCTGCATATCGAATATTGTTTATCATTTTTCCTCCAACCTTTAATCCAGGGTCTTCTTCTAGGTTTCTCATGATGTTTTCGCTGTAAAGTGAAAACAGATCTGGTGACAAAACACAACCCTGTCTGACTCCTCTTTTGATGTTTTGGAAAGAGCTTATATCGTTTTCTATTCCCACTGCAGCTGCTTGTTCCCAGTACGTATTTCTGACCATTCGTAGATCCTTTCCATCAACACTGAGTCTCTCCAGTTGGTTGATCAATTCTTCATGTCTTACCTGATCGAACGCCTTGGTATAATCAACAAAGCACAAATACAAATCTTTATTCATCTTGACTGGCCTCCCTATGATAGCTCTTGTATGCATTAGATATAAGAAAATAAGATTGCAAAAAAATAAAAACAAATCAACAAATACCTTGGCGCAGAGCGTGAACATGGCCGCGTAGTGTGGCGGCAGTAGCAAGTTGCCTGGGCATTCCTTTCCTGTTTACTCACACTGTTCCCACACAGAGGGAGTTACGCTCCACCAGCTTTCTAGCCAGGTCTGGGCAACAGTAGTAATTATTTGCATACACAGCTCGACCTTTGTCCAAAAGAAGGTCGGTATGGTTTGTTGCTAAGGTTTGGGACTACTGCATATATCTCAAAGTCAAACACACATGTTGAAGATGATTCACCGAGTTCATAAAGTTTTAAGCCCCAATTCACAGGCTTGCCCTTCATGTTCACTCTGAACCTGAGTTTTCCTCTCCACAGGCAAATGTCCTCATTGATGCATATATTTTCCTCAGGGATGTACAGCGCCTTGAATCTCTCACGTAGGTGGGAGTACATAGGTGAATTTTGAGTGGAAAGGGTTGTAGTTGTCTCTTCCCTGTGGAACATAATCATTGTTGTTGCTCAAGGCCCATGTGGATAAAAAAAAAAACAAACAACAACAACAACAAAAAACTGTTATTTCATTGACTGTTGTTCCTTGCCACTTTCTAAATAAACTGTGTTACCCCTTTCGTCTGAAGGCTTTGACAACCGTATCTGTTCGTTTCGTCAACGATGTGCTTCGTAAAATCCTCAGTCATTATTTGGTTGAAAAAGTCTATGGGGGCGTGGCCTGTCATGCCTTCCAACTTCAGGCCGTGCATTTCGTAGTCTGTAAATGGAGGAATAGCTGAAAAAACGAAATATATTCGTGCCAATCTTTCGTCATAAACTGAAGAAAATCTTCCTCAGTCTGAGCTACTAGCAGGTTACTTGCAGTCGAAATTCCTACGTCACTATCTGTGTCACTCACCACACCCCCTTCCCTCTCCCTCTCATGTTCACTTTCAGATGTATTTTCATCACTTTCACCTCCTTCTGACGGGCTAGATTCACTGTCCTCGTATGCTGCAGTATCATCAAGATCTGAATCATTCAGTCTGAAAGAGTTCAATTCCTTACATATCGTGTACATACGTCTTCTTTGACTGCTTTGGGTACCACTGGTTTATGGTTGCGACGCCATTGTTTCACTGTCTTCTTACTGGATGGGGTAGGCATGAAAATAGCTCACAAGCTGACCAATTAAAGGCTACTCGCCAGCGTACTAGTCAAAAGGTTACTGTATGCTAATGAGGCTTTAGCATGACCCCCTTCAATTTCCACTACACAGCACTATGTCACAAGTGAAATTTTTTTTTTAATGTGCGAGCCGCATATCCGGCCCTCAGAGCGGAAGCGCATCGCTGAGTCCGTCCACAAATCTGGCTGTTAGAGCGGAGTGAGTTAAACATTCCTTTCTCTTCAACAAATCCACATTGTTCTTCTGCTATTTCTGTTTTGATTTTTTTTCTGATTTTTTAAATTTTTATTTTATCTTTTATTTGTTGTCCTCGTGATGATTATTCGTTATAGAATTTTTTGTCACATAAAAAGAATCAAGCTGATTTGTACTATGAAATTCGCATTCTATAGCCCCTGTTTTCTTTGGCCGAACTGCAATGAAAATTGACTTTGACATATTTGTAGAGATTTTTCTTTCATTTAGGAGGGCTGTTGCTTTTTCAGTACCAAATTCATCTGCAACCTCAGTCATTTTTATAGTAATCATATTGTCTGGTCCTGAGGCTTTTCCATGTTATCATCTTCGTGATCGGTGCTCT
>JAPXFY010000029.1:35010765-35045765 GCA_030674185.1 Monoplex corrugatus
TGTGGGGAGATGTTTTTATCAAAATGAAAAGTGTCAATTTCTTTATGAATCCCCCCTCCCCCACTACCACCACCATCACCTTGACCTCTTCCTGTACCACACTCTCTTGGCATACCCCCTTCCTCTCATGCCGTGATCATAATTCATGCTTTCTCGTAAAAGCTACTCCAGATTTTGAGTTTCAGCTTTACCTCTTATTTCACTGGAAGATAGTACACCAGCAACAGTGCTTTGGATATTGTGCTCACACGGACACTGTCACTCTCAACTGGGTCAAGTCCGACCTGTGACATCAACGTACAGTTGTCACCTATGTGTACCAGTGTCATCAGATGATCAGTTTCCCAGCCAACAAATGAATTAATAGACTAAAGCTCTGAACTAGCCTTTTGAGTAATGAGATCCGCTACTTCTTTAGCCGCAAAAGTTTATTTTCATACCCGAGCATTATAGCAGCTGGGAACTGTGTTATATCAATATATGCCATGTTTCAAGTGGCTGAATGGTAATGAGATGCAGTGGGTCACATTTTCCATCACACAGGAAGGCCCGTAAGATGTCATGCATTCCTTACCATTACCGCTATAGAAGGAATCCTAAAGTTTTCACTCATGTCTTATACGTCTTTGAAACGGTTTTGGATTTCCTACTATGTAAAGGCAAAGGAAAGTCACCAAATGAATATTTGGTCAGTGGCACTGGAGGGATCAGCTTTCTCCAACCAGATAATCAGTCGGAAATAGTGAAAAGGTTCAGCACAAACACAATAATGATAAAGTGTTGAAAATAGTGAAATGTTACAACACAGATTTGGCTCCAAATGAATGCAACACAGGGGGAGTGGGGGGTGGGGGTGTGAGGAGTTTAATTGCTATGTGAAGTGTATGCTGTTGAAATTAATTTCAGCATGTTGAAACGTGTTTTCAGATTCGTGTGAAGCCAGACAAATCTGGTGTGGTGACAGATGGGGTGAAGCACAGCATGAATCCTTTTGATGAAATTGCTGTGGAGGAGGCTGTACGTATGAAGGAGAAGAAATTGGCATCAGAGATCATCGCTGTGTCTTGTGGTCCCACACAGTGTCAGGTAATATTCTAATGTGTTCATTTGTAATTCTTTTCTAACATAATATGACATTATTGCTTTTTGATATTTAGATAGTTATGATATATGTTTTGGAATGTGTGTGGTGTGTGTGTGTGTGGTGTGTGTGTGTGTGTGTGTGTGTGTGTGTGTGTGTTTGTGTGTGTGTTTTTCATAGGTTTGTTTCAGAGTGCTTTTGAGTCAGTGAGTGTGTGTGTATTCACAGGTGTAGGTGTGTGTGTCTGCACAGGTTCATGACACACAGACGTTTACCTGTACATACTCTTCATACACAACCATGCACCCCCCGCACATAACCCCTCACACACACGCACACACACACACATGCGCACTCACACATGCAGACATGCACGCACACACGCACACACACACACGAGTGCAACTATGTATGCCAGTATGGTGCGAGCAACTGCTTTTTTTAACTGAAAAATAACAAAATTTGACAAAGTCAAACAAACAAACAAATAAAAAATTATGGAAATCCCTAGTGTCAAGTCATTCTGTGTCTCTTTCATGTCCAATGCAGCTTTTAGCTCTGTCTAGTCTCAGAGGCTTGAACCAGTTGAGGTGTCATGTTTGGAAGTAGACACCACACATTGACACAAGCATGTCAAATGCTGATCTTGGTAGATAAATGACAAAAATCCTTCGCAGCTGATAAAGATGGAGGAGATGACAACGCCACGAAATCTGGGCTGTCATGACACAGATGCAGTGACTCAGAACTTGAACTTTTGAACTTTTGAATATTATATGCATGGTATTTTCATGCATAATTAATGTATCTGTAGTAAATCTGACACCTCAGATTTTTTTTTATTTCAAACTTATGACATACTGTGCACTATCTGTCAGAATTGTTGTAAAGTGTATAAAACTAATGTATATTATAATCACATTTAGAAGACACTTTAGTTTAGACCTCAGGAAATACTGACTAGTTTGTAACAAAAATTGTATAAAGTGATCTCATCTGTGATTTTCTTAGGGGATTTGGGATTTTTAGTCATCATTTTGTGCATATTTGTACTTTTCAGGTTAATTTCATGCCTGAATTTTCTACTAATGTTCAATGAGAACCTTTTAATTTGAAAAAAAAAAAAAAGTTTTTCAATTTGTTTAAAAGCTGCCTCCCCCCCCCCTGACCACCATCAGGTGTCTAGATGGCCCCAGGAACACTGTTTCAGGTTTGAAAATTTTTCTGTGTGGTATGGTAGTGCCCATGCACACACACACAATATCTCTCTCTCTCTCTCTCTCTCTCTTTCTCCCCCCTCTCTCTCTCTCACACACACACACACTCTCTCTTTCTCCCCTCTCTCTGTCTCTCTCACACACACACTCTTTCTCTCTCTTCTCTCTCTCCTTATTCTCTCTCTCTCTCAATGTCTCTCTCTCTCTCTCTCTGAATGAATGAGACCATTTACCATTTTCAAGGCTCCCAAAGTGACTTTTTATTTCATTTTCTCCATCCACCCCACCCTGACATCCTCTGATGTCTTGATAGGAGCTGTTGGCTTAACTTAAGTCTATTATTAATAAAGTTCTTTGAGTCTTCACTCTCTCACTTCTCCCTTATCTGAATCTGCACCCCCCCCCCTACCACACACACACACATGCATCCATCATATTGATAACTTAACTGACAATTTATCGTACAGGAAACTCTGCGTACTGCCATGGCCATGGGGGCAGACAAGGCCATCCACGTTGAAGTTGATGCTGGCACCTACGAAGTCATGCAACCTCTTCATGTTGCCAAAATCATCGCCAAGGTTGCTCAGGAGAACAAAATTGACCTCGTGTTGCTAGGAAAACAGGTATGACTTGATCCAATTTTGCCAGTGGTTACCCCAGTGGGGATGCCGGGGGCTCTTTCAGTATAAATAGTATCTCCACCTTGTGGAAAATCTGTGCTAGAAATTTCTTTTTTTCTGTCACTCTCTCTGTTTCTGCCTTGTTCCTTTGCTTTCAGTCATTTCTGCTATCATTTTCTGCCTTGCTGATGTGCATTCACCTGTATGTGTTTGATAAAGTCTTTCGTAGTTTTTCCTAGGATTGATAATTGGTAGGCCTACATGTATTAAGTACGTTTTTTGTTCTAGGGAGGTGAGATATGCGGAAGCAGTTTTAGTTAGGTAATTTATGTCCGTTTTTATATGTGTTTTGATGTTCTTAGGTATGCTTAAATTTGTGTTCAGGTGTGTTTTTTAAATCCCCTGTACGATAAATTAGACGGAGTGGTCAGCGCCGAGGGCATGTCCTTGGATTATGCGTGCGAATACGTTGATATGTGTACTTAATTTTCTTTTCCTTTCTTATTACCTGTTAGAAGTTTTGTATGTTTTGAAGCAGTTGTGGCCCTGATATGGCTCTCCGCAGTCGGCTGGGCTTTAGACAACAATAACAGCAACAATGAGCTTGTGCAAAACCCTATTACTAGTATTAGCTGGCAAGGTTTTGAAATGGGGAGGGAATGGGACAGTGACAGTTGACACATCTGAAATGACTGGAGCTTTAAGATGGGCAGTGAGGAAGACAATTTTTTTATATGTTGTTGGGTGGGTTGGGGGTAGTGATGGAGGGGCGGAGTGAATACAAGGCAAGAAATATTGAGTCCACACAATTTTTCTTCTTAATTTTATTTTTCTTCTTTTTTTTCCCATGTGGTCAGTGGGATGTCGTGTATGCTTTGAGATAGCTATAGCCCTGACATGGCTGTGTGCAGTCAGCTGGGCTTTTAACTCACTCGGGACAGAGAGATTTTCCTCTTGCTTTTCCCTACAGACGGCCTATTTTGAAGGGTTTGGAAAAAAATTACAAAAAATACAAAACATAAAGGAACAAAATGAAACTTTCAGATCTGAATATTTACATGCTGGGTTAGTTCATGCCAAAATATTAAAGTTTTTTGTTGAATATTTCTTCTTCATGTGCCATGTTGAAAATGCCCCAAATTTTGTGGTCAAGATCACCGTACAGTCACACACTTTGATCAGATCCATGAACACACAGTCAAAGGTGAGAAGGTCTTTGTATGCACAAAATAACATGAATAAAGTAGACTTTGCTCAGGGTGAAAAAAAAATTATTAGTGACATTATATAAATAAATGTTACAAATTGTTATACAGGGGAATTTGGGAAAAAAAAGGAGCACACCGGATGCTTCAGTCCCTATGCACTGTTTTCCTAATAATCAGTGTAGTTCTGCACTGAGTGATACAGTTGGAAGTCTTGTTGGGCTGGCATAGTTTGCCACAGAAGGAAACCCCACACTTTTGACACCAGTTGTGATTTTGCCGCAGTTGAACCTCCGGGTTTCTCTTGCTGCCAGCGCTACACACATGGCACTTCGTATAGTTCTTCCTGCCGCTGGGGATGGGTGGCAGAGGGCTGGAGAAGTGCTCATTGTACTTGCCACTCAGTTCTCTTATGCACATCTATTTATGACAATAGAATTTAGAGAGTCTGTCACAAACTGAGTGAAGAAATCAATGGGGGTGTGGCACTCAGCTGGGACATGCAGGCCACAAGAGCCAGAGAAGGGAGGCAAAGTGGGGAAAAAACTAAAATCTTCGTGCCAGTCATGCATAAGAAAGTCGAAGAAATCTTCATCAGACATGTGACTCACTGTACATAGCCCACTGACCGTTCTCCTCTCGTGATGTGTACGCCCACCTCCTCCCACTTCACTGTCGTCTGAAACTGGGTCACTGTCAGTACCTTCTTGCTGGCAGCTTTAATCACTTGAAACACTTCCACCATCATCTTCATCACACTCCTCGATGTCCAATCCTTCAGTCTGAAGCACTTTTATCACTTCAGCAGCAGTAAAACGCCGCCGTCGCGATCTACTTTGCTCCAAAACTCGTACTCGCCTGCGACGCCATTTTCTACACGAATGCAGATTAGCCAGTCATGTGGGGTGCCGAAGTCAATCGTTTCCCGACGAGTGGATTGCTACGGAATCTCACGAAGTAACTTTCCACTTGACCCTTGACACGTCTGCAATGCCCAGTGTAGCTTCAGTTGGCATGCCATGTCACGAGGGAAACGTCAAAAAAATTTTAATTATCAAAACGCTATCGCGTTCCGTCGTACAGAGAGAGTTAAACAACTGTGATGTTGAAAAAAAGAAGTCACCACAAATTTATATGACATTTGATTGATTGTTTAATGAGTGCAATAGACAAATGAGTAAGATGTTGATTTCCAGTGGGAAGGTCTAGATTCAGTTCTGCCTGGATACCTTCAACCTGGTGTGTCTCACCTGTCTCACCTGTGGGCATCACCTGGTTCAGTGTTGGCTGCTGCAGTCTTTGACACCACCACTTCTGTCCAAGCTGCTCTGTCTTGACTTTTGTGCATGTGGATAACTGCTTGTATATTTAGGCCAGTGGTGTTGTGATGTTCTCGATGCATGAGATTGGAGGTCTGCACAATTTTTTTGAAAAAAAAAACACCTTCAGGTAGATTGCCTTTGCTTTCCTGAAGTGCTGTGCACAATTGTGCAGGTGTCCTGGCCATTGTTTCCTTGGAAATCCTCTGCCCATGACTGTGAAGTAGAAACCGATATGCCTGTGTGTAGAGGAAGAACATTTTATTTTTCTGATTTCCCTTGCAAACATGTAGTTAGACCAGTTGAGGCCTAATCCCCTGTTGTGTGTATATTCATGCGAAATATTTTTGTGTATGTGTAGAACATCAAATATGGACCTGAAAGATCCTGTAATTATGTCAGTGTCTGGTGGTTTGTAGAAACACAAAAACACAGAGCATGCACACCCCTAAAGGAGGCCTGTAGAAACACAAAAACACAGAGCATGCACACCCCTAAAGGAGGCCTGTAGAAACACAAAAACACAGAGCATGCACACCCCTAAAGGAGGCCTGTAGAAACACAAAAACACAGAGCATGCACACCCCTAAAGGAGGGGCCTTAGAAACACAAAAACACAGAGCATGCACACCCCTAAAGGAGGCCTGTAGAAACACAAAACACAGAGCATGCACACCCCTAAAGGAGGCCTGTAGAAACACAAAAACACAGAGCATGCCACACCCTAAAGGAGGCCTGTAGAAACACAAAAACACAGAGCATGCACACCCCTAAAGGAGGCCTGTAGAAACACAAAAACACAGAGCATGCACACCCTAAAGGAGGCCTGTAGAAACACAAAAACACAGAGCATGCACACTCCTAAAGGAGGCCTGTAGAAACACAAAAACACAGAGCATGCACACCCCTAAAGGAGGCCTGTAGAAACACAAAAACACAGAGCATGCACACCCCTAAGAGGAGGCCTGTAGAAACACAAAAACACAGAGCATGCACACCCTAAAGGAGGCCTGTAGAAACACAAAAACACAGAGCATGCACACCCCTAAAGGAGGCCTGTAGAAACACAAAAACACAGAGCATGCACACCCCTAAAGGAGGCCTATAGAAACACAAAAACACAGAGCATGCACACCCTAAAGGAGGCCTGTAGAAACACAAAAAACACAGAGCATGCACACCCCTAAAGGAGGCCTGTAGAAACACAAAAACACAGAGCATGCACACCCCTAAAGGAGGCCTGTAGAAACACAAAAACACAGAGCATGCACACCCTAAAGGGAGGCCTATAGAAACACAAAAACACAGAGCATGCACACCCTAAAGGAGGCCTGTAGAAACACAAAAACACAGAGCATGCACACCCCTAAAGGAGGCCTGTAGAAACACAAAAACACAGAGCATGCACACCCTAAAGGAGGCCTGTAGAAACACAAAAACACAGAGCATGCACACCCTAAAGGAGGCCTGTAGAAACACAAAAACACAGAGCATGCACACCCCTAAAGGAGGCCTGTAGAAACACAAAACACAGAGCATGCACACCCCTAAAGGAGGGGCCTGTAGAAACACAAAAACACAGAGCATGCACACCCCTAAAGGAGGCCTGTAGAAACACAAAAACACAGAGCATGCACACCCCTAAAGGAGGAGTATGTAGATCAGAGACTGTCAGCAACATACATCTGCACAGTGTGAGCAAAACAGTGAGCATACGCACATTTAAGAAGTTTGGAATGTTCAGAAAAAAAGAATTGTTTAGTTAACAAATTCATGTTAATTGAATTGTGTTGAAAACATTTTTTCATATGTTATGTTTTCATTGGATCTTGTATACATGTGTGAATTATTGTGTAATAGACACTTTTTGTGTATGTTTCACTGGATGTATATGTTTGAATTATTGTTTTATAAGCAATTTCTGTGTTGTATTTAATTGGTGTTGTACGTTTGAATTATTGCATCGTAAAGAGTTTTATGTTATGTTTCATTGGATGTTGTACGTTTGAATTACTGAGTCATAAACAATTTTTATATCATGTTTCATAGGATGTTATACTTTGAATTATTTTATCCTAAGCAATTCCTGTTTTGTTTTTCATTGGGTTGAACGTTTGAATTATTGTGTCATGAACATTTTTTATGTTATAATTCATCAGATGTTGTGCATTTGAATTAATTTATCATAAACAGTATTTATATTTCGTTGGATGTTGTATGTTTGAATTATTGTGTCATGAACAATTTTTGTCTTATTTCATTGATGTTGTCAGGCCATCGATGATGACTGCAACCAGACAGGACAGATGACAGCAGCATTGCTCGACTGGCCACAGGTTGGTCTATTTGCTTATCCCTTTATTTGATATTAAGTTTATTTGAAAATTTTCCTCTCCAAATCTGTAGAATTGACAAATGGAATGGCTAATGCAGTATCTGGTATTATTAATGTTTATATCAAAGAAAAATCAAGCAAAACAATATTAATGTTTATGTCAAAGAAAAATCAAGCAAAACAATATTATTAATGTTTATGTCAAAGAAAAATCAAGCAAAACAATATTATTATTGTTTATGTCAAAGAAAAATCAAGCAAAACAATATTAATGTTTATGTCAAAGAAAAATCAAGCAAAACAATATTAATGTTTATATCAAAGAAAAATCAAGCAAAACAATATTAATGTTTATGTCAAAGAAAAATCAAGCAAAATAATATTAATGTTTGTGTCAAAGAAAAATCAAGCAAAACAATATTATTAATGTTTGTGTCAAAGAAAAATCAAGCAAAACAATATTATTAATGTTTATGTCAAAGAAAAATCAAGCAAAACAATATTATTTATGTTTATGTCAAAGAAAAATCAAGCAAAACAATAATATTAATGTTTGTGTCAAAGAAAAATCAAGCAAAACAGTATTATTAATGTTTATATCAAAGAAAAATCAAACAAAACAATATTATTAATGTTTATGTCAAAGAAAAATCAAGCAAAACAATATTACTAATGTTTATATCAAAGAAAAATCAAGCAAAACAATATTATTAATGTTTATGTCAAAGAAAAATCAAGCAAAACAATATTACTAATGTTTATATCAAAGAAAAATCAAGCAAAACAATATTATTAATGTTTATGTCAAAGAAAAATCAAGCAAAACAATATTATTAATGTTTATGTCAAAGAAAAATCAAGCAAAACAATATTACTAATGTTTATGTCAAAGAAAAATCAAGCAAAACAATATTATTAATGTTTATGTCAAAGAAAAATCAAGCAAAACAATATTATTAATGTTTATGTCAAAGAAAAATCAAGCAAAACAATATTACTAATGTTTATATCAAAGAAAAATCAAGCAAAGCGTTAATGTTTATGTCAAAGAAAAATCAAGCAAAACAATATTACTAATGTTTATATGAAAGAAAAATCAAGCAAAGCATTAATGTTTATGTCAAAGAAAAATCAGAGCGAAACAAAAATCAGTAACAACAATAGTGGCAGCAGCAACAATATCAAAAAGGACAACAGCAGTCGCAACTAAAACAACAATAGAAAGGAACATACACAGTAAGAAAGGCAGGCAGGCAGATAAACAGAGAATTCATTCAGAATAGTTATTTTCAAACATTTGTGGGTAATGGCAGTGATGTATATTGATACAGACTAGGAGAGGAAAAGAAAGGAATGCTGAGAAAATTGCTTGTTGTATGTCGAAACCATGCCAGTATACCTGATGCCAGGAGTTAATCCCAGTATGCCAGGCATTTCAGTGTGACATGGAAAAAAATGCAAAAAATACAAATAAAAAACTAGCTAGTTATTTGAATTTTTGGGATACAATTGCTGATATAATGTTCTGCAATGTTACAAATCATCTCAGGTACCCACCAGGTTCTTACATCAGCGATCGCGCTAGAATTTTTCCCAGCCGGTACTAGCTACGGCAATTATAACATGTCAAAAATGCAACCGGTACAGACAAAAAAAAAATCAGTAGGCTTGTTCTATCAATTTTAATTGCCCTTCCTATAACAGCGCAGCAGTCCCAGGCTATGGTTTTTGTCACGCAGGCCCTGAAAGAAAGGTTGGGCGAGACCGACCATATGCCGTTTCAGATTACTGCGAGAGGAAAGGGGACTAGGCCTACGGGAAGGAGGGAGGCTGGGGAAAGGGGGGAAGATGGGGATGGGAAGGGCACTAGCCGCGCTAATAGAAAGGGAGAAGGAGGAGAACAAACTGGTAGACTACCGGAAACTGGTTGAGTGATTCATGTCACTATGCGGAACATGGGACTAGGCCTGGAACAAAAAGGTCAATGAAGCAACCGGTACAATGAATTTTTTTTCGGTTTTGTGTAAGGACAGGTTAAATCACAGTCGGTATTCAGTGTTTTGAATCGGTAAAATACGGACTGTAGTCGGTTACCGCGGTTGCTGTTACATAGAACAGTATCAAAATTGAAGTGAGAAATGTTGGTATTGGTGAGACTTGGTAAGTATATTCATTAAAAGCAAGTCTAGTAGAACAGTTGGCCGTTCAGAGATGGTTAGTTTGCAGCTTTTCAAAGCTTTTTTGTTTCCATCAGATAACAAGCCACATCTTGTTGGCTAAGCCTGTAGTGGTAATGAGCTATGTATCTGTTGGCTTTTGTTGATTGATTGATATGTGTGTATGTGTTTTGTTTTGTTTTTTTGTTTTTTAATGTTTTGTTGTTTTTTTGTTTTTAAAATTTTTTTTATTTGTTGTTGTTGTAGGCCCAATAAGTATTATGTCTGTTTAATGTGTGTGTGTGTGTGTGTGTGTGTGTGTGTGTGTGTGTGTGTGTGTGTGTGTGTGTGTGTGTGTGTGTGTGGTGTGTGTGTGTGTGTGTGTGTGTGTGTGTGTGTGTGTGTTCTTGACTTAAGCAATTCAGTGTGAAGGGAAAAACACTTTGAAAATATTTAATCCACCCTAACTGAAATTTATGTCTTGAGAGACAAGGAGGATAATGCCAGAAAAATCTTCAAGTGGCGTCTATACCTTCTAAACCAATTTCTTTGACGTATCATCTTATCAAGTGATGCGTCAAATGTGCTCTTCTCTGCACACACATTCTCTTCCCCTCCCCATCCCTTGATCTCCATAACACAGTATATGTTGTATTGTTTTCTCTGGTTTCCGTACTTAATTAGAAGCTTCTAACCTTTCGACCAAAACTGACAGATTGGGCGAAATTTCGCTGATCTGCAAACACACGATTGTATCGCACCGACTCCCTTCACTGAGAGGCCTATATGTGAAACAAGAGTTGCCTTTCCATAGATAGCCTCGTTTTTGCGCAAACGTTGGCAGTCTCGATCATTGCAAACGAAATCAGTCGGCAGATCTGAAAGTTTGAAAAATCAAAATAGATTTTAACTGCAGAGGTCAGAATTGTCACTCGCCCAACAGACTAGTAGTTTTGGATTTTGACTCGCCCAACAGGTTTTTTACTCGCCTCGGCGACCGGGCGAGTGGATTTCGTCAGCCCTGGTATCATCTCTGCACAGTAGTTTTGAGTACAGTATGTCACCACAACAGTGTGACTTTTTAAAGTTACGATATGTGAATACTGACATTGGCAGGCTGAGTTCATGATGGTTGATGTTCACATTTGTGATTATCAGCATGGAGTGAGTTAAAAACCGAATAAACTGAAGTTTAATAATGATGTGTAGAACAGAAGCCTTGTGCATAGGTAATACCAAATGGAAACTTTCATTTCTCAGGCAGTGGAATTCTCCTTGGATCCACTTTTTCAGTGGAAACTAACAGAGTTTCCTCAGGGGTAGGGTGGCGAGAGGCAACCTGTGCATTCCTCAGATTCTCAGGGAAGGAGAAAAAGAAAGAGAGAGGGGGAGGAAGAGTGTATTTTTATTGATCCAGAATTTTAAAGGGTACTGTATATAAATCATGCAGCTGGCCATAAATTTCATGTATAAATAATGCTAATGTCCAGTCACTACCTATAGCTCTTTAAAAGCTGTATATAGTTTGATGGATGAATATTCTTGAGCGATTTTAAATGCACTGTACTGACTCATTTTGGCTGCCATGTGTTGCTTTGATCCAGTGTGTGATAATGTTTGATGTTGGGCATGTGAGGTAGCAATTGAAAACTTTTATTGATTGGTATTTCTGCGTTCTGTTTTGTATGCTTTTTGGGGGTGGGTGGGTGGGAGATGTCGCTGACTTGCACAAATTGTTAGAAATTTTTACGTCTGAAGTGCACATGATTTTGATACCCAGAAAGGCTCATCGGATTGCATCAATTTCGATGTAGAGAAAAGGAAATTTCATGGGGAGAGGGGGAATGTTCCATGGATGCCTCTTCTTTCAGAGGTTTTTGTCTTGCACCATTCCTTTCTCTGTGATTATATTTATCTGTGCCCTCAAACCCAAGTTTTTTTTCGTTTTTATTCAATAATGAATAATCATGTGCTTTTGTCTGCGTGCATGTATGTACGCGCATGATTTTGGTCTTACTTTTTAAATATAGCTTGACAGATATGTTTTGCGTGGTTGTCAGGCCAACTATGCTTCAAAGATAGAGAAGGTGGATGGAGAGCTGAAGGTGGTGAAGGAGATTGATGGAGGTCTGGAGACCATCCATGTGAAGATTCCTGCTGTTGTCACTGCTGACCTGCGACTGAATGAGCCACGCTACGCTACCCTACCCAACATTATGGTGAGACTGAAGGGCTGGAGTGAATTGCAATGCATTAAATTGTTTGGTCATTGCAGACATGCAGCTTTACTGTTTAGTTTTGTGATGTTCATCTCTGAAACGCTAGTTCTGTAATGTTCATCTTTGAAATGCCAGTTCTGTCATGTTTATCTCTGAATTGCTGGTTGTGCAATGTTCATCACTGAAATGCTGGTTGTGTAATGTTTAGTTGTGAAATGCTGGTTGTGTATGTTTAGCTCTGAAATGCTGGTTGCATAATGTTGAGCTCTGAAATGCTGGTTGTGTAATGTTCAGCTCTGAAATGCGCATTCTGCAATGTTGAGCTCTGAAATGCTTGTTTTGTAATGTTCAGCTCTGAAATGCTCGTTTTGTAATGTTGAGCTCTGAAATGCTGGTTCTGTAATGTTCAGCTCTGAAATGCTATTTCTGTAATGTTGAGCTCTGAAATGCTGGTTCTGTCATGATCAGCTCTGAAGTGCTGGTTCTGTAATGTTGAACTCTGAAATGCTGGTTTTGTAATGTTCAACTCTGAAGTGCTAGTTCTGTAATGTTGAACTCTGAAGTGCTAGTTCTGTAATGTTCAACTCTGGAGTGCTGGTTCTGTAATGTTCAACTCTGAAGTGCTGGTTCTGTAATGTTCAACTCTGAAGTGCTGGTTCTGTAATGTTCAACTCTGAAATGCTGGTTTTGTAATGTTCAACTCTGAAGTGCTGGTTCTGTAATGTTCAACTCTGAAATGCTGGTTTTGTAATGTTCAACTCTGAAGTGCTGGTTCTGTAATGTTCAACTCTGAAGTGCTGGTTCTGTAATGTTCAACTCTGAAGTGCCGGTTTTGTAACATTCAACTCTGAAATGCTGGTTCTGTAATGTTCAACTCTGGAGTGCTGGTTCTGTAATGTTCAACTCTGAAATGCTGGTTCTGTAATGTTCAACTCTGGAGTGCTGGTTCTATAATGTTCAACTCTGAAATGCTGGTTCTGTAATGTTCAGCACTGAAATGCTATTTCTGTAATGTTGAGCTCCGAAATGCTGTTTGTGTAATATTGAGCTCTTAAGTGCCGGTTCTGTAATGTTCAACTCTGAAATGCTGGTTCTGTAATGTTTAACTCTGAAGTGCCGGTTCTGTAATGTTCAAGTCTGAAATGCTGGTTCTGTTATGTTCAACTCTGGAGTGCTGGTTCTATAATGTTCAACTCTGAAATGCTGGTTCTGTAATGTTCAACTCTGAAATGCTGGTCCTGTAATGTTCAACTCTGAAATGCTGGTTCTGTAATGTTCAACTCTGAAATGCTGGTTCTGTAATGTTCAACTCTGAAATGCTGGTTCTGTAATGTTCAACTCTGAAATGCTGTTCCTGTAATGTTCAACTCTGAAATGCTGGTTCTGTAATGTCGAAATGCTGGTTCTGTAATGTTCAACTCTGAAATGCTGGTTCTGTAATGTTCAACTCTGAAATGCTGTTCCTGTAATGTTCAACTCTGAAATGCTGGTTCTGTAATGTCGAAATGCTGGTTCTGTAATGTTCAACTCTGAAATGCTGGTTCTGTAATGTCGAAATGCTGGTCCTGTAATGTTCAACTCTGAAATGCTGGTTCTGTAATGTCGAAATGCTGGTCCTGTAATGTTCAACTCTGAAATGCTGGTTCTGTAATGTCGAAATGCTGGTCCTGTAATGTTCAACTCTGAAATGCTGGTTCTGTAATGTTCAGCCCTTAAGTGCCGGTTCTGTAATGTTCAACTCTGAAATGCTGGTTCTGTAATGTTCAGCCCTTAAGTGCCGGTTCTGTAATGTTCAACTCTGAAATGCTGGTTCTGTAATGTCGAAATGCTGGTCCTGTAATGTTCAACTCTGAAATGCTGGTTCTGTAATGTCGAAATGCTGGTCCTGTAATGTTCAACTCTGAAATGCTGGTTCTGTAATGTCCAGCCCTGAAGTGCCGGTTCTGTAATGTTCAACTCTGAAATGCTGGTTCTGTAATGTTCAGCCCTTAAATACCGGTTCTGTAATGTTCAACTCTGAAATGCTGAGAGTGGTCAGCTGTTGTCTCTGGATATTAGATCAGTATGATTCAAGGTCTGTAACATGGTGGAGATGCACGTTTGTTTGCTTACGTATTGTAAGGCATGCTTATGTTTCTCATGTGCTGATACATACGTAATTCTGGTGTCTGGTCCCCACAACGTTTTCTGAGGCTTTGCACACATTCTGTACTTGTATATCTTTTGAAAAATGAGGAAGCTTTGTGGTGTATACTGTGCGATGAGCCACTCAGCATCAGACACAGTCTTATTGAATGCTTGGACGTGCATGACATGAAACCTAAGCACTATGCAGCAGATGACTTAACTCATTTGAACTTTTCCGCATACAACTGTGTGGAGCACCGCTTAAGCGTCAAAGCGGTGCTGGTTACAGTTACATGAAAGCATCTTTCAAATTGTTATGCGAAATCAAAGGGAAGTAACCTTACATGCTGGGACATTTCAGTTTTTGCTGCAGTTCTCTCCTTTCTTAAATAATAATAAATAATAATTACAATATTTATATAGCGCAAAATCTTGATAAAATCAAATCTAAGCGCTGAAGCAGACACACACGCAAGCACGCAGGCACGCACGCACACGCACACACACGTATGCACACATACACACACACACACACACTCGCACACACGCATGGCTATAAATGGGGAGAAAGAATAAAAGCAATAAAAGCAAGAATAAAAGCAATGGAAAATTATAGAGAGCATAGCATATACAATTATATATTATAACCATGTGATTCCCCTCCGAGCGGAGACAGGCTGCAGAGGGGGGGGGGGGGGGGGTTGAGTGAGGTTAGGATTTTATGCAGAGGAGAAAAGGTGAGTTTTGAGAGCGGACTTGAAGGAGACAAAAGTAGGTTGCTGACGGACTGAGAGAGGAAGTTTGTTCCAGGAGAGTGGACCAGAAACAGAGAAGGCTCGTGGACCATAGGTATTGAGCTTAGTGCGTGGAAAGCGAAAAGTCAGAGGATCGGAGGCAGAGCGGAGGGTACGTGAGGGAACATATATCTCAAGTAGGCTTGATAGGTAATCGGGGGCTGCGTTATTGAGGCTTTTGTAGCACATGGTGTCTAGTTTGTACTGTATGCGCTTTGATACAGGGAGCCAGTGAAGATGTGCCAGGAGAAGATATATGTGGTCAGCTTTTTTCTTTTTGAGTACAAGGCGTACAGCATTGTTTTGAATGCGCTGTAGGATGTGAATGGTGGAGGCAGGAAGACCAGACAGGAGTGAATTGCAATAGTCAATGCGAGACATTATGAAGGAGAGAACGAGTTTTGCAGTTGTTTCGACAGAGAGATACTTCCTGATCAGCCTTATACGATGGAGATGATAGTAGCAGGATCTGGCAGTTTGAGAAACAAAGTTGTTCATGGAGAGGGTAGAGTCAATGCAGACACCAAGGTTTTTAGCTGAATCAGAAATTGGGACTGGTGTGTTACATAATGGGAGAGAAAGAGGAGGCAGCTGAGAAAGTTTCTGATGGGTGCCAATGAGGATAGCTTCTGTCTTGTCGTCATTAAGCTGAAGTTTGTTGAACGTCATCCAGTTCTTAATGTCTGAGTAACACTCAGTGGTGCGAGTCAACAGGCGCTGTATATTATCAGGTGAGTCACTGTCTTGAAGTTGGGTGTCATCAGCATAGAAGTGGTGTTTTATAGAGTGGGAGTTGATGATGGTGGACAGGGGGGAGGTGTAAAGAGTGAAAAGAACAGGGCCAAGGACAGATCCTGGTGGAACACCACAGGTCAGGTATGCAGGTTGAGAGTAAGTGCCATTGATGAGAACGGTTTGTTTTCTGTTTGATAGGTATGAAGTGAACCAAGACAGAGCAATGTCAGAGATGCCAAAAGTATGATGAAGTCTAGAAAGGAGAATACCATGATCAATGGTATCAAAGGCTGCAGACAGATAAGGAGTGTGAGGAGAGAGACTTTGCCAGTATCAGTTGCAAGGAGGAGATTGTTGAGAATGTGTAGTAGGGCAGTTTCAGTGCTATGGCACTGGCGGTAGGCTGACTGGAAAGGATTGAGGAGATTGTTGGCAGACAGGTGAGAGTTCAGCTGGTTCAGGACGACTTTTTCAAGGAGTTTTGACAAGAAAGAGAGATTAGAGATAGGCCGGTAATTTTTCAGTTCATTTGGGTCTAAATTGTGTTTCTTGAGGAGAGGGTGAACAATAGCAGACTTGAAAGAATCTGGGACAGTTCCAGTTTGAAGAGAAGTGTTGATGATGTCAGTGATGAATGGGAGGAGAGTAGGGAGACAGTCGGCGTAGAGAGAACCTGGAAGAGGATCCAGTTCTTGACCATTTATCATTTCTTAGCGTTTTTATACAGATTTGAATTAACTCACTGTGAGTTCCCAGAATCACATCCATTTTAACATGGCAACTCACAATTAATGCTTTCACTTTGTTGTTGTTGTTGTGGATTTGTGGCTGTTTTTGTGTTTTTATCATAACCAGTATTCTCAGTGAGCAGAAGAATCTAATCCTTTGACTCCCGCACCCAGTCCGTCTGGTGGATTGGTGGATATGGTGAGGGAATGAAAGGGTTAAGGTTTTGCTTTGCTAGCATGGTTTACTGTGCAGGGTGCCAGTGGACTGGGTGCAGGAATCAAAAGGTTAATATATGAGATACTGATCCTGTGTGGAAGGATAGAATGTGTTATGGAATAAAACTGCAATGTGCCAGGAAACTTGAGTTTTGGTCTGTAATACCTTTTCAGATTACCGATGATAAGAAAGCTGTCAGGAACATTTGCTTCAAGTAGAACTGTATAAAAGCTTCATTTCTTCTGTTTTTCAGTGGTGTTCTGTTCATGTCTGTGGTGTTTGAGGTTAGGTTTTCGTAATTTTTTAAACTTTGGTCAAAACTCTGTGATTTGAGGGAAAAGTTATGTCCCTTTGTGATTTCATTGCGTTAACCCTTTGATTCCTGCACCCTGTCCACCATCATCCTGCATTGTCAACCATGCTAGTGGGGGAGTCAAAGGATAATTTTTTGCTGTTGGTGGATAGGGTGCAGAAGTCAAAATGTTAAGTTTTTGCAGTTTGTAGATAGGGTGCGGGATTCAAAGGGTTAAAAATCTGCTTCAAAGATGCTCCTTCAGATGCAGTGTTCACAAGAGAGCAATAGATTTTATTTCATATAATCATACACATGGAAATATTTTTGAATGCATTGTAGACTTGATGATTGTGAGCTTGGTTTTTAAATGTTGTCTTCTAAATCAAACTTTTGAGTTGTTTTTAGGTTTTTAAATGTTGTCTTTTTAATAAAAAATTTGAGTTGTTTTGAAGGTTTTTAAATGTGGTCTTTTTAATTAAACTTTTGAGTTTTTTTTAGGTTTAACTCTTTGGAGACGCGCCCTGAAATGGCTGCTGAAACTCTCGAGACACAGTTTTTGATACTTTTTTTTAAAAAAGTATGGAGAATATCCAACGACAATAACCCATCCTGTTACATATGTTTTAAAAGGTCATTATGTCTACTTTGTAACTGTGCAGACCCCTTGTTTATGCATGCCTTAATAGCAACAACAAAAAAAGTTCCTGATGTACACACACATGACTTACCAAACTGCTGCTTGTAATCCTTTAAATATCCATGTCACAAAACTGCACTTAACATGTCACAGGATATACATTCTTCACTGGGAGTCACTATGAGTTCTGCTTTTATGAATATTTTGCCCCAAAAATGATTAAGTACAGGCGTAGAGTCTTTTGGCTCTTTGAAATACCTTTGTTTCGGGTACCGCGAAAGCAAGCCAAAAATAGAGTTCCAACAGTCTCCTACGGTCAAAGGGAAAGAAATCTACTTAGGAAAATGGTTAAACTCTGCTGTCAGTATAATCTCCCATATTATAGTATGCAAATAGTCTTGTTAAAAAACAAAAACAAACTACATCTCCGTAGCTATAGCTGCGGAGCGTCGCAATCGAGACACAGTGCTCTGCAGCTATAGCTGCGGTGCATCGCCATCGAGTTAATCAAACCTTGGTTGTTTTTTAGGTTTTTAAATGTTTTTCTCAATCTAAGCCATTTTGAGTTGTTTTTAGGATTTTTTAATGTTGTCGTTTTAATCAAACTTTTGAGTGTTTTTAGGTTTTTAAATGTCTTTTTAATCAAAGTTTGAATTGTTTTTAACAATGGTGTTGGCATGATGTGACTCTGCTGGTTGGTTGGGCTGTAAGCAATATGAACTCAGTGAATTTCCCGCAGTTCGGGAATGAAAGGGTTAAACAATAGCCTGGCAAGTCAGTAGCAGAAGAATAATGTTGGGGTAGCTAAGAGGACCCGTTGTAGACCAAGGTCACTGTGAGAATCTTTAGATAGAGTGAGGAAAAAAGAAAAGTGAGTAGCGGACTGTAGAGGAAAAGAGAGGTAAAAAGGAGAAAGTGTGTGTGTGTGTGTGTGTGTGTGTGTGTGTGTGTGTGTGTGTGTGTGTGTGTGTGTGTGTTGTTGGACAGAGGGTGATAACTTGGTCAAGGGTCATTTGTCGAGCAGGCTTGAGTGCACTCTAACTCAGCATCTTTTGTGTGTGTGTGTGTGTGTGTGTGTGTGTGTGTGTTGGTTTGACAGAGGGTGATAACTTCGAGCAGGCTTGAGTGCACTCTAACTCAGCATCTTATGTGTGTGTGCGTGCGTGCGTGTGTGTGTTTTGCGTGTGTGTGAGACAAAGGAGGATGATGGCATGGGTCAGGAGTCGTACACACTACACACCACCTGTCTTTCCCCTCCCGGTTTGCATGTGCCTTGTGCCCTGGAGGTTTGGTCATTGTTGGGTACCGTAAAGTTCGGGCTATAAGCCGCGACTTTTTTCCCCCAGCATTAACCTCTGCGGCTTATAAAACGATGCGGCTTATTTGCGGATTTTTCCCCGATTCCAGGAATGTCACATTCTCGTATATTCATAGCTTCTTGTTAACTCACCAAAATCGTGTTTATCGTTCCTAAATTTTTTGGTGAGCTCCATGTTAAAGTGTTAACTGTTCATGTTAAAGAGTTAACTGTTAACTCTTCACATTTTTAAATCAAATTTGCACACATTGAAGCATTTGGATCTGTACACCCTCATCACGCCGAAAACGCGATGCAATGCCTACGAAGCAGCCTTCAAGTTGAAGGCGATCGACCTGGCCATTGAAAAAGTGCGGCTTATAAACCAGTGCGGCTTATGTGTGAATAAAGTTAAGATTTTTCTATAATTTAGTGCGGTGCGCCTTATATACCGGTGCACCCAATAGCCCGAACTTTACGGTAGTTGCTTTGGTGAATTATAAGAATGTGCACGTTGATTTGATTCTTGATCAAGATCTGCACTTTATTAATGTCATTATTATTATTATTATTTCTGTTTCCATCTTTTTGTAAAAATGCATATCCTAAATGACTCCTCACTTCTTTTTCCAGAAAGCGAAAAAGAAACCGATGGAGAAGAAGAAGCCGAGCGACTATGGCGTGGAGGTGGTACCCACGCAGAAAGTGCTAAGTGTGGAGGACCCCCCTGTGAGGGAGGCTGGGCAGAAACTGGAGAATGTAGAAGAGTTGGTCGCTAAACTGAAAGACCAAGGATTATTGTCTTCTTGAGTGAGTAAGTGTGTGTGTGTGTTGTGGGGTAGGGGTGTGTGTGTGTGTGTGCCGTGTGTGTGTATGTGTTGTGCATGTTATCTTCTTGAGTGAGTCTTTGTCTTCAAAAGTTTTGCAATCAGTTCTGAAAATAGGCCGTGCCTGACAAACAAAAAAACAGTAAAAGTGACTTAAGTAGAAAATGATACCGGATTTATCCCCCTTGTCATCGTCTGCTTCAAGAAAACAGACTCAAACAGCTGACTATTTCGCAAAAGAAATAAAAATTATCAGTCGAATGTTTTTTTTGTTTTTTTAAAAAATTTTCTCAGAAAGCACCCTTTTTTCCCGGAAGCAGCATGTGGATTTTCTTGGATTTCCAAGAAAAATCGTAAAATTGGGAGCCCTGATAATGGGATAATAAAACTGCCCTGCTCGTTGAAGCCCCCATTGCATGTATTTAACTATCGTGGGAACTACAGCCCATGAACAGAAAAAAAAAATCATTCTGTCCGAGTTGTCTGCTCCTTCCCAAAGCTGAGAGACTGGCCGCTGTTTTGTGGGAATATGTGTGGTCAGAAGTTGGAGAGGATGATTGCGTTCGTGTGTGTGTTGTGTGTGGTGTGTGTGTGTGTGTGTGTGTGTGTGTGTGTGTGTGTGTGTGTGTGTGTGTGTGTGTGTGTGTGAGTGAGTGAGAGAGTGAGAGTGTGTGTGTGTGTTTGTGTGTGTATTTGGGGAGGGGGAGGAAGGAAGTTGATATTTCTGCACATGTTTGACTAATTTTCTGTGTCCGTGTGATTTCAGAAACAGCTGCTGAATGTAAATAACGTGATTTCCCAGGGAGGAAGAAAAGGTGATGAATTTGAAGGACAGCTCTTGCCACTGTACCAGCATGTGCAGTCTTTCAGAAAACATTTCTATATGTGTGGGGTGGGGTGGGGTGGGGTGGAACTCTCTAGTATGTTGTTTTGTTTATGATGTGAATGAAAGACAGCAGAGAAATAGAATATTTGATTATTCAAATGTGTGGAAAAGGTTTTGTTTGTTGCTGCTTCTGCTCTTAGGCAGACTGGTCATTTGTGAGTAAGTTTTTAGATTATGTTGTGTTGGTGACAGGCAAAAAATTTGTTAGTAAAAACACAAAAATCAAAGAAATGTTGGTGATAGGCAAAAAAAAAAAAAAAAAACACAAAAAAACACTGCTGCTAAAAATCTGAAATAGCATTTACATAACTGACGTAAAGGATGAAACATTCTTGAATAGTGAATTTAGCTGCTGTTCAGTGATAATTAGAGCTATTGTTTGATGAAATAACTTTGCAGTTACATTGAAATATGAAATGACATTGCAAGAATTGTGTTTTTCATGGAGTTTGAAATGATTAGTTTTGTTTACACCATTTTCAGCAGGCAATTTTCACAAATCAAACACAATCACAGTAACAGGCTGGCCACACAGAGCTCTCACAGTGATTGAGTGCTTACTTGATTACATCGTACGCTGCCAGGTTCAGAAACAAAATTGGTCAAGTCAGTTATCCCGTCTTTTGCATGGAAAGTGGCTGGACCATACGTTTATAGCTTATTGATCAGACTCTTATTAAGTACTTAAATTTAGACAAGACATGGGCAGTAACAGGTCAGTCTGATCTGAATCATCTCCCTGATATGTTACTTGTTCTCACAAATGCTGAGGGAATGGAGATGCAGCCTCAGTAATTTGGTGAGGGACTGTCTGGCCATACGTGGAGATTTTAGTTGCAATTTGTTCTCTGGATGTTCTTTAGGTTTACGATAAGTGTCCCAATGAGTTTGAATTGGGCAGTTACGGTGCTCAAGGCTTCTCTGCAGTGCTTTGTTGAAGTTAACTGAAATATTACCATTGAACCATTTACAGAACCTGAATTTTCCATACACTGTTTGAAGCTTTGGATGTTAATTTCCTAACGCTGTTCACAATAATTTCAAATTAACCTGGATCAGAATTGACAAGAGAACAATTCTTTTGGTTTGTACGGAAAATCTGAGTATAAATTTTTTCTCAAATTTTTTCCTCTGTTTTTTTTTCAAGATTAGGATTACACACTCATGACATTACATTTTATTTGGCCACAACTTTTGGTGTTTTTGTTGTGGAGATTTCTTTATACATCTCTAATTTGACAGGAATTTTTCATACCCTTTGCAATGATAATTGTAACTCAGCAAGATGAAAAATTGATTAACATGTGAAACAATTACACAAAAGATAGGCAGAAGGCATGCATCAGGGCAGAAGGCATAGCATCAGTCATCTATGGTCTTTCTGACAGGTGTTGATAAATTCGGTGTTGGCCGCTGCACTCTTTGACACCACCACCTCCCTCCATGCCACTCTGTCTTGATTTTTGTGGATAGTTTCTTGAATATTTAGGCCACGGATGCTGGTTATGTTCTCGATGTATGAGACTGGAAGTCTGCCTTTCTTCCTTTTTGCCACTGTTTTTCCTTGAAAAATCGGTTGCCATGAGGTCCTTGTTCCTGCTGCGTCACATGTGGCCGATGTATTTTAAGTCTTCCCTTGTTGATGTCTGCTAGTAGTTATCTGGTGGTATCAAGTTCTTCCAGGACACTTTCATTAGTTCTATCTGTCCATTTGACACGTAGTAGTCTCTGATAAAACCACATCTCTGCTGCCTCAATTCTTCTGCAATCATCCTTTCTCAGAGTCCAGGCTTCGCAGCCATAAATCATGACTGGCCAGATCAAGCAGTTTAAAAGTCTAATTTTCAGGCCATTTGGTATGCCTCTATTAGCAGTATGATTGATACAATTTTATCCTCTCTACAAATTTAAAGTTGCATACATTTGTTGTGATTAAGCTGCATATTTTTTGTGATTTTTGTTTCTTTGGCAGAGGAAGATAGTGTTTAGTAGTAGGCCTATATGAATATGTGCTGCAGTTTTGTGTTGGTTTGGGTTTGTTTTAGCTGAGGAAGGTTGTGTTTCAGTGGTATGTGAATATGTGTGGCAACGCAGACAGACATCCATGAATGCAATGCAAAAAGTGTTGTATTTTGGTTCCTGTTCTTTGTGTATATGGTGTGAAAACAAAAAGAAAGGAAAAAAAACCTGCTCTGTGCTTGATGGTTGTTGTGTGGTGTTTTTGTTCAGAATCTTTGCAGTTTTGATTTGTATAATGTTCCTTGTGTGTGTGTGTGTGTGTGTGTGTGTGTGTGTGTGTGTGTGTGTGTGTGTGTGTGTGTGTGTGTGTGTGTGTGTGTGTGTGAGAAGAGTAAGTAAAGCCAGAAGAGTAAGTGAACATGGCATAACATGCGTGTAACTCGCTGTTATGCTCATACTATGTAGACACTATGTTGCTGCACAGTCTGCATACGTTGTCATTAATGGGCATGCATGCTGGGTCTTTTTCCTGTAAGCCATTAAACAATGACTAGACTTTAGGATCTTTAACGTGCAAATGTTCTGCATGCGTATACACTTGAGGGGGGTTCAGGCACTAACAAGTCTACACACGTCGATTGACCCAGGAGATCGGGAAAAAAATCTCCACCCTTTACCCACTGGGTGAGAGGTATTTGGTAGGATTGAACCAAATAGAAGTCTCATGTCTTACCCGATTACCGCGCCTGTCAACCTGCAGTCTGCATCAGATAAGACCTATGAATAGATTAAAGGGATATTGACCCTTTGACTCCTGCACACTGTCTACCAGCATCCCGCATTGACAACCATGCTCATCGTCGAGTGCCCTGTGGCGTGGTGGCGATCATGGCCCTCCATATGTATCTATGCCTTGTTGCCACAAGCACATCTTCCACCCTCTCTGTCCTCAGCCACCCTGCAAGTCCGTCCAATATTATCTCCATGGGTCAACTTGGTGCTCTCTTTCCCTCCAGCTTTCTTGTTGTGACCAGCTGCTCTAATTCCCCTTTCCTCCTAAAATGGCCTATAAATGTTGCTTGTCTTTTCCTAATCTTCCGTATACCAATGATCTTCTTGTGTCTGCCTCCATCAAGACCGTCTCGTTTGTTTTCTTTGCAGTCCATGGAACTCTCAACATTTTTCTTAGAAACCACATCTCTGCTTCCTCAATCTTGTTCTGGCTTTGCTTGTTGACTTTGCTTCCTGCAAGAAGCTGGTGGATATGGCAAAGGAGTCAAAAGGTTTAGTTTTTGCAGTTGGTCGATAGAATGTGGATGTCAGTCAAAGGGTTAAATAACTGATGTCCATTTCCCCCTGTGCATTCACTCATACATTCTGTCACAGGTGTGCGTTTCTCTCTCGCGTCCTTGGGCTTACAAAAATGAGTGGGATAGGTGGTAACGATTTATTCATACTTTAAAGCATACATCGCATGTCATTAGCATACAACGGGAATACAGAGCTCGGAGTTCATTCAATAGGGATTGATCACATTTGGACAATTTCATACGAGCTGCATCCAATCGGTCATTTGTTATGAAATGAGTATGAATGCAAGAATGATTTTCTTATATATATGAATGAATGGCGTTAATAAAGTATAACATTTCCTAATCTAAATGAACTCTGAACAGGAAAGGTAATTTTCATAACAATAGTAACTGACGATAATATACAGAAGTTGACTCTGAATAAAGAGTGTTGTCTGTTGGATAATTATCTGTTTACTGACGATAATATACAGAAGTTGACTCTGAATAAAGAGGGTTGTTTGTTGGATAATTATCTGTCTACTGACGATAATATACAGAAGTTGACTCTGAATAAAGAGTGTTGTCTGTTGGATAATTATCTGTCTGTTGGGGATGCCGGGGCCTCTTTCAGTATGAATAGTATCCCTACTTCTGAAAATTCTGTACTAGAAATTTCCTCTTTGCTGTCACCCTCTTTGTTTCTGCCTTGTAGGCCTACCTTTGCTTTCTGTCATTTCTTTCCTATAATTTTCTGCCTTGCTGGTCCATTCACCTGTATGTGTTCGATGAAGTCTTACGTACTTTAGGATTGATAATTGGGTACATGTATTAAGTGCATTTTTGGCTCTAGGGAAATGAGATATGCAGTAACAGTTTTAGGTAATTTAAGCCCGTTTCTATACATACTTTCCTGTCCTTATGTGTACGTTTGTATTCAGGTTTTTTTTTTTGGAATCCCTTGTGTGATAAATTGGATGGAGTGGTCAACGCCTGGGGCATCTCTTTAGATTATGAGCACGAATGCATTGATACGTGTACTTAGTGTTGTTTCTTTTTTTTTCCTGTTGAAGTATTGTGTGTATATTGAAATGGTTATAGATATATGACTAGGCAGCCGGCTGGGCTATAAACAAAAAATGTTATAACAAGAACAATAACAATCTGTCTGTTGATTAATTATCTTGGAATTATGACTGAAATGTAATAATATGAAATAATTGAAGGACAACAAATGTTGAAGTTTGTGAGTGATTATCTTCGAGTATGATTAAAATGTGATCATTTTGATTCTTTGCGTCACGTTCACTACTTTTGTAAGATCTGTTTTAAAAAAAACATTTGTTAGAGGCCTACCAACAGTAAATCTTGGTATATACTTGAAATGAATATTCATGATTAACATGAGATAATGTTTCAAGCTATGCTTGTTATTAGTGAAGAGTAAAAGATTATGTTAATTTTTATTCCTGATTTGAGTATGATAATAAGCATTCTTGTGGGAGATGTAGGCTACTTGCAGTGACAAGGGATAGATTCGTAGTGAAGGGCCATGATTATTACCAACGCTATGCGTCGGGGCACATTGTTATTGTTACTGTTGATTAAAGCCCAGCCAACTACGTACAGCCATATCAAGGCTGTAACCACCTCAAAACATGCAAAAATTAACAGAAAAAAAAGAAAAGAGTATTAAATACATGTATCAGTGCATTCACGCACATAATATAAGGACGTGCCCCTGGCGTTGACCACTCTGTCCAATTTATTGCACAGGGGATTTAAAAAATACACCTGAATGCAAATTTAAGCATACCTAGGGACACCCAAACATATATACAAAACCGGGCATAAATTACCTAAAACTGAGTCCGCATATCTGGCGTCCTTAGAGCCAAAAATGTACCCAATTATCAATCCTAAGAAAAAGTACATACAACATTATTGAACACATACGGGTGAATGGATGAGCAAGGCAGAAAATGATAGGAAGAAATGACAGAAAGCAAAAGAACAAGGCAGAAACAAAGGTGGGGATACTATTTATTTTGAAAGAGCCCCGAGCATTCCCATGGGGGGAGGTGGGGTACATGATGATGATGATGATATATATTTACACATGTACATATATATATTTAGATACACACACACACACACACACACACACACACACACACACACACACACACACACATGGGTCACTCTCCTGAGAAGTGGGTTCACATGATTGCACTTATTCTTTTGGATATAAAAAGAAATACTGAAAACAAACATTGCTGCATACTTGTGTCAACATGTTGCAATTTGTTATAAAAATCGAACTTCTTGTTTTTCGACCCTAGCCACCATATTACTGTTGAATAGTCTCCATCTTTCATTGTATGACGTGGACAAAAAGTTGGAAATGTGTCAGACGTTTTCATTGGTCAAACGAGCTCAAAAACGTCATGGTGTCCCGCGAAATTTGTCTTGTTGTCTCACGTGACTTCGCCATTATTGATTGACGATCGAGTACGAAACCTGTCAAACAAGGTGAGTTTTCTCGAAATTTATGCTTGATTATTGAAAAGATTTTGATTTTGTTTTGTTTTACTTCAGAATTTCATATTTTAGCCGTTGTCACAGAACATATGAGTTTTCGGGAAAGTGACCCGCATACATATATATTACATGTAAAAGAATTGGCACACATTGATCTGACTATAGATGATCTACACAAGCAACAATTTTGCGTCTCCATGTCCATGGTTATCATCACAGTTTTGTCGCCCCATCGTCACCTTGTTCAGTCTCTGCAGAGTTAAATATGCAAAAAAGTAATTAAATCCAGACCTTTCAGACAAAAGGAAATCGGACTACTACAAGCGGGATGCTTATGTGTTTGTGAGTGATGATAATGATGATAATAACAATAAATAAAAAAAATGAAACAGTAAATTAATAATAATAATGATAAAAATAATAATAATAGTATTATTTCACAATAATGATGATAACAATAATGATGATAATAAAACAAGAACAACAACAATACTAGTACTACTACTACTAATAATAATAAGAAGAATGATAGCAATAATTATAATTATTATTTCATTTCCATAATGCAAACATCTATCTCAAGAGCATGGTCATTGCATTTTACAGGAATGAAACAATGCACACACACACACACACACACACACATACATACACACACACACACACACACACACACACACACACACACACACACACACACACACACACAGAGAAGATGCTGAACTAAGGTACATTGGCCTTCAAGGTGTGTGACCCTTGACCCAAGTTGTCATCCTGTGCACGGTTATCTTGAAGTACTCGCACAAACATTCATGGCAATTTCATTTTAATAAGCACAAAAAACATTTATCACCATGTGTGCATGAATAACTATTAGAGCATTTTCATAGCATTCCCACCCTTTGCTGGAAGTCTTAATGAAAAGTTGTGTCATCGTATATAAACACGCATGTGCACACTCCCATGCGCTGTGTGCACATGTGTGTGTCTGTGCATGATTTATGTACATTCAAGTATTACTATTATTGCCATATTCAGTGGGGGAAAAAATGAAGTGAGTGTTATCACAGCACTCTTCACATCTACAACATGACTACCGGTACGCCAGACCTCCTGTCTTACTACAGATCCTCAACATCCTCCCAGGACACCTCCGGGGAAAAACAGTGATTAGTGAGTCATTTTGAGGACAAGAGGCAAGCGCAAGAATAGGGAAACTTCTACGACATGAGGCCTGATTAGGGTGACATTTACAGAACTAAGGGTCTGAATAGGGAGACATCTACAGGTCTGAATAGGGAGACCTTTAGAGGACTAGAGGTCTGAATTGGGAGACATCTAGAGGTCTGAATAGGGAGACATCTACAGGTCTGAATAGGGGGACGTTTAGAGGACTAGAGGTCCGAATAGGGAGACATCTAGAGGTTTGAATAGGGAGATGTTTAGAGGTCTGAATAGAAAGACATTTAGACGACTAGAGGTCAAAATATTGAGACATTTAGTGGACTGGAGGTCTGAATATTGAGACATTCAGAGGACTGGAGGTCTGAATATTGAGACATTCAGAGGACTGGAGGTCTGAATATTGAGACATTCAGAGGACTGGAGGCCTGAATATTGAGACATTTAGTGGACTGGAGGTCTGAATATTGAGACATTCAGAGTACTGGAGGTCTGAATATTGAGACATTCAGAGGACTAGAGGCCTGAATATTGAGACATTCAGAGGACTGGAGGCCTGAATATTGAGACATTTAGTGGACTGGAGGCCTGAATATTGAGACATTCAGAGGACTGGAGGCCTGAATATTGAGACATTTAGTGGACTGGAGGCCTGAATATTGAGACATTCAGAGGACTGGAGGCCTGAATATTGAGACATTTAGTGGACTGGAGGTCTGAATAGGGAGACATCTGGTGGACTAGAATCTTGAATAGGGAGACATTTGGAGGACAAGAGTTCTGAATAGGGAGGTATTCAGTGATCAAGACACTTGAATGATCGAGGAAACATGTAGAGGCCTGAATAGGGAGACATTCAGGAGACTAAAGCTCTGTATAGGGAGACATTCAGGGGACTAAAGGTCTATATATAGGGAGACATCCAGGAGACTAAAGGTCTATATAGGGAGACATTCAGGGGACTAAAAGTCTATATAGGGAGACATTCAGGGGACTAAAGGCCTGTATAGGGAGACATTCAGGGACTAAAGGTCTATATAGGGAGACATTCAGGAGACTAAAGGTCTATATAGGGAGACATTCAGGGGATTAAAAGTCTAATAGGGAGACATTCAGGGGACTAAAGGCTGCATAGGGAGACATTCAGGGGACTAAAGGTCTGCATAGGGAGACATTCAGGGGACTAAAGGTCTGCATAGGGAGACATTCAGGGACTAAAGGTCTGATAGGGAGACATTCAGGGGACTAAAGGTCTGCATAGGGAGACATTCAGGGGACTAAAGGCCTGTATAGGGAGACATTCAGGGGACTAAAGGCCTGTATAGGAGACATTCAGGGACTAAAGGTCTGATAGGAGACATCAGGGAACTAAAGCTGTATGGGAGACATTCAGGGACTAAAGGTCTGAATAGTGAGATATCGGTGGACTGAAAGCCTAAATATTGAAACGTTCAGAGGACTGGAGTCTGAATATTGAAACATCTGAGGACTAGAGGTTTGAATAGGAAGGTATCAGAGATCAAGACATTTGAGGAACATCTAGAGCCTAAATAGGGAGACTCAGGGATGAAAGGTCTATATAGGAAGACATTTAGAGGACTTATGATCTGAATAATGAGATATCTATCTAGAGGACTCATGATCTGAATAGTGAGACATTTAGAGGACTTATGATCTGAATAGTCAGATATTTAGAGGACTTATGATCTTAATAATAAGATATTTAGAGGACTCATGATCTGAATAGTGAGACATTTAGAGGACTTATGATCTGAATGGTGAGACATTTAGAGGACTTATGATCTGAATAGTGAGACATTTAGAGGACTTATGATCTGAATGGTGAGACATTTAGAGGACTTATGATCTTAATAATGAGATATTTAGAGGACTTATGATCTGAATAGTGAGACATTTAGAGGACTTATGATCTGAATGGTGAGATATTTAGAGGACTTATGATCTGAATAGTGAGATATCTAGAGGACTTATGATCTGAACAATGAGATATTTAGAGGAATTATCTGAATAATGAGATATTTAGAGGACTTATGATTTGAATAGTGAGACATTTAGAGGACTTATGATCTGAATGGTGAGACATTTAGAGGACTTATGACCTGAATGGTGAGATATTTAGAGGACTTATGATCTGAATAGTGAGACATTTAGAGGACCAGAAACCTATAGAAAGAGAGATTAAGAATAAGAGGATGACAAATTTGAATAGGGAGATGTTTAAAGGACGAAAAGCCGAAATGGGGAAAAATTTAAAAGACTAGAGACCTGAATAGAGAGACATATTGAGAACTAGAGACCTTGATATGGAGACATTTATGGGAATAGAGGCCTGAATAAGAAGACACTTATGGACTCATCATCAAGTGCCCTGCTGCATGGCGTTGGCAATCATGGCCCTCCTTATGTGGTCTATCCCTTGTTCCCGCAAGCACATCTTCCACCCTCTCTGTCCTCGGCCACCCTGCAAGTCCATCCTATATTTTCTCCCTAGGTCTACTTGGTGCTCTCTTTCCCTCCAGCTTTCCTGCTGTGACCAAGTGCTCTAATTCCCCTTTCCTCATAAAATGGCCTATAAATGTTGCCTGTCTTTTCCTAATCTTCCGTATCAATGATCTTCTTGTGTCTGCCTCCATCAAGACTGTCTCGTTTGTTTTCTTTGCTGTCCATAGAACTCTCAATATTCTTCTTAGAAACCACATCTCGGCTGCCTCAATCTTGTTCTGGCTTGGCTTGTTGACTGTCCATGCCTCACAACTGTATAACATTATCGGTTCTATATAACATTCAAGAACTTATGGACTGTGAAACTAACTGGGAGAAACTTGAAAAACGTTTCTGTGGGTGAGAAGCCCAAATAAGATGACCCATCGTAAAATGTATATATCTATATATCTATAATTATTTATGTATATATATATATTATATATATATATATATATATATATATATATATATAATTAATATACGAGCTCATATATATATATAGACCTAAACAGGGATATACTTAATGAGACAGAGGCACAAACTAGAAGACACCTAATGAGGCAGAGGCACAAACTAGAAGACACCTAATGAGACAGAGGCTCAAACAAAGAGACACCTGATGAGACAGAGGCATAAACAAGGAGAATCCTAATGAGACAGAGGCACAAACAAGGAGAATCCTAATGAGACAGAGACTCAAATGAGGAGACTCTTACCTAATGAGATAGAAACACAAACAAGGAGACACAGTGCCTCTAAGCCGTCAGCTGACGTCGCACAAAAGGTGTTGCTATATTGCCTAAGAGCCGTCCGCTGACGTCGCAGAGTTTCCGATTTTCGTTCACAACTGTGTGAGCCAGTAAGCACACATGATGCTTTGGTTGGTTTGGTTCAGTTTTTACGTCGACACCCACCTCAGGTGATATATAACCATCCCGGGGAAGTGGGGGAAGGGGAACCTATCTAATCCTATACTGACACCACCAGAACAACAATGATGTTAAGATGGGGCAGTGAGATGGCCAGTTTTAATGTAGCGTACCCCGGGATTCGAACCCACAACCATTAGCATGTGAATCCGACACTCAAACCAACTGAGCTATCGAGGCCCGCTAAGCACCCAGGAACGCTGCACAGTGAGCTATATGTGTCTACAATATAAAAATAGGATGTAAATTAGGATACGTCATAGGGAAGACACCTTTATTGTCGCTAATGATTTGGTAACTGGACCACGTGAAGTGTAGCACAATGGCGACGCAACCTTCGACAAGCCGAAACGGTGGCTCACGTCAGCGGACTTTCACGACTCTAGAGGCCGTTCAAATGATTTTACAGCATGATGACAATTGAGAGAATTTGTTATCTGATGATTCGCTTCAACATAAGGGTGGAGAAAGTAACAATGACCACGCCGACATTCAACGCTTGCTGGCTGAATCCATGCAAGCAGACGATAACAAGTACGAGTCAGACCGCGACTGCCGTGGTCAGTGCGAGTGGCGAGCGCGCAGGCCGTGACACTTCGGACTTTGGACCCAACAGCAGTGAACGTGATGGTACATGGTGAGATGGGTCACGCACGTGTTCGTGGTGTGGGAAGGGGGGAAGATGAGAAGGGGGAGAGGGACAGGAGAGGTGCAGAGGAGCTGTGCCCCAGTTAGACGGCATGGCAGGGGGCGTGGCGATCAGCGAAGTGTTTCGCTCACTGAAAATCTGTTGGCCTCCAAATGGACAACAGTCAGACATTCCTCAATTTTTATGAAATCCAGGATTGAAAGTGGGAACTGGGGACATGTGCTATGCTTTTTCAAGCTGTTTCTGACTGATGAGCATGAGCTGATTGACTTATTTGAATAAGGATTCTGATTCTGGGCTTATTTTCTCTTGTTTTGATTGCAGAACCTGAAGAACAGAGAGAACCAATTCATGAGTGTCATGTAGTTTGACTGTTCAGTGTCTGAGTACACTGACTGTCATGTAGTTTGACTGTTCAGTGTCTAGTACAATCACTTTTATGTTTACCGAAATCAGGTCTATCATTGATGGGATGGTTACTTACTTATTTGTCTGCATGGGTTTAGTATCGTTTCATGAACATTTTATGATGTCATATGTTATGTTTTCATTTATATATGTAAACTTAAACTTAAATTTATGTATGTAAGTCATTTTCAGCTGTTTTTTTGTTTGTGAGTGTGTTGGGTATCAATCTGTAGAGATGGAAACTTACTTTTTAGACAACACAAAAAAATTATTTCCACTTTGGAATGCCTGGACAGGTCTTTGCAATCAAGCTAAGAGAAAAATAAGCCCAGATTCAGAATCCTCGTTCATTTTTCTTCAAAAAACACATGTTTCTTTGTTGTATCTCTTATAGTTTTTGCACTAGAATTTTTTGTTAATTATTACCCTCGAATCCTCAAAATTCCCCGGCAATGGGGAAGCACATGTTTACATTTTTCTCTGGCACTGAAAGGGTTAACTAATCAGGCTAATGAGAGTTGAGACATAGACTCAAACAAGAAGACTCCTAAAGAGACAAAGGCTCAAGCAAGGAGACACATACCTAATGAGACAGAGACTCCGACAAGGAGATTCCTGATGAAACAGTCACAAGCAAGGAGATTCCTAATGGGAGATTCCTGATGAAACAGAGTCACAAGCAAGGAGATTCCTAATGTAACAGAGGCTCAGACAATGATCAGTATTCCGAATGAGACAAAAGCTCAAACAATGAGGCACCTAATGAGACAGAGAATCAAACAATGATACACCTAACGAGACAGAAGCCCAAACAATGAGACAGAGGCACAAACAAGGAGATTCCTGATGACAGAGGCACAAACAAGGAGATTCCTGATGACAGAGGCACAAACAATGAGATTCCTGATGAGACAGAGGCACAAACAATGAGATTCCTGATGAGACAGAGGCACAAACAAGGAGATTCCTGATGACAGAGGCACAAACAAGGAGATTCCTGATGAGACAGAGGCACAAACAAGGAGATTCCTGATGAGACAGAGGCACAAACAATGAGATTCCTGATGAGACAGAGGCACAAACAAGGAGATTCCTGATGAGACAGAGGCACAAACAAGGAGATTCCTGATGAGACAGAGGCACAAACAAGGAGATTCCTGATGAGACAGAGGCACAAACAAGGAGATTCCTGATGAGACAGAGGCACAAACAATGAGATTCCTGATGAGACAGAGGCACAAACAAGGAGATTCCTGATGAGACAGAGGCACAAACAAGGAGATTCCTGATGAGACAGAGGCACAAACAAGGAGATTCCTGATGAGACAGAGGCACAAACAAGGAGATTCCTGATGACAGAGGCACAAACAAGGAGATTCCTGATGACAGAGGCACAAACAAGGAGATTCCTATTGACAGGTCCAGATAATGAAACATTTAGGCTTACTTAATGAGACAGAAGTTGAAATAATGAGACGTTTACCTAATGAGACAACGGTTCGAAGAACGAGACACCTGAGACAGAAGGACAAACAAAGACAAATTACGCAAAGAGACAAAACCAGAAACAAGAAGATACGTAAGTAATCCCTAATCAGGCTAATGAGACAAGTCGGCACTTGGCTGATGAGACTGAGGCACAAACATGATCATGCTTAGCTAATGAGACCGAATAAAAGAACCCGATGCTTATCTAATGAGACAAATACGCAAAGCACAAACGCTCAAAGATCTAGACAATTTATCGTATGAGACAGATGTTCAAAGAACAAGCTGTTTGCCTGATGAGACAGAGACACAAGTAAGGAGACACTGCCTCGTAGGACTCGTAACGTTTTGTCACGAAAGACGTGAAGAGGTAAAGGGGAACAACTCTTACATAGCGGAAGTCTCATTGTAAACAACAGCGTATTTCCTGTTTCGTGATCAAGATCGTGACCCGTATGATTTCCTCAGTAATTCAGAATACAATAATAATGAATCACTTTTATAAAGCGCTATTCTTTACACATAGGTAAAGACTCGCTGCGCTTTACATTAATTAGTTCATTTTTACCAATCAGCTCTATGACTAGTGGTCAATTATACTAGCTCCCACTCCTAGTCCCTCACACCCCCCGTAACACACACGCTAGCACATCTGTTGCAAGCAAGTACTAATATATACATTACTGAATCAGAAAGATCAAAAATTATGTTTCATTACTGGTAGTATTTATAAAAAGATGAGTTTTGAGGCCCGCCTTGAAAGAAGAGAGAGATGATGAACAACGGAGAGAAAAAGGCAGATCGTTCCAGACAAGTGGGGCCTGGCAACGGAAGGCTCTGTGTCCTATGGTTTTGTATTCTGATTTTGATTTTGCCAGAAGCTGCTTGTTGCTTGACCTGAGATTGCGTTCAGGCCTGTATGTGTTAAACACAGAAGAGAGGTAGATAGGCAAGGTACCATCAAAATGCCGATAAACCAAAGTAGCTAGCTTATACGCTACTCTTGCTTCCATAGGGAGACAGTGGAGCTGCTTCAATAGGCTTGTGCCTGATTCTTTGAGCATCTGCCTCGTTAAATACAAGATTTTTGTTTCGTTTGCTTGAGCCTTTGTCCCGTTTGGTAAGTGTGTGTGATCTTACTTATGACTGCTCATTATATCTCCTTATATGTGCCTTGTCCCGTTGGTAGTGTGTGTGATCTTACTTATGACTGCCTCATATATCTCTTATATGTGCCTTTGTCCCGTTTGGTAAGTGTGTGGATCTTACTTATGACTGCCTCATTATATCTCCTATATGTGCCTTGTCCGTTGGTAGTGTGTGTGATCTTATAGACTGCCTCATTATAT
>JAPXFY010000029.1:35050765-35058265 GCA_030674185.1 Monoplex corrugatus
GTAGCAGTGGCGATGGTGGTGGTGGTGATGATGGGGACGACGACGACGATGATGATAATGATGATGATGATGGTGGTGGTGGTGGTTGGTTGTGGTTGGTGATGGTGGTGATGATGACGATGATGATGATGATGATGATGGTTGTGGTGGTAGTGATGGTGGTGGTGGTGGTTGGTGATTGTGGTTGTTGGTGATGAAAATGATATGGACGATGATGATGACGACGACGACCATGATGATGACAATGACGATGGCGACGATAATGACGACGACAACGTCGACGATGTTGGTGGTGGTGAATGAATGACTAAGAGGAAGAACGAGAAGACTGTCGTTGTGATCGTGATGGTGGTGGTGATGGTTGTTGTTGTTGTTGTTGTTGGTGATGGTGGTGAGTGGTGACAGTTGTTGTTGGTGATGGTGGTGGTGGTTGGTGATGGTAGGTGGTTGGTGGTGATAGTGACGACGACGATGACGACAGATACCGTTAAGTGGCTGGAAAGCGATGTTTTCGCAGTTGACAGACTTCGTGCTGAGGGTGCCTTGGGGCACACACACCGCGCAGGTGATATCGACGCCTGAATGCCGACTTCTGTTTGCAGGAAATTTGAGCGTGTAAGTCTCCACGTCCCCGTCCTTGCCCGTACAGCCGCAACCGTTGCTCGCTGGAACATTGCCGCTGTTGCAGTCTTGCGGGTTGTAAGGTGTAGAACACAATGTGCTTGGGCTTCCCCCGCTTGCCGTTGTCACCGAAAACGTGACGGTGGTAGGCGCCGCCAAGCACATGGCGTTACTGACGTCAATCGTGTTGACTTGGCAAGTGATGTCATTGTCTCCACCGTCTATGAACAGCGCGGGGCATGTGACCTCGATGCCGGCTGTATCTCCTGTGAGGATAAACATAATGAAATAAAAAAAAAAAAAAGAGAGAGAGAGTAACCACCAATAACAACAACTAAAACATCATCATCAACAATAAAAAAAAAAAGAGGAAGAAAGAGAGAGAGAGTAATCACCAATAACAACAACGAAAACATCATCAACAATAACAAAATAGGAAAAAGAGAGAGAGAGAGAGAGTAATCACAATAACAACACAAATCATCATAACAAAACAAAATAGGAAGAAGAGGAGAGAGAGAGAGTAATCACATACAATAAATCATCATAACAAAATAAAAAAAGAGGAAGAAGAGAGAGAGAGTAATCACCAATAACAACAACGAAAACATCATCATCAACAATAACAAAATAGGAAGAAAGAGAGAGAGAGAGAGAGAGTAATCACCAATAACAACAACTAAAACAACATCATCAACAATAAAAAAAGAGGAAGAAAGAGAGAGAGGAGTAATCACCAATAACAAACGAAAACATCATCATCAACAATAACAAATAGGAAGAAAGAAGAGAGAGAGTAATCACCAATAACAACAACGAAAACATCATCATCAACAATAACGAAAAAGGAAGAAACACAAGAGAGTGTGTAAAACTAGAACGACAACAACAATAGCAAGAAGAGCAGAGCAGCAGCAGTAACACAAACAACAAAACAACACACACAACAACAACAACAACAAAAAAACACAACAGTACACCAACGCACACACAATACGTAACACACATTATACATCACACACATACAAAAAAAACAAAAGCAACACTCTCTCTCTCTCACTACCACTCTCGCACGTCGATCTAAACTCACATATGTGAATAGACGTCAAAGAGAATAACGAACGATCACAGCTGCACGCACACACACGCACAACAACACGACAAACAACACACACACACAACAACAAAACTCTTTCTCACACACACACACGCACACACACACACACACAAAGCGGCACACACACACACATACACACACACACACACACATACACTCACGCCGTCAAATACTATGTAACACGTCAAAAGAATAACGAACGAACACACCATGCACGCACTCTCTCTCTCTCTCTCCTCTCTCTCTCTCACACACATCACACACGCACACACAAATAGCGCAACACACACAAACAGCGGAACACACCACACCACACACACACACACACACACACACACACACACACAAACACACACACACAAACAAACAAACACACACACACACACATACTCTCTCTTTCTCTCACACACACACACGCACACACACACACACACAAAGCGGCACACACACACACACACACACAACACACACACACACACACACTCGCACGCTCGTCTAAAATCACATATTGTGAATAGACGTCAAAAGAAATAACGAACGAACACACGCATGCACGCACTCTCTCTCTCTCTCTCTCTCTCTCTCTCTCTCTCTCTCTCCACTCCACACACGCACACACACACATAGCGGCACACACACACACACACAGCGGCACACACACACAACACACACACACACACACACACACACACACACACACACACACACACAACAACAACACACACACACACACACACACACACACACACACACACACACACACACACACAGAGACTTATGTTACGTTCCTTTTTACCAAAAACGTTTACTCAAGAAAAGTATTCTGAAACCATTTCCAATAAGTTACATCAGATCAATCTTTATTAGTTAAAATTTCAGAATCATTAGTTCACAGTCCTGTTAATGCATTACTTTAACTTTATGCAGTTTGTGTATTAGTGTTACAATTTCCCTTCATATTGTTGAAGTTAATTGTTAGAGTTAAGTTTTCGTTCCATTTTCCTGTTCTTCCACCTATTTATGTCTTTTTACTCTATCTCCCCTCTGCCCCAATCCAACCCGCCCAACTACCGTTCTACATTTTATTTTATTTATTCATTTCTTATTCCCCCTCCCCCCTCCCCCGTCTAATATCACTTATAGTGAAAAGACGTTACATCAAAGAACGAACGAACACACAGACTTGAAACACTAAGCTGACACCACCAAAGTGATGGAAACATTAAGATGGGCAGCGGACAGGCCAGTTTATAAATGTCACAGGCTGGGGTTTGAATTCGAGATATCAGATCTTGAGTCCACGGGCTCGAAACGTTGTGTTTTATACTCCAAAGGATCTTCTACAATACAAAAGGGCCTGGGCTCGAAACGTTGTTTTATACTCCAAAGGATCTTCTACAAACAAGGTATTTTTTGATATTTTGTTTCAACCTACATATAGGATAGTTTCCTAAGTGTAGCCTTACCACCAAGTTGCACATGACACTGTTCTGATTAAAACATCGTCAGTCAATCCCGACATCAATTCCAAGGCGAGCCTGATATATTACGCAGTTAACGGTTTGACTCCTACACAATATCCATCAGCTAAAAAAAAAAAAAAAAAAAAAAATAGTTAACCCTTTGATTTCTTCACCACATCCATCAGATTCCTGCAGGAAGCTGGCGGATAAGATGAGGGAATCTAAGAGTTAAGTTTTTTTTTTTTTTTTTTTTTTTTTCTGTTATCACTGATGACGATGCAGGATGCTAGTGGATAGGGTGAGGGAGTCAAAGGGTTAACCTCCATATCACCACCACCCGTGACGCCGTTGGGTTGGGGATAGTGGCCCCTCACCCCCCCCCCTCCCTACTACCAAGTTGGCGGTAGTCTTTCCCAAACTGAATCATGTGTGTACGTATTTCACTGTCCGTTCCAATGGTATTGCGATCTTAATTCAGGAAGAATAACCATCAGTGACAGAAGAAATGTGTGCTAAAAGGTCTGCAGCAACCAGGGGGGAACAAAAAAATCAGACCGCGTATTTAATTAATACAACCAGACAAGACAGGTGCAAATCTTCAGCCAACTGGCCTATTTGTCAAGTGTAAGACCACAAGCGAACACTGACACACACATACGTAGGCCTACACACACTCCGACTCAGGCTTGATCAAAAGACGAGTGGGGGGGAAAAAAAAGAAAAAAAAAAAAAGAAAGAAAACTGTTACGCAACACAGGCAGCGTAATGCAATACATGTAATAGTCTTGCTCGTCGACAGAAGCAGACCTCAAGGGTTGTTTGCGAAATGGGAAAGAAATAGGCCAGTTTGCCAACAAACAAAGAGCTACCAGTGATAAGCATGAACAGACACACGGAGAGGTAAGACTTGTATGGATTTTTTTGTTTCTTTTGTTTTGTTTTTTGTTTTTGTTGTTGTTGTTTTTTTGTTGTTGCTTGGCGTGTTTTTAATGCTAGGGCCTACTTCCTTTTACCCAGTTTTAGAGTAGTAGATTTTCTATGGTCGAGAACTGAATGTAAAAACAAACCAAACCGAACCAAACCCAAACCAAATTAAACTGAACAAACCAAACCAAACCAAACCAAACCAACCGACCAAACCAAACACAACCGACACCAAACCAAACTAAACCAAACCAACCACACCACACCAAACCACACCACACCAAACCAAACCAACCACCACCCATACACACCACACCACACCAAACAAACCACAACCATCATACACCACACACACCCACTAAACACAACCACACAAATCAAACCACAACCCATCACACACAAACCAAACCAAACAAAACAAAACAACACACACACACACCACACACATCACAAAACACACACACCACACACACACACACACACACACACACACACACACACACACACACACAGATCAAAAAGCAAACTAAACAAACAACCCAGATAGTCAAACTATTTAAACAAATTTTTCTATGCCATTTTTTTTAAACTTCCAGATTTTGTACTTCTCCAGGTCACTGTGATCTTGAACAAGCTTCATTTGAAGGAAAATTTGACATGCAGCGAGGACAGTGATACACTGTTCTATCTACACTATGTTTTACCTGGTCTATATTATATACTGGCATTTTATCAGCCTACCACTGGAATAATCTTGGTTACATGTAAATGTGTGTATCTTACCTTCAAAAAAGGAACCTACATATATAAAATTCAACCCAAAGTCAAACATAGAAACACCAAAATAGCAACATGGAACATCAGAACACTGCTGCAGAAGGGCAAATTAGACAACATCAAAATGGAGATGGAAAGGCTTAACATCAGATTCAGTATTTTAGGACTAGGGGAAGTGAGATGGAAGGGGGCAGGCATGATAACATCAGGAGAATACACAGTGATATACTCTGGTGGTAATTCACATGAAAGAGGAATAGGCATCATAATGGACAAAGACAAATCAAAAGCAGTTAAGGGATACTGGGCTGTGTCCGACAGAGTTTTGCTGGTCAAATTGGGAGGCAAACCATTTGATATCAACATCATACTGGTGCATGCACCATCATCTGCAAGTAGGCTACTCAGGAAGACATCGACAATTTCTACGAAGTTTTAGAGACGGCCAAGGTCCAGTGTAAATCACAAGAAGTTACAGTCAGAATGGGAGATTTTAATGCTAAAGTGGGACAGGATAGGGTGAAGGATATAGTTGGACCTCATGGCCTTGGTACACAAAATGAAAGGGGAAAGAAACTTGTAGAATGGGCACAGATGAATGAGTTCATAGTAGGCAACACCTGGTTTGAGCAGCCTAACAGAAGAAAATGGACTTGGATGAGTCCAGGAGGTAATACCAAAAATCAGATTGACTACATCCTGATCAACAAAAGATTTAGAAATTCTTTACTGTCAGCAAAAACACTACCAGGCGCAGACTGCAACAGTGACCACAATCTTGCAGTGGGAAGGTATAGGCTGAAATTGAGGAAAAGGAAACAGACCAAAAGCAACATCAAACTAAACCTTGGAGTCTTGAAGACAGATGAAATGATACGTCAAAAATTTAATGTACATGTTCAAAACAAATTCAGTGCTCTGGAAGACGTTGGTGACAGTGAGGAACAATGGACAAAGTTGAGAAACTCGATAAATGAAGCTTGTGAAGAAATCCCTAAATCAGAGAGAAAAGCAAAAAAGAGCTGGATGACTCATGAAATTTTGGGCTTGATGCAGGAAAGGAGGAGGGCAAAGAGAAACGAGGAAATATATAGGAAGATAAACAAAGAAATCAGGTATAGGTGCAATGAAGCTAAGGAAGCAAAATGCAAAGAGATAGAAGACCGACACAAAATAGATCCTCAGGGTATGTACAGACGAATTGAAGAAATTGTCCAAGGAAAAATACATGCACATCAACTGGTTGCTTAAAATCAAAAGATGGCACGCTTATCATGGAAAAAGACAAAATACTGGACAGATATGGAGAGTAATTAAAGACCTTTTTGAGGATGACAGAAACTAAGAACATATTATAAAAAAGAACTTTGAACGACCACCCATAATGAAAGATGAAGTTAGAGCAGCACTGAAAAAGATGAAACCAGGAAAAGCCCCAGGACCAGACAACATTGCTACAGAGATGATTGAAGCCCTGGAGGAATTTGGCATAGAAAAAATAACAGTCCTCCTACATGAAATTTACGACACTGGAATAATCCTCAAAGATATGTCAATGCCCGCACACAGACATATACACATACAGTCATACATACACTCCCATATCGACACAGCATGATGGCCGATAACAACAGCTACAAGTACAACAACAACAACAGCAACAGCAACAACAACAATAACAATACCAGCAAAGAGGAGACACCCATGTATACATATCATGCATGACATAACACAATGAGCCCATAACACGTTCAGCTCTGCGCAGGAACCAACTGGGGACCGAAAAATCCCTTAACGATCTTCACAGGATCTGATGGGATTCGAGCGCACAACTTTCAAGTCAGTAGAATATTTCGCTAACCACTAGCATCACGAGGACGGGTTCGAAGACCCAGAAGACTGGGCGAGGCGACGGGTGTGGGTGGGTGGATAGGACACAAAGAAGGGGTCTAGGAAGAGAACGACAGAAAGAGCCCCCATAAGGTAACGGGCCATCCTTCCCTCTCTGGTTTTGCAAGCAGCAAGAGAGTTCTTGAATGTTACATAGAACCGATAATGTTAAAAACAGTTGTGAGGCGTGGACAGTCAACACGTAAAGCCAGAACAAGATTGGGGCAGCCCAGATGTGGTTTCTAAGAAGAATGTTGAGAGTTCCACGGACAGCAAAGAAAACAAACGAGACAGCCTTGGTGGAGGCAGGCACAAGAAGATCATTGATAAAGAAGAATTAGGAAAAGACAGGCAACATTTATAGGCCATTTTATGCGGAAAGGGGAATTGGAGCACCTGGCCTGGTCACATCAGGAAAGCTGGAGGGAAAGAGAGCACCAGATAGACCCAGGGGAAAAAAATATAGAACGGACTTGCAGAGTGGCTGAAGACAGAGAGGGTGGAAGATGTGCTTGCGGCAACAAGGGATAGACACATACGGAGGGCCATGATCGCCAACGCTATGTGGCAAGGCACATGATGATGATGACGATGATGATGATGACGATGATGATGATGATGATGATGATGATGAAAGTTGGTTCAAGACCGTGTAGTTTTTTTTTTTTCCGGCTACGAAGAACCCAATGCACCAAAACACAGAAGCCT
>JAPXFY010000029.1:35073265-35075765 GCA_030674185.1 Monoplex corrugatus
AACATAACATCTGAGTGGGCAGCTATTGGACAGTTAATATTCAGTGGTGACGACAAACATAGTATTTGACTATGGGAGCTGTCGTCACAAACAGTAGGTCTACCTTATTGGATAGCAGTCAACACACTTGAGTCATCCATTAAATATTTGCTCCATGTAGTTATGTGTAATTCTTTGTCTAGTGCTAGAGATAGTGATGACAAAATAGCATAGCAAATTACTAGTTAAGCTATGTCATCAAAGCAATATTCTATAATGATTAGTGGTGGTGCTGAGCAGACAAGGGATACAACAATTGGATCAGTTCGCTGAGCACATGTTTCATCAACTACCATTATGTACACACATACAACATTATCAAGTATAAAATAGTGTACAATAATGCATTGCATCCTGGTAGCTTTCAGACAGTTAATTTTCAGTGGTGATGACATAGTAGGCCTATTTGACAATGAGAACTATGTCATCACAAACAGCACCTAATCAAGTAGCAGTCAGCAGTGTTGAGAGAACACACTTGAGTAATCTATTACCCAATATCTCTGTGTGATTAAGTATAATTCTAGATCAAGTGCTAGAGACAATGATAACAAAATAGTATAGCATATTACTATTAAACCATATCATCAAAACAACACTCTATAGGCCTACATGATTATCAGTGGTGCCGATCAGATAAGGGATACACCAAACAGATCAATTAGCTGAGCACGTGTTTCATCAGTCATCATGTCAGTATGTGAATACAACCTTGTCAAGTATAAAATACTCTTCCTCTGCACAACAATGCCTTGTATCTTGGCTTTTGGCAGAATATGGTTGTCAATAGTCCTACAATAGCCACATGAAAATAGGGGCTAAATCTATAGTGGTTATTACATTTAAATCTCAGTTCCATCTTCACGATGGTGGCCGCCACGCTAAGTGCTACAGATCTTGTGAGATAGCACATCGTTTAGATCAAAGCATACTTTCTCGCTGTGCGAATTCTGCAAATCTAGCGCGGTACTCAATAGACTCGAGCTAGAATCTAAAGAAATAAGAGACACTAAAGTCTAAGCTTACTGCAAATGACAAATTATAATAAAGTGATAAAAATCCAGAACTTACTACAGTAACGCCGTGAAGTTGATCACCTGCTGTGAGATCAAGAATGGTGGCAGGAAAGGGCACCTCTGGTAATACTGAGAGTGGCGGTGGAAAAGCACACGCTATGATGCGCCTTGTTAATTTGTACTCTGGGAACAGAGCATGATGGTCATATTTTCAAATCTCAAACCTTTCAGATGGCAAGGTCTGATTGGTTGTTCTCACCAAATTAATCAATCAACCAGATGCCAAGGTCTGATTGGTTGTTCTCACCTAATTAATAAGTCAACACTTAGTGTGTAGTTTTAACGCAGCGCGTCAGTACACACAAGTGAAACGCTGGTCATTGTCCGGCAGTTTCGCGAGTGGGTATGTGCTCGCTATCGAGCCACAAATACCTAAGGCGGTTGAGACAGACGCGCCCTGCGGTCATTGTCTGAGTGTTCCCGCCGGCAATTACACGGCGATTGTTCTATAATGCTACAGTAAAGGCAGCATAAATTAGTGACGGCCCCCTCTACGTTCTGTAAAACTACAACATAATACTGACTGGAGATGATGACAAAATCTTGTCATAGGCCTGCTTTAGAGTACATGTACACATTGTAGATCTGCTAATTGTTTAGCAGTGTGTTATCTACAATGTATATGTGTCATGTACTGGTTAGATCTTTGGAATGATTAATGCATAGCTATGGATAGGCAGAGAGAGGCTGTGAAATACCAGTATAATTAGGCCAAGAGAATGCAAGGCGTTTTTTATCTAGGCAAGTACGCTACACGGCGTTGCCTTTGAGCGTTGTAGGTAAATGGGGAAAGATCGTAACAGAGCAAGGCACTCTGTTACACATGTAAAAAGATGCCTGTACAAGATCTCCAACATCAGATGACACGAACTATGTCCAGTCTTCAACCTTTTGACACCCGCACTCTATCTCATCATCATCATCATTATCATCAAGTGCCCTGCCGCATGGCTTTGGCAATCATGGCCCCCCATATGCATCTGGATATCCCTTGTCGCCGCAATCACATCTTCCACCCTCTCTGTCCCCAGCCACCCTGCAAGTCCGTCCAATATTTTCTCCTTGGATCTACCTGGTGTTCTCTTTCCCTCCATTTTTCCTGTTGTGACCAGGTACACTCTATCTGTCAACTGCAGGAAAAAAAATCAACCCTTTGACTCTCTCACCCTGTCCACCAGCTTCCTGCAGGTGGGGTGGGTGGGTGGGCAGATCTTTGAAACATTAACCCTTTGCCTCCCGCACCCTATCCACCAACTGCAAAAACTGAACCCTTTGACTCTTTCACCCTATCCACCAGCTTTGTGCAGGGAGTGTTGATGGATAGGGTGAGGGAGTTGGTCAATTTTCTTCTTTTTTTCCTGTTTTTTGTTTTTTTTGGTTTTTTT
>JAPXFY010000029.1:35088265-35103265 GCA_030674185.1 Monoplex corrugatus
GGTGCTGGTCGGACGATTTGAGCGACACTCTCAATGACATCCGTGAACAGGATGAGATCCAACCGAGTGTTCCTGATCTTCCCAACCAGGCTACATATCATGCTTAACCCTTTGACTCCAGCACCTATCCACCAACTGCAACAAACTTAACCCTTTGACTCCCTCACTCTATCTAACAGCTTCCCGCTGCTGGAAGCAGTTGGATAGGGTGAGGGAATCAAAAGGGTTACCTTTTTTGCTTTGCTAGCACGGTTGGCGATGCAGGATGCTGATGGACAGGGTGAGGGAGTCAAAGGGTTAAAACCCTGTTAGATATGAGCTATTTGGGAGCTGAAAACAAAAAACAACGACACAAAAACAAACAGAAACACAAACAAACGAACAATTAAACAAACAAACAAACAAACAAACAAACAAAGAAACAAACAAACAAAAACAACATCACAATAATATTGACAGGACGAATGCAGTTTGAACAGACAACCTTCCAGTCATTAGTCCGGTGCGCTAATTACTTTATATATATTATTTATTTTTCATTGTTTTCGTTGCTTCATTTTCTGAACTGTTTAGTGGCAATACCACCATGTGCCACTCATGTGGACCAGTTGCCTTCGCAGAGGAATTAGGGCAATGGGTCTAATGACTGGAAGGTTTGATCCAGCTTTTACGTCGACACCCACCTCAAGTGATATGGCCAACGGGGTTAACGATCCCAGAGAAGTGGGAGAAGGGGAAGGTGGGGGAGGGAGGGGGACTTATCTAATCCTATACCGACACCACCAGAACAATAATAATATTAAGATGGGGCAGTGAAAAAGGCCAGTTTTAATTGGGGGGGGGGGGGGGGGGTTAGCTAATTCTCTACTGACACCATCAGAACAACAATGATGTTAAGATGGGACAGTGAGAAGGGGGACTTTTCTAATCCTATACTGACACCACCAGAACAACAGTGAAACAGTGATGTTAAGATGGGAGAGTAAGAAGGCCACTTTTAATGTAGCGCACCACGGGATTCGAACCCACAACCATTAGCATGTGAATCCGACGCTCAAGCCAACTGAGCTACTGGGGCTCGCTCTGGGCAGGCAAAAGCATTATGTGTTTATAACGTTTTCGTTGGAAGGTTGTGTGTTTGAATCCAAGCCACTCCAATTATTTATTTATTTTTTTTAAGGATCATCGCACTCAGGGAGGTTACCTTTGTGCTCACCTTTTTTGTTTCTCGTCCCATTTCTACGCCATCGTAATGGCCACAAAAGCTGGCACAGTTTTTTTTTTTACAATGTGGTGCTGATGATGTCGATGAGGATGATGATCATGATGCTATGGAGTTCCATTTAGGGTTGAGACTTGCGTGACAGGGCTGCACTATACGCTTAATATCATAACATATCCTGGCGTCAACCAGGCCTAAGAGATACAGACACCTGCGGTACTGGTCAATAGTTTTGAGCAACACCCTCAATGACGCTTCCGCCAAGTGCATGATACTCGACCGTGTGGTCCCAGTCTTCCCAAAGAGCCCATAGCACGCCCAGCTCTGGGTAGGAGCCGGTTAGAGCCGAAAAATCCCCAAATGGTATAGTTTTGAAGGGGCTGATGCAAAATTCGAACCCACAACCCACAACCCTTCCAGTCGATAGTCCGTTGCGTTAACCACTACACCACGGCGACTGGTTCCACTCGGAATTATTTATGTTAGCCTTGATGACTTGTATCGAGAGTTGAACAGTTCTCTGAGATCTACAGGAAGACTGGCACCACCGTACTGTCGAGCCTTACCCATTTCATAAACTTGAAGGAAGACAAGGGTACGTGACGATGGAATAGACAAAGGGAAGAGCGTTCCAGTTGTATGGACCAGACACACACAAAAAGAAAAGAGCGGCAACCCATTGTAGAACATCTGTGTCGAGGAATTTGTAAACGAGTTGTACATGTAACAGCAAATGGCACAACCTTGACACAGGTTAATAAGTTCGAATACCTGGGAACGGTCATTTCATCAGACGGCAGATGCACATCGGAAATAGTTGGCAGAATCGGCCAAGCCAAAACAGCATTCAAGAAGATGACAAGCATTCTTACCAACAAATGCCTATCAATTAACATCAGAAAGAGAGTCCTTGAATGTTATATAGAACCAATACTGTTGTACGGATGCGAGGCGTGGACAGTCAGCAAGCAAAGCCAGAGCAGGATCGAGGCAGCCGAGATGTGATTTCTCAGAAGAATGTTGAGGGTTCCATGGACAGCAAAGAAAACAAACGAGACAGTCTTGATGGAGGCAGACACAAGTAGATCATTCATAAGAAAGATTAGGAAAAGACAAGCAACATTTATAGGCCATTTTATGAGGAAGGGGGATTTGGAGTACCTGGTCACAACGGGAAAGCTGGAGGGAAAGAGAGCACCAGGTAGACCCAGGGAGAGAAGGCTGGACGGACTTGCAGAGTGGCTGGGGATGAGGGGGTGGAGGAGATGCTGGGGGCAACGAGAGATAGAGGTGGTTGGAAGTCCATGGTCGCCAACGCCATGCGGCAGGGCACCTGATGATGATGATGATGACATGTATCAATAGCAGAACGAAGAGGTCGGACAGGGGTGTACATTGGATGTAGTTACGAAGATAAATAGGTGCTGTACCTTTCAATGCTAATGGCTGTGGGTTCGAATCCCGAGGTGCGCTAGATTAACATTGGCCTTCTCACTGTCCCACCTTAACATCATTGTTGTTCTGGTGGTGACAGTACAGGATTAGATATGTCTCCCTTTCCCCCACTTCCCTGGGATGGTTATCCACGTCGGCCATATCACCTGAGGTGTGGATGTCGATGTAAAAACTGAACCAAATCATTGATTCAATCATTGATTCAATCAATCAATCAATCAATCGATCAATCAATCAATCAACCAATCAATCAATCAATCAATCAATCACACAGTTTTAGCATGATTTATTAATTTTGTATGAAATTCTTTGAGAAACAGACAGGATCATTCATCTTTATTTTTTTTTTATTATTATTTTTTTCTCAGCAGATACAGCCGCCATCGAAATAACATGTCCAGCCCACCTGATCGACGGTGAAGACAACGACGTCATTTGCAAAATCAACGCCAATAACGTCACTTCAGGGTGCATCATTGAGCCTACCACCGTCGGTTTTTTCTTCACTCCTGCAGGAGGTGGGAGACCCACCTCGCTGTGTTTGACGGAGTACAAGACATCCACCTGCAGTGACCATCCTCAAACGAACAAATGCGGTTGTACAGAACGAAACGCCAACACAGCGACTTTTTCGTTCAGGTTTTTTGGCAACAGAACTAGGTACTCTGGGGCTGTCCTTTTTTGTAGCGTATGCCCAGACTTATCTCTGCAGTCCCATCACTGTGATGGCATCACCTTTGGTAAGTGTGGAAAGAGAGAGCGAACAAGCGAGCAAGAGGAGAGAGAGAGAGAGAGAGAGAGAGAGAGAGAGAGAGGCAGAGAGAGGCAGAGAGAGGCAGAGAGAGAGAGAGAGAGAGAGAGAGAGAGACTGTGACAGACAGAGACACAGAGAGAAAGAGAGAGAGAGAGAGAGAGAGAGGCAGACAGAGAGAGGAGAGGCAGACAGAGAGCGAGAGAGAGTCAGAGACAGAGAGAGAAAGAGGCAGACAAAGAGAGAGGGGCAGACAGAGAGAGAGAGGGGCAGACAGAGAGAGAGAGACAGAGACAGAGAGAGACAGAGACAGAGACATATAGAGAGACAGACAGACAGAGAAAAAGAGAGAGAGAGAAAGAAAGAGAGAGAAAAACAGACAGACCGACAGAGAAAGAAGAGAGAGAGAGAGACAGACAGACAGAGAAAAGAGAGAGAGAGAGAGTCAGAGAGAGAGAGAGAGAGAGAGGCAGAGAGAGAGAGAGAGAGAGAGAGAGAGGCGAGAGAGAGAGAGTTGCCTTTCTGTTTGTTGTTGTTGATGTTGTTGTTGTTGTTGTTCAGTTTCTATGTTTTGACAAAGCTGAAGACTTAATAAGCTCTCAAAGCTCGAGTTCAGTTTCACCCCACAATATAAAAGCTGGTTTGTTTGCTGACCATCTCAATCAACTGATGCCTTCAATCATTCTGTTGGCATCAGTGCTTCAGAAGTTCCACCCCCCGCCCCCCCCCCCCCCCCCCCCGCCCCGCTTCCTTGTTTCAAGACCTTGTCAGCACTAACGGTTTTGTGCAGGTTTACTCTCTGCCAAATAACTGCCAGCAAATTTGGTTGGAGCGCATATGGAATTTTCTGAGTGTGATGAATCCTTCTTGAACCAAATCTAGACCTCTTTTCTATACATATATTTTCCAAATTAAATGTCACATAGTGATTCACAACACAGAAAAAAATAAACTATCTTCAGATTGTGTTTTCAACAGTGGTATGTAATACTAATATGATGTTTTAATACAAACACATGACACTGAGTATTTTTTTAAAACTTTTTTTAAATTCATTTTTAACAGGAATAGATATCAACAAACAACGTTGTAACAGAACAAAACATAAAACAAATAATAATTTCAATTCATAATAATTGTTCACATAAAAAAGAAAAGAAAACCTTTAGCCTACAAACATATAAAACAATATTCTAATCAATGATGATTTCATTATGTACATCAATATTTAAGAAACATGTCATGAAGAAAGTCTGTCTTTTACACAGGGAACATTGATCTATAGTTGTTCCACTGAGCATTAAAAAAGGACAAGCGAAAGTTTATTTTGGCATTATATTGTTCAATTTTGAATCTCTGGTTTAGCATTCTTTGGAAAGTATGTATATTTGGAACACACTTGTCTATTTTGCATTTATATACAAATGATTTTGCAAGCATTATTATAAGATCAAATACTCTATCTGTTTTTACATTTTGGTCAACATCGAACAACACCAGATTTTGTGTGATTCTGATGTTGAAGGTATTTTCGCATTTTGCGTTGATTAGTTTTTATGTTAAATTCCAGAAATTACGGACACAGTAACAGTTCCACAGAAAATGTTCAATAGAGTTTCTTGCATTATTACACCATGTACAATTTGTCGTAGTTGCTATACCCACTGTGTTTAATATTACATTGGTGGCAATAATCCGATCAACTATTCTTATTTGCAACCATTTTAATTTGACATTTAATTTATGAATTTTTAGAAACACTTTTTCCCACGAAATGGTTTGCAATGCATTTCATCAGCTACACTTGTAAATTAAAAACAAAATCCACAAAACCAGAAACACAATGTACCTAATTCACAAAACAAACAACAACAAAAAACACCCCAAAACAAAACAAAACAAAAAACTACCCCAAAACAAATGTTATGTTTGCAGCTGTGCATGACCGTATTGACATATGCGTTATACTGCGTGGTACCATGGCTTGTTAGAAGGCGCCTGCAGGCCTGGTACATCTGACTTCAGCCTTGTTACATTGCATGGTACCATGGTTTGTTAAAAGGCACCTGCACGTCTGGTACCTCTGACTTCAGCCCTGTTATATTGCATGGTACAATGGTTTGTTAGAAGGCACCTGCAGGCCTGGTACCTCTGACTTCAGCCCTGTTATATTGCATGGTACCATGGTTTGTTAGAAGGCGCCTGCATGTCTGGTAATTCTGCCTGCAGCCCTTATATATGGCATGGTACCATGGTTTGTTAGAAGGCGCCTGCAGGCCTGGTACCTCTGACTTCAGCCCTGTTATATTGCATGGTACATGGTTTGTTCGAAGGTGCCTGCAGGCCTGGTACCTCTGACTTCAGCCCTGTTATATTGCATAGTACCACGGTTTGTTAAAAGGCACCTGCACGTCTGGTACCTCTGACTTCAGCCCTGTTTTATCACTTGGCACCATGGTTGGTAGCGCCTGCAGGCCTGGTACCTCTGACTTCAGCCTGTTATATTGCATGGTACCATGGTTTGTAAGAAGGCGCCCACAGGCCTGGTGCCTCTGACTTCAGCCCTGTTATATTACATGGTACCCTGATTTGTTAGAAGGGACTTGCAGGCCTGGTACCTCTGACCTCAGCCCTGATATATTGCATGGTGCAATGGTTTGTTAGAGATGTCATCTTGAGAAACCGAAACTGAAACTAAAAAAAGTCCCATTTGTTTTGGATGTCGTGTTGGAGTTAGCCTTTCCCAGCTCCATGCTGATGTAGATACGCTTTTTGCTGACCCATTTCTTATTATACACACGGACCACTCTGAGTCAGTATGATGTTTTTTTCGTTTTCACAATTTCATCACAAAGGACCAACAAAAATAAACCAAAAATCACAATAAACAAATAGAAAAGGAATAAATAAACACACAAGTAAATCAAATGAATGATGAACAAATTTTCTAAAAAAGTAAAGAAATTGTTCAGTACACTTAGGCTAGTCATGAATAAAAGGAATTCACCAAGCGAACAAGATTTAGGCAGCTAAAATGCAGTTTCTTGAAAAAATGTTAAGAGTTCCATGGACAGCAAAGAAAACAAACTGTCTAAACAACGAGACAGTCTTGAAAGAAGCACACACAATCAGAAGATTAACGAAGATTAAGAAAAAAACAAGGAACAATTATAGGAATATTATGTGGTGACAGGAATTTGAGCACCTGATCACCACAGGAAAGCAGGATGGAAAACCAGCACCAGATAGACCCAGGGAGAAAAATTATTGGCCAGCTTTTGTAGAGTGCGTGAGGACAGAAAGGGTGCGAGAAATACTTGAAGCGACAAAAGATAGATTCGTATGAAGGGCCATGGTCGCCAACGCCATGTGGCATGGCACATGATGATGATGATGACGATGATGGTGATGATGGTGGTGTGATGATGATGATGACGATGATGATGATGATGATGAGGCATGTGAGCGAAAATTGCAAGATTTCTAAACATGGAGATCAGAAAGCAAGCAAGCAAACAAGCAGGCAAGCAAGCAAACAAGCAAACAAACAATCAAACAAACAAACAAACAAACAAACAAACACAACCATCCAACCAACCAACCAACCAACCAATCAAACGACCGACCAACCAACCAACCAACCAACCAACCAACCAACCAACCAACCAACCAACCAACCAACAGCCAACCAACCCACCAACCAGCCAACCAACCATCCAACCAACCAACCAACCAACCAACCAACCAACCAAACCAACCAACCAAACAAGACCCAACCCCCTTCAACAACGAAAACCATTCAACCATCCAAGCAAGCAAGCAAGCAAGCAAGCAAGCAAGCAAGCAAGCAAGCAAGCAACCAAGCAACCAACCGACCAACCAGACAGCCAACCAACCAACCAACCAAGTAAGCAGCCAACCAATCAACCAACCAACCAACCAACCAACCAACCAACCAACCAACCAACCAATCAACCAGTCAACCAACCAACCAACCAACCAGCCAGCCAACCAACCAACCAACCAACCAAGCAAGCAGCCAACCAACCAGCAGCAAGCAAGCAAGCAAGCAAGCAAGCAACTACTGACAAATGTTTATGTTTTGTTATGTTTCTAGACACACCCACCACCACCGTCACCACCGCCATGGTCACAGAAACAGGTGTGTTTATTCTCTCAGAATTTGTCTCTGTCTCTCTGTGTCTCCTCCTGTCTCTCTGTCTGTCTGCCTGTCTCTCTCTGTCTTTGTCTCTCTCTCAGCCTGTCTGTCTGTCTGCCTCTCTTCTCTCTCTGTCTCTGTCTCTCTCTCTCTGTTGTGTGTGTCCTTGATATAGTTCATCTTGTTATCTATATAGATTTTAGATTTTGATCGACTGTCTGATTGATTATTTGATCGATTGACTGGTTTTCATTTGTGAATTTTTATACATATTTCTATATTCATAGGGAGCAATTTGGCAGAATGGTTCACATGTTCGCCAGCCGGTGACTAACCTCGATGTTCCAGGGTTTTTGTTTCCCGTTAAAGCCTTGAGGGTTTTTTGTTTTTTTTTCCTTGGTTTGACTGGAAAATCGAATTGAACGTCTAGTCCTTTTGAAGGGGACACACACACACACACACACCACACACACACACACACACACCACACAACACACACACACACACACACAACACACACCACACACACACACACACACAACACACACACACACACACACACACACACACAACACACAAACACACACAACACACACACAACACACACACACAAACACACACACAAACACACACACACAAACACACACACACAAACACACAACACACACACACACAACACCACACAAACACACAAACACACACACACACACAAACACAAACACAAATAAAAAAGGAAAGAAAAGAGAGACAGACCCGTGTGCCTTCTGCTGGCCTGCACACACTAAGAATCCCACTGATGTGCATGCTGGGTTTTTCATGTGTCCATAAACCAGCCACTGACTTGACCTGCCAGATCTTTAACGTGCGTTTTACATGTTATGCATGCCTTTATACACGAAGAAATTTTATCCACATGCAGTTAGCACACAAAACTGACCTGCGTCATTAAGAGTGTTGTTCAAATGTCTTAGCCAGCACCGTAGGTACAAAAACAACAACAACAACAACAACAAAAAACACACACAAAAAAACAAACAAACAAGAACAAAACGAAAACAAAACAAAACAAAAAACGAACCAAAAAAAAAAAAACAAAAAAAGGAAAAAGAAAAACGAAGAAAGAATCAGAACGAGTATTTTATACAACCAGACAAGACAGGTGCAAATGTTTTGGCCAACTGGCCTTTGTCAAGCGTAAGATAACACACAACACACACACACACACACACACCACACACACACACACACACACACACACACACACACACACACACACACACACACACACACACACACACACACACACACACACACACACACACACACACACAACAGATACATAACAAAATTAAGAGAAAAGACAAAGTTTCCCAACAATGTGACTGCCTGGTTCAAGCAAACAGGACCAGAGAAAACAAAACAACACACACACACACCACACCACAACACACAACACACACACACACACACACACACACACACACACACACACACACACAACAAACAAATGATAAAAAAATCTGAATGTGTACATGTAGTTAATACAACAGACAACACAGCGCAACTTTCGCAACTGCCTTTGTCAAGCCTAAGATCACAAAAAAACACTTGTGATCAAACACTGTTTTGTCAGGCTGTGTTAAATACACGTTCTGATTTTTATGGTGTGTGTGTGTGTGTGTGTGTGTGTGGTGTGTGTGTGTGTGTGTGTGTGTGTGTGTGTGTGTGTGTGTATGTGTGTGTTGTGGTATGTGTGTTTCTGTTCCTGTTTGCTTAAATATATATATAATAATAATAATAATAATAATAATTACAATATTTATATAGCGCAAAATCTTGATAAAATCAAATCTAAGCGCTATACATTCGGTACCAAATGACACCGTGCTAATTGCAGAAAATGAAAGGGACTTACAAAACCTTGTAGATATATACTAGAAATAGAAAGCAAAAGTAAGGGGTTGGAACTAAACAGCAGGAAGACTGAAGTCATGGAGATCAGTAAAAAACAGGGGAAGACAATTCTCTGAGCAACCAAGATGCCCTACATTTATTTATTTATTTATTTATTTATTCATTCATTCATTCATTTTTCATTTTTCTATTCATTCATTTAGTTAGTTATTGATTTATCTATTTATTCATCCATTTGTTTATTCATTTGTTTATTTATCTATTATCTATTTATTGATTTCTTATTTTGCCATTCATACCTTGGCTTTTACTTTATTTATTTATTCGTTATATTTAGTGTATTTAGTTATGTATGTCTATTTCTGTATTTTTGTTTATTTCTTTATTTTTATATTTGTTTATTCATTCATTCATTTTTTGCTATATTTATAGTACGTAGTCGTATTTAATTTGTACGTGTTCATCTAATTCGTTACTTAATTTCTTTCTCTGTCATTTCGATTTATTTATCTATGTTTATTTCTGTGTTTTATTTGTTTATTTGTTTATTTATTTGTTTGTTTATTTATTCAATTATTTATTTATTCATTGATGCATATATTTATTTATTTAATTATTCATTGGTTTGTCTAATTATTTCACTATTTGTTTTATTATCTATGCTTATTTCTGTATTTCTATTTATTTATTTGTTTGATTTTTATTTTCATTCATTCATTCATTCATTCATTCATTCATATCATTCATTCATTCATTCATTCATTCATTCATTCATTTAATTATTTATTTGTTTGTTTATTTATTATTTACTCATCTATTCATTTTTTTTATTCATTTATATGTCTGTTTAATTATTTGACCATTGTTTTGTTTCCTAACTGCAAAAGTTATTCATTTATGCATGTTGTTGCTATTTTTCTCTTTTTCAGGCAGAGGAGCGCGACTTCAAATCCACCTGTATGAAATGATTATACCTATTGCTGTTGCCGTGGCCTTCCAGACTGTGCTTCTCGTATAACTGGGCCTATAGTCGTTTGGGTTTATCTGCTAAACAGATCGGTAAGTGTTTCCCTGTTTGTGTATGTCGTTTGTCGAATTAAAAAAAATCTTCTTCTACTCGGCCACAACCCTTTGATTCTCGCACCCTGTCCACCAGCATCCTGAATTGTCAAGCATGCTAATCCTTTTGATTCCCTCACCCTGTCTCCCAGCTTACTGCAAGAAGTTGGTGGATAGGGTGTGGGAATTAAAAGGTTAAGTTTCTGCAGATGGTGGATAGTGTGCGGGAGTCAAAGGGTTAAAAGCATTGCCACTGCGCCGCGGATTCTCGCAGCTCCCCCAAATACTTATCGAACTCAACTCCATTTTATTGCAGTTCCAGTGCAAATGTAGTCCGCCGAATCTATAAGAATCAAGTCGCCATGATGCTCCTCATCAGAGAACTCCTGCACGGCTGCCAAGTCGCTTTAATGGAGTTATGTAGTGTCTGTTGTTTAGAATTTCTTGTTGTTGTTCTTGTTCTTGTCCTTATTTTTCTTGTTCTTGTTCCCGTTCTCGTTGCTGTTCTTGTTCTTGCTCATGTTCTTCTTCTTCTTCTTCTTCGTCATCATCATTATCATCACCATAATCATTTGAGACAAATCAGTCAGTCATCCTGAGGTCACCTTGACAGCAAGGCATGTATGTCCACACCATTTGGGACGAATCAACCAGTCACAGTGAGAACAATGGGACAACAACAGATGTAGGTCCACACAATTTGAGACGAACCAACCAGTCATTGTGAGGTCAGTGATAACAAGGTCATGTAAGTCCACACAGTTTGAGACAAATCAACCAGTCATCGTAAGGTCACCATGACAACAAAACACGTATGTCCACACAATTTTAGACAAATCAACAAGTCATCATAAAATCACCATGATAAAGACACGTAGGTCCACACACGGAAATAGTTGGCAGAACCAGCCAAGCCAAAACAGCATTCAAGAAGATGACAAGCATTCTTACCAGCTAATGCCTATCAATTAACATCAGAAAGAGAGTCCTTGAATCTTATATAGAACCAATACTGTTATACGGATGCGAGGCGTGGACAGTCAGCAAGCAAAGCCAGAGCAAGATTGAGGCAGCCGAGATGTGGTTTCTCCGAAAAATGTTGAGAGTTCCATGGACAGCAAAGAAAACAAACGAGACAGTCTTGATGGAGGCAGACACAAGTAGATCACTCATAAGGAAGATTAGGAAAAGACAGGCAACATTTACAGGCCATTTTATGAGGAAGGGAGATTTGGAGCACCTGGTCACAACGGGAAAGCTGGAGGGAAAGAGAGCACCAGGTAGACCCAGGGAGAGAAGGCTGGACGGACTTGCAGAGTGGCTGGGGATGAGGAGGGTGGGTGGAGACGCAAGGGGCAAAGACAGATAGAGACGGTTGGAAGTCCATGGTCGCCAACGCCATGCGGCAGGGCACCTGATGATGATGATGAGGTCCACATAATTTTAGACAAATCAACCAGTCATCGTGTAGTCATTGTGACAACAAGGCATGTGGGTCCACACAATTTGAGACAAACCAACCAGTAATCATGAGGTCACCGTGACAAAAAGTCATGTAGGTCCACACAATTTGAGACAAACCAATCAGTCATCATGAGGTCACCGTGACAAAAAGTCATGTAGGTCCACACAATTTGAGATAAACCAATCAGTCATCATGAGGTCACCGTGACAAAAAGTCATGTAGGTCCACACAATTTGAGATAAACCAATCAGTAATCATGAGGTCACCATGACAAAAAGTCATGTAGGTCCACACAATTTGAGATAAACCAATCAGTCATCATGAGGTCACCGTGACAAAAAGTCATGTAGGTCCACACAATTTGAGACAAACCAATCAGTCATCATGAGGTCACCGTGACAAAAAGTCATGTAGGTCCACACAATTTGAGATAAATCAATCAGTCATCATGAGGTCACCGTGACAAAAAGTCATGTAGGTCCACACAATTTGAGATAAACCAATCAGTCATCATGAGGTCACCGTGACAAAAAGTCATGTAGGTCCACACAATTTGAGACAAACCAATCAGTCATCATGAGGTCACCGTGACAAAAAGTCATGTAGGTCCACACAATTTGAGATAAACCAATCAGTAATCATGAGGTCACCGTGACAAAAAGTCATGTAGGTCCACACAATTTGAGACAAACCAATCAGTCATCATGAGGTCACCGTGACAAAAAGTCATGTAGGTCCACACAATTTGAGATAAACCAATCAGTCATCATGAGGTCACCGTGACAAAAAGTCATGTAGGTCCACACAATTTGAGACAAATCAACCAGTCATCGCAACGTCACCGTGACATCAAGGCATGTAGGTTCACACAATTTGAAACAAACCAACCAGTTATCATAAAATCACCATGACAACAAAACACGTAGGTCCACACAATTTGAGAAAAAACAGCCAGTCATCATGAAATCTCCATGACAACAAGGCATGCAGGCCCCCACGATTTGAGATAAACCAACCAGTCATCGTTAAGATCACCATGACAACAAGGCATGTATATCCACATAATTTGAGACGAACCAACCAGTCACCGTGAGGTCACCATGACAACAAGGCATATAGGTCCAACAATTTGAGACAAACCAGCCAGTTATCGTAAGGTCACCATGACAACAAGGCATGTAGTTCCACACATTTGAGACGAACCAACCAGTCACCATGAGGTCACCATGACAACAAGGCAGTATAGGTCCAACAATTGAGACAATCACATCATTTGAGACGAACCAACCAGTCACCATGAGGTCACCATGACAACAAGGCATATAGGTCCAACAATTTGAGACAAATCACATAATTTGAGACGAGCCAACCAGTCACCATGAGGTCACCACGACAACAAGGCATGCAGGCCCCCACGATTTGAGACAAACGAACCAGTCATCGTAAGATCACCATGACAACAAGGCATGTATATCCACATAATTTGAGACGAACCAACCAGTCACCATGAGGTCCAACAATTTGAGACAAATAAGCCAGTTATCGTAAGGTCACCATGACAACAAGGCATATAGTTCCACACATTTTGAGTCAAACCAGCCAGTACTGAAGGTTACCATGACAACAAGGCTATAGGTCGAACAATTTGAGTCAAATCACCATTGAGAGAGCAACATCACATGAGGTTACCATGACAACAAGGCATATAGGTCCAACAATTTGAGACAAATCACAAATTTGAGACGAACCAACCAGTCACCATGAGGTCACCATGACAACAAGGCATATAGGTCCAACAATTTGAGACAAATCACATAATTTGAGACGAACCAACCAGTCACCATGAGGTCACCATGACAACAAGGCATATAAATCCAACAATTTGAGACAAATAAGCCAGTTATCGTAAGATCACCATGACAACAAGGCATGTAGTTCCACACATTTTGAGACAAACCAACCAGTCACCATGAGGTCACCATGACAACAAGGCATATAGGTCCAACAATTTGAGACCAAATCACATAATTTGAGACGAACCAACCAGTCACCATGAGGTCACCAATGACAACATATAGGTCAACAATTGAGACAATCACATAATTTGAGACGACCAACCAGTCACTATGAGGTCACAATGACAACAAGGCATGCAAGGCCCTCACGATTTGAGACAACCAACCAGTCATCGTAAGATCACCATGACAACAAGGCATGTATATCCACATAATTTGAGACGAACCAACCAGTCACCGTGAGGTCACCATGACAACAAGGCATATAAGTCCAACAATTTGAGACAAATCACATAATTTGAACGAACACCAAACCAGCACCATGAGGTCACCATGACAACAAGGCATATAAGTCCAACAATTTGAGACAAACAGCCAGTTATCGTAAGGTCACCATGACAACAAGGCATGTAGTTCCACACATTTTGAGACAAACCCAAACCAGTCACCATGAGGTCACCTGACAACAAGGCATATAGGTCCAACAATTTGAGACAAAAGCCAGTTATCGTAAGGTCACCATGACAACAAGGCATGTAGTTCCACACATTTTGAGACAAACCAACCAGTCACCATGAGGTCACCTTGACAACAAGGCATATAGGTCCAACAATTTGAGACAAATCACATCATTTGAGACGAACCAACCAGTCACCATGAGGTCACCATGACAACAAGGCATATAGTGCAACAATTTGAGACAAATAGCCAGTTATCGTAAGATCACCATGACAACAAGGCATGTAGTTCCACACATTTTGAGACAAACCAACCAGTCTTCGTAAGGTCGGTGATAACAAGGCTATGTACGCCGACAATTTTGGGACATGTGAACTTGTCATCTTGGCGAGATGGTGATGCAACAGATATCTGACCAGACCAGGAGGAAATGAGTTTGGTCCTCCCCCCCTTCCCCATCGATCCTAACCAGTACTGTTATTGTGAGAGTTCTTGGCCCTG
>JAPXFY010000029.1:35108265-35113265 GCA_030674185.1 Monoplex corrugatus
CAACATTTTGATGACAGTACAAATGCTTCATTTGAAGCCAGATGTGTGTGTGTGTGTGTGTGATTGACAAAACAAACACAACTTGTTTTACTCGTAGAGGCGGCAGTCTCCATAGTTGTATTCCCTCCCCTACGACCCCAGAGTTATGGAACTATCTAGGTAGGACCTCAGGACCTGGCCAGCTCGTGGGTTTATGTGCAGGCTTTTAGGCTTGTGTGCCGTGATCATTTTGGATCTTCTCCATCCCATGGCACTTGTGGCGTTAGTGCATAATTATGGAATTCATTCCGATCGTGGAGACACACACACACACACTTCGTATTAAAATCATATTTTCGCAAGGAAAAAACTAGAACAAAAACAAATGATTTTGTTTCACCTGGATATGTAATAACCCATGTATATTCTTTTCATAACCAGCCCTCGCCTAAAGAGGGTTTACATCACTCATGAATTATACGTGAATGAACATACATATTTTAGCAATGCAAACAATAGATATCGGTTGAAAACATTTAAAATGTATATAAAATGTATTGGTGGTTGATCCCATTGTAAGACGGTAGAAGAGCCAATTAAGTCATGACACGCGTAACAAATCCGTTCTTTAATATTGTGACATTGAAATGTTCTTGCACGTTTTCTGATAGTGTGGTCCAGGGGGTAGATTCTGTATACATACATGTAAAGTTGGATTTACAGAGGTCAGTTCCTGGAATGAAGACATTTATTTTCTCCTTTTGCGAGTGAGCTTTATGGGAAAATATATTGATTACATTGTCTGGAGCATCTCTATTCATTATTTTCTGCATGAATATTCTTTTGTTATGCTAAAACTATAGTTTTAATGGCAAAATAGTTAACTCCTATAAATTTGAATCTAATATTCTGTTGAATTTTAAGAGAATGTTTATAACTTGTTATGTCCATAATGAGAGGTTTTTCGAAACATTACCAAAATGACTGAATCCGAAAGGGAAACTGCACATTAAATCAATAATTTTATGTACAACTATTGCATGCATAAACACACACACACGCATGCAAACATAGCACACGCACACACACACACACACACACTCTCTCTCTCTCTCTCTCTCTCACACACACACACACACACACACACATTCTTACAAACACACGCGCCAGCAACGCAACGCACACGCACGACAACACATGTACACACACACGTACGCAAGCACACACACGCAGCAATATATAAACACAGTATGCCTCTTTATTCATATGAAAAATCTGTTAATCTTTCTTCATTACATAAGTCAGTGTTTAAATTTTAATATTCTGTGGTTTCTTATGTGTCTTCTTACTTGTATAGCTTTAAATTTGTTGTTATCTTATTGTGTATGTAATTGTGAACATTTTTTTTATCACCTTTTGCCTTTCTTGCGAAATGTAAAGCGCTGGTGAGCATGTTTTTATATGGAATATGCGCTATACAAATAAACATTATTATTATTATTATTATATGTGCTTGGGAGAATAATTTGTTTGAGTCCAGGTTCAAGAAATGTTTTATTTGAGATAATGAAAAGTTTTTACTGAAATAATTTTGCATAGATTCTTGACATGATTTGACATGGAGAGATCATTATCTATTGTTACGAATAAGACTGTGTGAGAACCTACTTTTTTCAGGAACTTCTTTGTGTGTATATATTGATTATATTTTATATTTTGTCCGTGGAGACACACACACCACACACACACACACACACACACACACACACACACACAACACACACACACACACACACACACAACACACACCAAACAATACACACCATGCACACACACAACACACACACACGCAACAGATACACACGCATGCACGCACGCGCTCGTGCACACACACACACCACACACACACTACGACACACACATGCGCACGCACGCGCACGCGCGCACGCCGCACACACACACACACACATACACACACACACACACTCACCCACACACCACACACACAACACACACACACACACACACACACACCACACACACATACACACACAACACCACACACACACACACACACACACACATACAGACACGCACACACCCATCACACACACAGCACGCACCACACACACACACACACACACCACACACACACCTTACACACACACACACACACACACACACACACACACACACACACACACACACACACAAACAACACACACACACACACACATACACACACACACACACCAACACACAGCACACACACACATACACACACAACACATACGCAACACACACACAGACACAGACACACACACACACCACACACACACTAAGATCATTCGAGAAAAACAACACGAAGAAGAAGAAGAAAAAAAATCACATTTTTCTGTTTCAAGAAACATGAGATTGTCAGAAAAGACCGACGGTATTTTTCTTTTCTTTTCTCTTGTTTGAAAATGTATGAACCTTTCACATGTTTTTTTTTTCTATTTTATTCCTTTGAATGTGATTAATGTCTTTTTTTTTATGTTTGCTTGCGTGTCTCTGTGTACGCAGAATGGCAAGAACTAGCTGTAAGGACAGCTCCGATGGGACCCAATGCTATTGTCTTTGTGAATTAAAGCGTTTTCATGTTTCAAGTTCTCTGTCTGGCATGTATACACACTCTCTTCTGTCTCTCTGTCTCTTTGTCTGTCTGTCTGTCTCTCACACATACACACAGGCACACATACAGACATACATACGTACATGTATATATATATATATATATATATATATATATATATATATATATATACTGTATTATATATATATGTATACATATATATACATGCATACATACATACATATACACGCATGCACGCACACATACACGCACACACATTCACACACATACACACACACACACACACACACACACACACAACACACACACACACACAAAACACACACACACACACACACACACACACACACACACATACACACACACATACACACAGGCGCCGGCGTGTATTTTACCCGTACGCACACTGAAATATTCGCACGCTTGTCTCTCTTTTGTCTCATATTCACAGATTACACACTTGCATACACACACACCTCTCATGTACATACATAATTCACTGTCCTTCCTGTCACTGCCCACAATCTTCTCTGTCTTTCCCCCCTTTCTCTCCCTCTCTCTCTCTCTCTCTCTCTTACAAATACGCTCTTAAGCACCAGTACCCCAACCACACACACACACACACACACACACACACACACTACCCCCCTTACCCCCTCCCCCCCACACTATCCTCCTTACCCCCTCCCCCCAACACACACATACACACACGTGCAGCTGCCACTGTCCCATTCCTCGCTCTCTCACGTACACGCACGCACACACACAGAGAACGCCACTCCTATCCCACCGCTATTCCCACCTCTCCCAACGCCACCCCCCCCCCCCCCGCGCCATAACACAAAGGTTGACCTGTAAGAAGATGACAGATAAGTAGCCAAGGGGAATGGGTGAGGGGACAGCAACGAGAGAGAGAGAGAGAGAAAGGGGGGGGGGGGAGGAAGAAAGGTAAAAGGTGAAAAATTTCGTTTTCCATTTGTCCGTTTCTTATCATCTTCCAACGTACTGTTCATCTTGCCCAGTATAATTTTTTGTTTTGTTTTGTGCATAAATATTTACGGGCAGTAAAAATAAGACATCATAGTTGCGAAATTTGTAAAAATCTCTATTTTGATGAATCTGACAGTTGTGACCGATTTTCGTGCATAGCTTGAAACGGCCTGTTGCATCATAAGCCGGGTTTTCGCAAAAGCTGTCACATATGTCAGAGAAACTCGATGGCAGTCATGCTGGCAGAGAGAGTGTCGCGAAAATGTCTCTTGAGCGCGTTGTCTGTGGCCGTACTGTTTTGTACCTGTTTGTATTTGTCCATGGGTAGCTACTACTGCCATACAGGTATGGACTTTTTTTTATGGTTGTCGTTTTGTTGAGTAATTGAAATTGGCTCATGTTGTCTTAATGAATTTCTTTCCTTGTTTGTATCCTCAAGTTTTTGTTTGTTTTGTTTTGTTTTGTTTGTTTTTTTGTTTGTTTAGTTTGTTTTTTAGCTTTTTTTTTTTTTTTTTTGAAAACGCGTTTGCCTCTTATCAATGAAACAAGACGAGCGTAAATTTTCAACCCGCTCACTACCTTCTGTTGAGCATTTACAAAAAAACGAAATAAACAAAATTTCACCGAAAGCAACAATATGATAGAAGACAGCTTTTGTGCTAGGTCTGTTCCATGACTCTTTTTTTTTTAAATAAAATTCAGAAAGGGAAAAGAAGGAAAAACAAAATCGACAAATTTGAAGGTGAAAAACTGAAGACATGACTAACCAGATCGATGCATTCTGTTAAGAATTCATTCATCTGATTCGGTTTTTGTTTTGTTTAATTATTTTGTTCTAAATCATGGTAATGAATCATTTCTTACTTTGTGTGCGTGTGTGTGTGTGTGTGTGTGTGTGTGTGTGTGTGTGTGTGTGTGTGTGTGTGTGTGTGTGTGGGGTGCACTGTGTGTATAAGTGTGCATGTGTGTGTGTGTGTGTGTATAAGTGTGCATGTGTGTGTATAAGTGTGCATGTGTGTGTGTATGTGTGTGCATGTGTGTGTGTGTGTGTGTGTGTGTGTGTCTGTGTGTCTGTGTGTCTGTTACATACACACTGAAAAACAAGGTCATTAAACCCTCAACATTTTGATGACAGTACAAATGCTTCATTTGAAGCCAGATGTGTGTGTGTGTGTGATTGACAAAATAAACACAACTTGTTTTACTCGTAGAGGCGGCAGTCTCCATAGTTGTATTCAACAGTGAATGCCACCAAATCAAGTTTAACAACTGTCTCCTCCTGTAACCAGAAAAACAAAACACGAGAAAAGAATAAGAACGCGTATTCAATACAACAACACAAGATAGGCGCAAATTTTCGGCCAACTGGCCTTTGTCAAGAGGAAGATCACAAACA
>JAPXFY010000029.1:35118265-35120765 GCA_030674185.1 Monoplex corrugatus
CGTCTTGCTCTTCATAGAAAGACGCATCGTCATGTCACTCCTTTGCTTCACCTTCTGCATGGCTGTCCGTTTCTTACAAAACTTCACACAAAATCAGTACATAATCAACAAGTACATGTGACCTCCCACCACGAAATCAGTCTTAACTCGCACTCATGGAACAGCACTAGGAGCTGAAAAGGTGACTGAGGGTCTATCTGAGGTGTTTTGACTTTTTCTCAAAATTGATTTCTGTAGACTATAATCTATCTCCCACAGACATTTTTTTCTTGACAAAATATTATAAATCAATTTAAAATGGTATTTTAATGAACTGATCGCAGCAGAAAGAACGCAATTTCCAACCAAAGTACCTATTTTTGTCTCTTATCATAAACCGTAACCTGTGCAGTACCCACACATGTAATATGCTGACGGAAAGCTCTTTGGTGTACCTTTCAGCTAATTACAGCGAAAATTAGAAACAAACTAGGTCAAAGCCACCAAGTAAAGAAATTTAAGGAAAATGTCTAGTAGAGGACACAAAAACTTTAGAGGCCGTTTTCTCGAAATGGCCGTCATACAACTTAATGACTTTAAACATACATAACTTCTACATTTTTTTGAGTACAAGCTTTATTCAAGTACCAAAATAATCGTCAGAATGTACACTTTCCAGTGATATGTATATCTCAAAATGCCCAAAATGCTAGTTAAGACTGATTTCGTGGTGGGAGGTCACATATCAAAGGTTTTGCACCTGTTTATCTTCGAGCCCATCTTCGAATGTACACCCCTGCCTGATCTCTCCATTCTGCTTCTGATATTACTTGTTTACCACTTCCTCGATACAAATGTACCACAGTCTTGTCGCCACTCTTTTTCTGTGTCTGGTTCGTATCAGATATCTGTATAACAATCTTTCCCGTTTATTCGACAATTATATAAAAAAAAGTCGGTATTCATTCAAGTCTAGCTTGAAGACAAACCTTTTTGTCCACCTGTGATTTCTCCCTTTACCTATGCATTCTTACCAACAAATGCCTATCAATTAACATCAGGAAGAGAGTTTTTGAATTTTACATAGAACTGATACTGTTATACGGTTGTGAGGCGTGGACAGTCAACAAGCAAAGCCAGAACAAGATTGAGGCAACCGAGATGCGATTTCTAAGAAGAATGTTGAGAGTTCCAAGCACAGCCAAAAAAAAAAAAACAACAAAAAAAAAACAACAACAAAAAAAAACAAAAACAAGACAGTCTTCTTGGAGGCAGACACAAGTAGATCATTCATAAGGAAGATTAGGAAAAGTCAGGCAACATTTATAGGCCATTTTATGAGGAAAGGGGAATTGGAACACCTGGTCACAACAGGATTGATAATTGGGTACATGTATTGAGTGCGTTTTCGTTCTAGAGATGTGATATATGCGGAAGCAATTTTAACTAATTTATGCCTGTTTTTATATTTGTTTTGGTGTCCTTATGTATGCTTATATTTGTATTCAGGTGTGTTTTTTAAATCTCCCCTGTGCAATAAATTGGACTGAGTGGTCAGCGCCGAGGGCATGTCCTAAGATGTTTGCGAATGCATTGATATCTGTACTTAGTTTTCTTTTCTTTTTTTCCTGTTAAAGTCTTGTATGTTTTGAAGCGGTTATAGCCCTGATATAGCTAAACGCAGTCGGCTGGGCTTTAAACAACAATAACAATAACAGCTATAAGGCAGGTCTTAGGGGACATATTGCATTACTAGCCATGAATGATCAACTGTTTTGCAGGTTGTCTATACAAATTTGAATATGACAAAAAAACAAACAAACAAACAAACAAAAAACTTCCGTTACTTAAATAGTAATGACGTCTTCTATAGTCACGTCCCACAATAGCCACTAATTGCTTCACTAAATCATGAGAAACAAAGATAGACACATGTCAAGGAAATACACGTCAGCCACTGACGCTATGACGAAAGCGGACGAAGTATAGCACATAGAATGTGAAATAACTATAGCAAATGTAAGAAAAAAAAAGAAAAAAGAATTTTAATAAAATACCTACTTCCATATGTCAGGCTGACATAAAACGACTCTCTCCCACTTTCCCTCTCTCACTTCTGTCTCTGTCTCGTCTGTCTGTCTTCGTCCTGTCTCTGTTCTCTTCTGTCTCTCTCTTTTCTCTCTCTCTCTGTCTCTTTTCTTTGTCACTCTCACTGTCTTCTCTCTTTTTTCTCTCTCTCTCTTTTCTTCTCTCTCTTGCTCTCACTCTCACTTCTCTTCTCTCTGTGTCCTTTCTCACTCATCTCTCCGTCAATGTCTGTCTGTCTGTTTGTCTGTGTTCTTTGTGTCTGTCTCTCTTTCTATCTCCTCAGAGTGCGTGTAGTGTGTGTGTGTGTTGTGTGTGTGTGTGGTGTGTGTGTGGTGTGTCGTGGTGTGTGTGTGGTGTTCCTCCACCCCTTCTCTCTCCGAGATGAACCATTGTCAACAAAGGCATCCTTCGGAGTGAACTCTTAATTTTTGAT
>JAPXFY010000029.1:35130765-35135765 GCA_030674185.1 Monoplex corrugatus
CGGTAGGAAGTGAAAAAAAAAAAGGGGGGGGGGGGTTGAGAAAGAGAGAGAAAGAGAGAGAGAGAGAGCGTGGACACAGAGAGAGAGAGAGAAAGAGAGAAAGAGAGAGAGAAAGAGAGAGAGAGAAAGAGAGAGAGAGAGACAGCGTTGACAGAGACAGAGACAGAGAGAGAGAGAGAAAGAGAGAGAAAGAGAGAGAGAGACCGTTGACAGATAAGAGAGAGAGAGAGAGAGAGCGTTGACAGAGAGAGAGAGAGAGAGAGAGAGAGAGAGAGAGAGAGAGAGAGGGAGAGAGCGTTGACAGAGAAAGAGAAAGAGAGAGAGAGCATTGATAGAAAAAAAGAGAGAGAGAGAGCGTTGACAGAGAGAAAGGAGAGAGAGAGAGAGAAAGAGAGAGAGAGAAAGAGAAAGAGAGAGAGAGAGTGACAGAGAGAGAGCGAGAGAGAGAGAGAGAGAGAGAGAGAGAGAGAGAGCGTTGACACAGAGAGATAGAGAGAGAGAGCGTTGACAGAGAGAGAGAGAGAAAGAAATTATATTATTATTATCATTATCATTATTATTACATTATTATCATTATTATTATTATTATCATCATCGTCATTACTATGATGATGATGATGATGATAGACGACGACAACGACAATGAATCATCATCATCATCATCATCATCATCATCATCATCATCATCATCATCATCATCATCATCATCATCATCATCATCATCATCATCGTCATCGTTGTCATCGTTGTCATTGTTGTCATCGTCATCATCATCATGATCATCGTCATCATCATCATCATTCTTCTTCTTCTTACTATTATTATTTTCATTGTTGTTATCATTGTTGTTGTTGTTATTGTTGTTGTTGTTGTTGTTGCTGCTGCTGTTGTTGTTATTATTATCATTATTAAAGAAATTTTCTGTCTCTCTCTCTCTCTCTCTCTCTCTCTCTTTCTCTCTCTGTTTTCAGCCCGAGGACGTGGAAGTCACTCCTCCCTGTGTCTTCAAGACTGAGAGGACTGATGATGATTCGCAGTAGTCCCTCCATTTTCTCCTTTGCTAACTCACCCTCCACACACACACTCTCAGTATGTCAGTCAATCAGAAAAAAAAGGTTACCCTTACCGTTAAAATTCCTCCGTGGGGATGCCAGGGGCTCTTTCAGTATGAATAGTATCCCCACCTTCTGGAAATTCTGTGCTAGCAATTTCCTGTTTTCTGTCACTCATTTTGTTTTCTGCCTTGTTCCTTTGCTTTCTGTCATTTCTTCCCATCATTTTCCGCCTTAATGGTCCATTCAACTGTATGTGTTTGATAAAGTCTTACGTACATTTACTTAGGATTGATAAATGGGTACATATATTAAGTGCATTTTTGGCTCTAGGGAGGTGAGGTATGCAGAAGCAATTTTGGGTAATTTATGCCTGTTTTTTTATATATGTTTTGGTGTCCTTAGTATGTTTGTATTTGTAGTCAGGTGTGTTTGGTAAATCCTCTATGCGATAAATTGGACGGAGTGGTCAATGCCAGGGGCATGTCCTTAGATAATGTGCGCAAATGCATTGATATGTGTACTTAATTTTTTAATTTTTTTTTTTCCTGTTGACGTTTGGTATGTTTTGAAACGGTTGTAACCCTGATATGGCTCTACGCAGTCGGCTGGGCTTTAAACAACAGTAACACTACCAACAACAACTACCGCTACAAACACACACAACTTGTTTATTTTTTCTTACGGCCGGTCTTGACGAAGTGTGCGGGCGTCCATAGTAGCTCAGTTGGTTTGAGCGTCGGATTGACACGCTAAAGGTTGTGGGTTCGAATCACCAGGGTGAGCTACATTTAAAACCGGCTTTGTCATTGTCCCACCTGAACATCATTGTAGTTCTGATGGTGGTGTCAGTACAGGATAAGATAAGTCTCTAAGTCCCCTTGCCCCCACCATTTCCCTGTGATAGTTATCCCGTCGGTCCTCATCACCCGAGGTGGGTGTCGACGTAAAAACTGAACCAAATCAATCAATCAATCGATCAATAAATCAATCAATTAATCCATCAATCGATCGATCGATCAATCAATCAACCAAACAATCAGTCAATAATCAATCAATCAATCGATCAATCTGGATCGATCGACTGACTGACCGACCGACCGACCGACGACCGACCGACCGACCGACCAACCAACCAACCAACCAACCAACAACCAACCAATCAACCAACCAATCAACGAACCTCTCAACTAATCAACTAACCAATCAGTCAATCAATCAATCAATCAATCAATCACCAGTGTCTTGGCCTAGTGGCTGAAATTCCAGTAGTACAGAGCTCGTTCACAGATCGAAATGCCGTGAGGGCTGCAGGCTATCTTGTATTAACTCTAGAAATTCCCAGGAACAGATGGGGGGAAGTTTTGTTTTATTTTATCAATTCATACATTTCCCATTTTCTACGCCACATTAATGGCCAAAGAAGCTGGCACAGGAATTTTTTCCATTGCGATGATGATGATAATGATGATGTTCGATGAGGATCGTAATCATGATGCTGTGGAGTTCCATCTGGGATTGAGACTGCGTGTCACGGACTGTACTCTACGCATACTGTCATAGTATGTCCTGGAATCAGTCCATCAGGCCCGAGAGATACAGACACCTGCAGTGCTGCTCAGAAGATTTGAGCAACACCCTCAGTGACGCATCTGTGAGGTGGATGAGACTCGACTGTGTGCTCCCAGTCTTTCCAATAAGCACATAGCACGCCCAACTCTGGATAGGAGCCGGTTAGAGCCCCCCCCCCCCCCCCCCTCAAAAAAAAAAATCCCACAATTACATTTTTTTTTAATTTTTGAAGGAACTTAATGGGGATTCGAACCCACAACTTTGCAATCCATAGTCCGTTGCTTTAACCACTACACCACGGCAACTGGTCAGATGGGAAGAATCTGTTAAAAGGTCCTGACCCGACTTTTTAAACAGATTCCCCCCATCTCTTCCTTGGAACCGTAGGAAAGAGACAATGTTATGTAGGCAAGGCACAGGTCACACATTTTACGCTCACTCATACCTTTAAGAAAAAGGAAGAGAAACAGCTTCAAACACCTTTTTTTTTTTTTTCAATTCACTTCTTTAAACAGTAAATAGACATCAATAAACAATATAGTAACGAAAAATAATTTCAATTCATACACAGAAGAGGAACTTTTTAGACATCTGACAATATACAACATACAGAAAACAAACAAACAAAAAAACAAAAACAAAAAACCCAACAACAACCCAAAACAAAAACAAAAAGAAAACAAACAAAAAACCCAAAAAACAAACAAAAACCCTATATTTTATACATGGGAGATTTCAAAGTGAATATCAAGATTTCAGACATGTCATAAAGATGAATTTGTTCTCTGTTAAGAAAAACAGTGGTTTGTAGTTATTCCATTGAGCACAAAAGACAGACAAATGAAAGTCGTCCACTCTGGCATTACACTGTTCAATTCTGAATCTTATTTTATAGTCTTTGAAAAGTACGTATATTCGGAATACATTTGTCAAACGTATCAGGTTTCTTTTTTTTTATGTACAGAATGATATTTTTCACACTGGAAGTTCAAAAATGAACACCAAGATCCAACGCATGTCAACATTTCCCCCACGAATCAATCTCAAAAACCACATTCCTTTGCTTAGCGATAATCAAGTGTCATCGAACAATGCGGCAACAGAAATTACTCAGTTTATACAAGTAAGACAATAATTGTTCACATAAAAAACAAAAACAAAAGAAAAACAAACACCTTCTTATTGAATGCTCGGACTTGCGCTATGTGAGACATAAGCACTATATAGCAGGCTATTTTTAACCCCTTGACTCCCGCACCCTATTCACCAGCTTCTCGCATTTATCAACCATGCTAGCAAAACAAAAACTTAAGCCTTTGATTCTCTCACCCTTCCTGCTGGAAGCTGATGGATAGGGTGAGAGAGTCAAAGGGTTAGGTTTTTGTAGCTGGTTGACAGGGTGTGGGAGTCAAAAGGTTAAAAAAAAAACCCTCTACAGATATGTTCCTGCAGATGCAATTTTCAAGTGTTTTTTTTTCCAAGTGATCAATAGATTTCATTTTATACGATTGTACGTGTGGGAAAGATTTTCAGTACAGTTTAGACTTATAAAGAAATACTCGTGACCTTGCTGTTTAAATGTTGTCTTTTTTGTAATTAAACTTGGAGTTAGGTTTGTCATGGTGTTAGCCCTGGTTTGTACGTAGGGGTCTAGTGACTGGGTTATACATGTAAGCAGTATGCACTAGAACTTCCAGTTGTCCAAGTCAATTCAGATCATCTTAGGAATCTTGAATGACTGAAGGAACCGTCGGTGATTCAACCATTAAGAGAGTGTGAACTGAGACATGCATGACTATACATGTAGTTTTGAGACACAAGCAGTCCAAAAGAACAACTGTCTTGTTTGGGCTGAACATAAAATATTTTTGTGTGTGTGTATCTCTCTGTGAGTGTGTGTGTGTGTGTGTGTTTTGTGTGTGTGTGTGTGTGTGTGTGTGTGTGTGTGTGGTGTGTGTTTTGTGTGTGTGTGTGTGTGTGTGTGTGTGTGTATGTGTGTGTGTGTGTGTGTGTGATGTGTGTGTGTGTGTGTGTGTATGTGTATGTGTGTGTGTGTGTATGTGTGTGTGTTTTGTGTGTTGTGTGTGTGTGTGTGTGTGTGTGTGTGTGTGTGTGTTGTGTGTGTGTGTGTGTGTGTGTGTGTGTGTGTGTAGGAATGGGTGATATTCACCTGCTATGGAAAATAGGCAGAAGATGGGAACGCTATGGGTATATTTCGACTTGACAAAACAGTTAAGGCGTTATTGTCCTATTCTTTTACATTTCACTTTGGATTTTTACGATAATACACAATCGTTTACATTTCAATTGAGATTAATTTAGATTATAAAGATAGTACAAATTATTTGTATCGAACTTTTGACTGTAAAGATAAAG
>JAPXFY010000029.1:35148265-35158265 GCA_030674185.1 Monoplex corrugatus
AGCATTCATCGGCCATTTTATGGGGAAAGGGGAATTAGAACACCCAGTCACAACAGGAAAGCTGGAGGGAAAGAGAACACCAGGTAGACCCAGGGAGAAAATATTGGACGGACTTGTAAAGAGTGGCTGAAGACAGAGAGGGTGGGAGATGCACTTGCAGTGACAGGGGACAGATTCGTGTAGAGGGCCATGATCGCCAACGCCCTGCGGCAGGACACATGATGATGATGATAATGATGATGATGATGATGATGATGATGATGATAAACAATGGACGTTTTGAGGGAAACATTGCGTCCCTTTGCGACTCGATTGACTTTAACCGGCCAGTCTTCATGTGGGCCAGTGGTCAAGCACAACGGATTAAAGACTGGAATATCATGGGTTTGAATCTGATCAGTGCTGTCAAAATCGACGTGTGTCCCGACAGCCTCCAATCCAGAGTTTATGATGACGATTCGATTTAATTCCCGTAATCAGACTTGCAGGGTGGCTTGTTGTTATTGTTGTATTAAAGCCCAGCCGATAGCGTAGAGCCATATTAGGGCTGCAACCGCTTCAATAATACAACGCTTCACAGAGGTGCTTGTATAATGATTCCGCGCGATGATTCACATCTCTCACAAGGATGTATACAGCCAGTATAAAACGAGCCATTGTGTCCAAAACAAACGCCCTTGCTCATGCAGATAGGCAAAAGTATGATAGCACAGAGGTTTAAATACGCAGCACAAATCACAAATTACCGGGACAATATTGTTTCGGTTAGTCAAGATGGCGTCCAAGCGCATGGACAAAACTCCATAGGCAATTGTTCTTCTTGCTGGTTTGTTTGTTTTTTGTTTGTTTGTTTGTTTGTTTGTTTTTTGTTTGTTTGATTCCATTAAGCCCAGCCAACTGCACAGAGCCATAGGGGGGGGGGGGGGGGTTATAACCATTTCAACAACAGAAAAGAAAAAAGAAAAAAAAAGAAAGTAAAAAATAACGAACGAACAAACAAAAACATCGTAACCTGGAAAAGAAAATCATGCACACAGATCAATGCATGCGCCCGTGTGCATAATCCAAGGATATGGCCATGGCGTTAACCTCTCCATCCAATTTATCACCAGAGGGGGTGGGAGGGGTATTCTTCTTCTTCTTCTTGGCTTACGCTGCTACACAATCATCTGAGTCCAGGCGATGAATGCAGCCGTCTTTTCCAGCTCCTGTCTGCAGCCATGGAGTTTGATCGTCAGCGGAGTGTCTGTCGGCCACACGTCCTGTCTTGCCACCTGGTGAAGGGGACATCTTTGGAGTATATTCTCCGTGGTTTGGTCTTCTTGACTGCAGGGACAGGTTGGGGAGGGCGCCAGCTTCAGTTTGCGGTACATGTGGCTGTTCAGCCTATTGTGACCAGTGCGCAACCTCACCAGGACAACTTGCTGCTCTCTAGACAACAGGTGGTAGTCATCCCTTTGTCGTCTCGGCATGGAAAGCGCCCTGATGATGCCCCTCTTCTCACTGTAGCTGACGCTGTTGTTGGGTTGTTCTTCTCTGGCTCCCTCCTTAGCAAGGATATTAGCTCGCTCATTCCCGGAGACTCCGCAGTGGGCTGGAATCCACTGCAGAACTATTCTGGTTGTGGCAACCTGGTGCAGAGCTCTAGACAGGAGGGGGAGCGTGTTGTTCTGGCATGCCTGCAGCACGGAGAGGGCATCAGACAAGAAGACAACTTGTCTGAAGTCACAGTCTGTAGCCTGAATCATGGAGGCCGCCTGCATGAGTGCTTCTGTCTCAGCACGGTAGTTTGTACAGGTCTTCCAATGGAGACACTTGCTGTTGTTGTTTGTCCTCCTGGGAAAAGGACAAGAATGCCTGCACCCCAGTAGGCTACGGCGTTGGTTGCTGACCCGTCGGTGTATACATGTATCCATGCCTCCTGTGGGTACCTCGCAGCAATCATGGCCATTGTTAGGTAGTGTTTCACCTTGTCATCTTGTGTGTCTCTCGGTATGAGGTATGGGACGGTGGTGTGGACCTTGATATCAGGCTGGTCTAGTGTCCAGGGTTCTGGCATGTCTGTTGGGCAAAGGGGGAGCGTGTCCTTGGGCAGACTTTCTTGGAACTGGCGAGTCAGCCTCTTGCTCTCGTGGACAAAGCTGCTCCTTTTCAGTCGGTTTTTGGTGAGGCTGTTCAGTTTGTGCTTCATGGGATGGTCTGGTAAACACCTGAACTTTTCTGCTGGCATCAAGACCTTGGTTTCTCTCCTCTGACTGAGAGGTTGGATTTCTGCAAGCTTTTCCATCTCCTTGATTGGTGTTGACCGCATCGCACCTGTGATTATGCGGAGGGCCTGGTTCTGAACCTTGCTAAGCATCGTTTTTGCAGTAGTTGACGGGAGGGGTGTTGAGAAAAACAAAACAAATTGGAATACAAATCTAATCATAACTAAGGACAATGAAACAAATAAAATTGGCCTAAATTATCTGCACTTGCTTTCTGCTCATCACATTTCCTTAGAGCCAAAAATGCACTTAATACATGCACCCAATTATCAACGTATATAAAACATACAGATGAATAGGCCAGCCAGGTAGAATATTGTGAGAAGAAATGACAGAAAGCAAAGCAGCAGGGCAAAAACAAAGAGAGTGGCAGAAAAGAGGAAATGTCTAGCACAGAATTCCCAGACGGTGGGGATACTCATCATCATCATCATCATCATCATCATCATCATCATCATCATCATCATGATGTGCCCTGTCGCATGGCGTTGGCAATCATGGCCCTCCGTATGTATCTATCTCTTTTCACTGCAAGCACATCTCCCACCCTCTCTGTGCTCAGCCACCCTGCAAGTCCGTCCATATATTTTCTCCCGGGTCTACCTGGTGCTCTCTTTCCCTCCAGCTTTCCTGTTGTGACCAAGTGCTCTAATTCCCCTTTCCTCAGAAAATGGCCCATAAATGTTGCCTGTCTTTTCCTAATCTTCTTTATCAGCGATCTTCTTGTGTCTACCTCCTTCAAGACTATCTTGTTTGTTTTCTTTGCTGTCCATGGTACTCTCAGCATTCTTCTTAGAAACCGCATCTCGGGGATACTAGTTATACTGAAAGAACTCCTGGCATCCTCACGGGGGCATACTCCTTAGGTATGACGCCGCAGATGCCACGTGGTGGACAGGGTTCAAAGCGATTATGGTATAAGCTGTAAATCTGCACGCAAGTCCTAAGCGCTGGCGAAGTTTTGAGAAAAAAACTGTCAGCACATATTAACCCGTTAACTCTCGCACTCTGTTCACCAACTGCAAAAACACAACCTTTTGCAGGAAGCTGGTGGACAACATGAGGGAGTCAAAGGGTTAAGTGTTCGCTTTGCTAGCATAGTTGATATTACATGATGCTGGTGGACAGTGTCCGGGAGTCAAAGAGTTAAAGTCGTCCCAACAACCCCCTGAGTTATCCCTTATTTTCCTCCTCCTCCTCCTTCTCCTCCTCCTCATCATCATCAGGTGCCTTGCCACAAGGCTTTGGCGATCATGGCCTTCCATCTGTTTCTATCCCCTGTTGCTGCAAGCACCTCTTCCACCCTCTCTGTCTTCAGCCACTCTGCAGGTCCGTCCAATATTTTCTCCCTGGTTCTACCTGGTGCTCTCTTTCCTTCCAGATTTCCTGTTGTGACCAGGTGCTCCAATTCCCCTTTCCTCATAAAATGGCCTATAACTGTTGCGTGTCTTTTCTTATCATCCTTATGAATGATCTTGTGTCTGCCTCCATCAAGACTGTCCTGTTTGCTTATTTTGCTGTCCATGGAACTCAACATTCTTCTTAAAAACCACATCTCGGCTGCCTCAATCTTATTCTGGGTTTGCTTGTTGACTGTCCACGACTCACAACCGTATAACATTATCTGTTCTACATAACATTCAAGAACTCTCTTCCTGATGTTAATTGATAGGCATTTGTTGGTAAGAATGCTTTTCATCTTCTTGAATGTTATTTTGGCTTGGCCGATTTTGCTGGCTATTTCTGATGTGCATCTGCCATCTGGTGAAATGATCGTTTCCATATATTTACAAGTTTATCAACCTGTCTCAAGGTTGTGCCGTTTGCTGTTATTTTGCATGAGGGGATTTCATGTTTTTTACTGATCACCATGACTTCAGTCTCCTTGCTGTTTAGTTCCAACCTCTTAACTTTGCTTTCTATTTCTAATATATTCACAAGGTTTTGTAGGTCCCTTTCATTTTCTGCAATTAGCACGATGCCATCTGCGTATCGAATGTTGTTTATCATTTTCCTCCAACCTTTAATCCAGGGTCTTCTTCTGGGTTTCTCATGATGTTTTTGCTGTAAAATGAAAACAGATCTGGTGACAAAACACAACCTTGTCTGACCCTTTTTTGATATTTTGGAAAGAGCGTATATCGTTCTCTATTCTCGTTGCAACTGTTTGTTCCCAGTACATATTTCTGATTATTCGTAGATCTTTCCCACCAATATTGAGTTTTTCTAATTGGTTGATCAATTCTTCGTCTTACCCGATCGAAAGCCTTGGTATAATCAACATAGCATAAATATAAATCCTTATTCATTTCGATTGACCTCTCTGTGATAGTTCTTAGGATGTATATGACATTAATAGTTCCTTTCCCTTCCACAAATCCACACTGCTCTTCTGCTATTTCTCTTTTGATTATATTCCTTGTCCTCATCATGATTATTCTTAACAGGATTTTTGTTACATGACTCATCAAGCTGATTGTGCGATGGAGTTGGCATTCTATAGCCCCTGTCTTCTTTGGAAGTGCAATGAAAATTGATTTTGACATATCTTTGGGGATTTTTCCAGTGTCATAAATCCCATTATTTTATGAGGACTGTTATTTTTTCCATACCAAATTCCTCTAGGGCTTCAATCATCTCTGCAGTAATGTTGTCTGGTCCTGGGGCTTTTCCTGGCTTCATCTTTTTCAGTGCTGCTTTGACTTCATCTTTCATTATGGGTGATCCTTGAACGTTCTTTCTTATAATGTGTTTTTCGTTTCTGTCATCTTCAAAAAGGTCTTTAATGTACTCTCCTCATCCATCAAATATTTTGTCTTTTTCCATGATAAGCGTATCATCTTTCGATTTTAAGTAACCAGTTAATGTGCATGTATTTTTCCTGTGGACAATTTCTTGAATTCTTCTGTACATACCCTGAGGATCCGTTTTGTGTCGGTCTTCTATTTCTTTGCATTTTGTTTTTAGCCAAGCTTCCTTAGCTTCATTGCACCTATTCCTGATTTCTTTGTTATCTTCCTGTGTATCTCCTCGTTTCTCTTTGCCTTTCTCCGTTCCTCCATCAAGCCCTGAATTTGTTTTGTCATCCAGTTCTTTTTTGCTTTTGTCCATTGTTCCTCACTGTCACCAACGTCTTTCAAGAACTGAATTTGTTTTGAACATGTACGTTTTTTTATGTATCACTTCATCTGTCTTTAAGAGTCCAAGATTTAGTTAAATGTTGCTTTTGGTCTGTTTCCTTTTCCTTAATTTCAGCATAAATTTTCCTACTACAGAACTGTAGTCACTGTTGCAGTCTGCGCTTGGTAGTGTTTTAGCTGTCAGTAAAGAATTTCTAAATCTTTGATTGATCAGGATGTAGTCAATCTGAGTTTTTGTATTATCTCCTGGACTCATCCAAGTCCATTTTCTTCTATTAGGCTGCTCAAACCCTGCTATGAACTCATTCACCTCTGCCCATTCTTCAAGTTTCCCTCCCCTTTCATTTTGTGTACCTAGGCCATGAGGTCCAACTCTATCCTCCACCCTATCCTGTCCCACATTAGCATTAAAATCTCCCATTATTATGGTAACTACTTGTGATTTACGTTGGGCTTGGCCATCTCTAATACTTCGTAGAAGTTGCCGATATCTTCCTGAGTACTTGCGGATGTTAGTGTCTACACCTGAATGATGTTGATATCAAATGGCCTGCCACCCAATTTAACCAGCAAAACTCTGTCGGACATAGCCCAGTATCCTCTAACTGCTTTTGATTTGTCCCTGTCCGTTACAATGCCTACTCCTCTTTCATGCTCCCGTATCTTGCTCAAAGTAAATGAACGCAAACTCTGACCTGTCTCACCTGTCGGCGTCACCGGGTTCTGTGTTGGCAGCTGCACACCAGAACATCACCATCTCCTTCCAGGCCGCCCTGTCTTGACTTTTGTGGACAATTTCTTGAATATTTAGGCCACTGATGTTGGTTATGTTCTTAATGTATGAGATTGGAGGTCTGCCTTTCTTCCTTATTGCCACTGTTTGTGTTTTTTTCCCTTGAAAGATGGTTACCATGAGGTCCGTAATCTTGCTGCGTGACACATGGCTAGTATAGTTTAGTCTTCTGAACACAAAATACCTTCGCAAAAAAAACTCTGGTCCCCTGAGCATCAATCCCACGACACCAGCGTTGAATAATGAAAAAAATTATCTTCGCCATCTCAACTTTCTCAACTTCTGCATTGCCACTCGAGAAGGCAATGACAAACCACTGCTTGTATTTCTTGTTCAAACATCACGTGAGATAAAAGATAACATCACAAGTATGATGACAATTCTCTACTGAGTAGATGCAGCAGGTTGCAGGGCTGGATTGAAACTGAATGCTAAAAAAAAAAAAGAAAAAACAACACACACACACACACACACACACACACACACACACACACACACACACACACACACACACACACACACACACACACACACACACACACACACACACACACACATACACACACACACACACACACAGAGAGAAAAATAAAGAAAACCGGTCAGGAACATCCAAACATCTAAGCATTTAAACAAATAAAACATGCTTAGAAAATGTCCAACTTTTCAAGTATCTAGGATCTGTGAAATGCAAATCACGGTTCCCGCACCAACGATGTGAAAACAAGAATTGACATGGCAACCCTCCCTCCCAACCCCCTCCCCCCCCCTTCTCCCCAAGAAAGAGAAAAAGCTTCCACTAAACAACATATGGAAAGACAGAGCGCTTCCAAGAAAAAGTAAAGTTAAGGATTCTTAAGTTTGATTTGATATGTTATAACGTATGGTTGTGAAACCTTGACACTAAGAAAAGACAAGGAAAATGAAATCAACGCAGCAGAAATGTGGCTCTAGAGACGACTTCTCAGAGTCAAATGGGCAAACAGAAAAACAAACGATAGCATATTAGGGGAACTGAATGTCAATCGCCAACTGCTACCAGAGATCAACAAAAAGAAAGCTGAACTACGTAGGCCATGCGATCAGAAACACCCAAACAGATTTGATGTCAACGGGAAAATTGAAGCGAGGAGAAGAAAGGGATGACCGCACACCTCCTATTTCAGCAATATCGCTAATGTCTGTGGTCTGGAGATCCAGAAGGTCGCCAACAGATGACTCAATCGTGTGACCTGGAGAAGACTTGTGACGCCGAGCGTGGCTCCTACCGCCGATCCCGGCAAGGGAGAAAGGTGAGGTGAGGGGTGTGACACCAGTGAATAAGTCGTGAAGCTAAACACCCCGTCATGTATGTGTGTGTGGGTGGTGGGGGGTAGGGTTTGAGTCTGTAACAACTGTCATTGGTTGGTTTTTGTTCTTGTTTTTTTTTCTAATGTTTTCTTTAATGTCATAATCATCATCATCATCATCATCAAGTGCCCTGTCGCATGGCGTTGGCGATCATGGCCCTCCATATATATACATATATCTGTCCCTTGCTGCCGCAAGCACATCTTCTACCCTCTCTGTCCTCAGCCGCCCTGCAAATCAGTCCAATATTTTCTCCCTGGGTCTACCTGGTGCTCTCTTTCCCTCCACCTTTCCTGTTGTGAATAAGTGCTCTAATTCCCCTCTCCTCATAAAATGGCCTATAAATGTTGCCTCTCTTTTCCTAATCTTCCTAATGAATGATCTTCTTGTGTCTGCATCCATCAGGACTGTCTCGTTTGTTTTCTTTGCTGTCCATGGAACTCTCAACGTTCTTCTTAGAAACTACATCTCGGCTGCCTCAATCTTGTTCTGGCTTTGCTTGTTGACTGTCCACGCCTCACACCCGTACCGTATAACTTTATCGGTTCTATAAAACATTCAAGAACTCTTTTCCTGATGTAAATCCTTTAATGTATGTTCTGTAATTTCAGATTAGTTCTTTAAAGTTTGAATAATTATGGCAGAGTTCTGATCTCATTCAGACTGTGTTGGCAGAGTTCTGATCTCATTCAGACTGTGTTGGGTTTCTGAAATTTCCAGGACAATGGACGTTCGGAGCATTGTCTGTATCCTAATGTGCGTCGTCAATGCTGCAGGTGAGTACCGTGTGAATTGTAGAATTCTTGTTGTGTTGCTGCTGTTGCTGTTGTTGTTATAGTTGTTGTTTTTGTTCTTTGTTCTTTTATTTCTATTGTGATTTGTCATTTTTGTTCGTCTTGTTGTTGTTGTTGTCGTCGTCGATGTTGTCGATGTTGCTGTTGTTTTGTTGTTGTTGTTGTTTGTTTTTGTTTGTGTTGTTGTTGTTGTCGCTGTTGCTGTTGTTTTGTTGTTGTTGTTTGTTTTTGTTTGCTTGTGTTGTTGTTGTTGTTGTCGCTGTTGATGTTGTTGTGTTGTGGTTGTTTCCTTTTGTCTTGTTGTTGACGATGTTGTTGTTGTCGTTGTTGTTGTCGTCGTTGTTGGCGTCGCTGTTACCCGTTTCGTTGTGTTGTCGTTTCTGTTCGTCCTGTTGTTGTGTTGTTGTTAATGTTGTTGTTGATGATGATGATGTGTTGATGTTGTTGTTGATGTTATTGCTGATTTTATGTTGTTGTTTGTTGTTGTTGATGATGATGTTGTTGTTGTTGATGATGTGTTGTTAATGTTGTTGTTAATGTTTGTTGATGATGATGATGTTGTTGATGTTGTTGTTGATGTTATTGCTTATTTATTCGTTGTTGTTGTTGTGATGTTGTTGTTGTTGTTGAGATGATGATGTGTTGTTATGTTGTTGTTAATGTTGTTGTTAATGAAGATGATGTTGTTGATGTTATTGTTGATGTTATTGCTGATGTTATTGTGTTGTTATTGTTGTTGTTGATGATGTGATGTTGTTGTTGTTAATTTTGCTGTTGATGATGATGATGTTGTTGTTGTTGATGATGATGTTGTTGTTGTTGATGTTGTTGTTGATGATGCTGTTGTGTTGATGTTGTTGTTGTTGTTGAAGACGTTTGTTGTTGATGTTGTTGTTGATGATGATGATGCTGTTGATGTTGTTGTGATGTTGTTGTTGATGATGATGTTGTTGTTGATGTTGTTGTCAATGTTGTTGATGATGATGTTGTTGTTGTTGTTGTTGTTACTGTTGTTGTTGATGATGTTGTTGTCATTGTTGGCACCGCTGTTACCGCTGTGTCTGTTGCGATTGTCGTTTCTGTTCGTCCTGTTGTTGTTGATGTTGTTATTGTTGATCTTGGTGGTGTTATTGTTGTTGTTCATGATGTTATTGTTGTTGTTGTTGATGATTATTGTTGTATTTTTTGTTGTTGATGGTGTTGATGTTGTTGTTGATGTTGTTGTCGTTGTTGGCATAGCTCGTTACCGCTGTGTCTGTTGCGGTTGTCGTTTCTGTTCTTCATGTTGTTGTTGTTGTTGTTGATGATGTTATTGTTGTTGTTTTGTTGTTGATGTTGTTGTCGTTGTTGGCATTGCTCGTTACCGCTGTGTCTGTTGCGGTGTGCGGTGGTCGTTTCTGTTCGTCCTGTTGTTGCTGATGTTGTTGTTGTTTTCATTGTTGTTTTGAAAGTTGATTATCATTACTTTGTTCACTTCTTGCTTAATGAAAGTATCATTAATGTTAAAAAAAATTATAAAAAAAAGTTCCTCAATATCCTTTTAATTGTTAACTATTTCACTCCAGCATCTTGTCCCCCAGCATCCTGCATTGTCAGCCATGCTAGCAAAGCAAAAACGTAACCCTTTGAATCCCTCACCCGATCCACCAGCTTCCC
>JAPXFY010000029.1:35163265-35200765 GCA_030674185.1 Monoplex corrugatus
AACCGATTTGAATTTCGTTACAAGTACTCAAATACTGCAGTGGTCAGAAATTGTAAAATTACGGTATAATGTGTTGATAGTATCTGATAGAACTGACATTTTTTGGGGTTAATTTTGAAGAATTAAAAGACACAACAGTTACATGTACTGTATTCAGTAGCAGGTAGTGTTATTACTCTAATAATCCAGCAGATTAAGATACTAAATACTGTATTATACATCGATGTTCTCTTATGTTTTTAGTTACGACAGTTGTGATGTTCTTGTGTGTTTAAGGGATAATAGTTGTCATGCTCTGTTATGTTTAATTAAGGTATAATACTTGTGATGTTCTTGTGTGTTTAAGGGATAATAGTCGTCATGCTCTCTTATGTTTAAGGTATAATACTTGTGATGTTCTTGTGTGTTTAAGGGATAATAGTCATCATGCTCTGTTATGTTTAAGGTATAACAGTTGTGATGTTCTCTTATGTTTAAGGTATAACAGTTGTGATGTTCTCTTATGTTTAAGCTACAGTAATTGTTATGTTCTCTTATGTTTAAGGTACGATACATGTGATGTTCTGTTATGCTTAAGGTATAATACTTGTGGTGTTCTGTTATGTTTAAAATATGATAGCTATGTTCTCTTATGTTTAAGGTATAATACTTGTGATGTTCTGTTATGTTTAAAGTATAATAATTGTGATCTTCTCTTATGTTCAAGCTGGAAAAGTTGGAAAAGTTGGAAAAGCAAGACTGTTGAGCATGCTGGAGGAATCGGAAGACAATATCGTGAGATCAGTTCATCCAAAGCTGAGAACTGGCAGAAAGTGGAAAGTCCAAGAGGCTGTAAACAATGCCAAGAGAAACCTCAGCATCAAAGAAATAATTGGACACACGCAAACCAACAGACAGGGACTGGGAGCAACAAAAATGCAGTGGTGGTCCAAAGCCAAAGGGAAGGAAAAAAGAGACATGATCATACAGGAGTTGAAGGAAGAAGAAGATGTCAAAAGAGTGCAGAAGGCAGTCCAGCAAGGTCAACAGGGGCAATGGACAACATGGGACAGTGCACTCCAAAGAAGTCTCAGCTGGAACGATATGTGGCACATGGCTCCTCTAAGGATAAGCTTCCTCCTCAGATCTGTATATGACCTGCTCCCCTCGAATGCAAACTTAGTGAAATGGGGGAAATCAGACGACCCAGCATGTCCGCTCTGTCAGAAGAAACAAACAGTGGAACATGTCCTAAGCTCTTGCAAAGTAGCGCTAGCCCAAGGAAGGTATACATGGAGGCACAACCAAGTTCTGAAAGTGATCACAGACGTGGTTAGCGAAAAAACCATGACCCCAAACGCACCAATTGCTATGACAAAGTTCTACAAAGCAGGAGGGAAACAGGTCTGGCCCGAAAGTGCTATGACAACCAGCACATTGCCAAAGGTCTTCTGGATGGAGCAGTCGACTGGGAGTGTACAGCAGACCTCCCAGAGTGGAGAAATTACCCAGATGTCATCAGCAAGACAGGCATGAGACCAGACATCGCTCTCCACTCTGACTCCTCGAAACAAGTGATTCTGATAGAACTCACTGTGCCATACGAAAGCAGAATGGAAGAAGCACATATCTACAAGACCGAAAAATACGCCGGTCTTGCCAGCACCCTGAAGAAAGCAGGTCTGCGGGTCAAAATCTTCGCCATAGAGGTCGGGGCAAGAGGGTTTGTGGGCACCTCCGCTTATGATCTCATGAAACAACTCGCCATTTCTGGGAAGAAGAGGACTAGAGCCCTTAAAGCGATGGCAGAGGCAGCAGAAAGGAGCTCAAGCTGGATCTGGGCAAGGAGGAACCAAAAGTGAACTTCATAAGGATTAAATTCCCTACAGATGATGTGTGCCCCGTTAGCACATTGGTAAAACCGCGTACCGCAGTTCTGAAGCGCAGAATCGCCCAGGTTCGCTCCCCGGCGTGGGAAAAATAAAAAATAAAAATAGACAACAGCAGAAGGGCATCCAGGAGTCATGACCTGGATGTGGCCCGGCCCCCCGAGAGTGTAAGGAACTCAGGGCCGAAACACTTGTCTAAAGGGGGTTACTTCTCTGAAGACCTTCTGTTGTCTAGCTCTCCCTAGAGTTTCTTTCTACCTGCACATGGTCAATCCATTGACTTCCGGGAATAGTTCGGAGGACATTCGGGAAAGACCGAAGGACACTGGGAAAGACTAGATCTGCGGGCTTTGTGGGTTGGCTTCCCACCTTGCCTTTGATAACATGCCACGAGTTCTTTAAATGAAAGATGCTCCCAGGATTCACCGAAAGGGGGAGAGAATGATGAATCCATCGGCACTGACTCCATCACGACTGGAAACGCACAACGGATCATGATTAATGACCAGATGGAATTTCCGTGTGCGTGTGGAAGGAGATTCACCACCAAACGCGGCATGAAGATCCACAGGACAAAAATGGGCTGTTTGAAGACACATACGAACCAGCAGCAGCGCACTGCGATAGCAGGTGAGACGTTGGATGACCAAGGCCAGGATTTAAACCATAGTGCCAAGGACATCCACGCTGACGGTTCTGATGCGGATTTTGCACAAGCTCTTAACGCCAAACGTGGAAAACTCAATTTGCCGCCTGCCGGTGCAAAAGAACAATGGGAAAATTAGATGAGGAACTTGTCCTTAAGCTGAATGCGCTAATAGGAAACAGTACGCTGGAACACAAACTTGACACATACGGAGACATCATATACTCTATCTGCAGGGACACTTATGGAGTGAAGCAGCCAAAGACAAAAACGCCTCCCCAGAAATCCAGAAGACAGCAACAGATGGAGAGCATCCGGAGGGAGAAAAGGAAGCTTAAAAAGCGAATGAAAACTGCCTCAGAATTCGAGAAGCAAGGGCTCCTGGAACTCTGGAAAGATCTGAAGGCCAAACACAATGCTCTCAGCAAAGTGGAATCAGCAAGGCGAAGAAAGAGCAAAAAGAAGAAGACTCAAGATCGTTTCTTCAAAGATCCCTTTGACTTTGCAAGAAAGCTGTTTGAACAACCCAAATCAGGGACTCTCACAGTGGGCAAGGAAACCCTAGAGCAGCATCTCAGGGAAACATATTCCGATTCTCAGCGCGAGGCACCACTTGAAATCCAGAATCTGGTTTGGCCTGCAGCGCCAGAAGGAAAATTCAATAACAAACCACCAACACTGGATGAAGTGAAGAACGTAGTAAAGAAAGCCAGAGCCAAGTCAGCACCTGGACCAAACGGAATACCATACCTGCTCTACAAGAAATGCCCAAAAGTGCTCGAGTGGCTCCACAAGATGATTCGATCAGCATGGAGGAACCAGAAGATCAGCGACCAATGGATGAGAGCTGAAGGAGTGTACATTCCGAAGGAGCAGAACTCCAGCAGCATCAATCAGTTCAGGCCAATATCACTTCTGAACGTCGAGGGGAAAATCTTCTTCTCTGTTATGGCAGCAAGATTGACAAAATACCTGACTGAAAACAAGTATCTGGATATGTCAGTCCAAAAGGGAGGCACACCAGGAATGCCTGGATGCTTGGAACATGCCACGTTGATTTGGGATGCCATCCAAAAAGCAAGAACAGAGAAGAGAGACATTGACGTAGTTTGGCTTGATCTGGCGAATGCATATGGATCAGTTCCACACGATATGATCCAGCTGGCTCTTAAAATGTATCACATCCCAGAAAACATCCGAACAATGCTGAGGAAGTATTTCCAAGGATTCTCAATGCGGTTCTCTACCAAAGAATACACCACGGACTGGATAGACCTAGAGGTGGGCATTGCAATGGGCTGTGCAATCTCTCCCATACTGTTCGTGTTGGCAATGGAAGTCATCTTGAAAGCTGCAATGAAGAATTCAGGTCCAGTGAATCTGGGAGATGGATACCAAATGCCTCCTCTGAAAGCTTTCATGGATGACACAACAGTCTTGTCCACGGATGAGGAAGAGACACACCAAATCTTAAAGCAGCTGGATGAGCTGGTGGCCTCTTCAAGAATGAGGTTCAAACCTAAGAAATCCCGAAGTCTCTCACTGCGAAAAGGAAAAGTGGCAGATTCAGTCAAATTCATGGTAGCCAACCAAGCCATCCCCACTGTCACAGAAGAGCCAGTAAAAAGTCTCGGAAGATGGTATGATGACTCCCTGAAAGACACACAAAGGGGATGTGAAACCAAGCAAACAGCAGAAGAAGGCCTGAAGAAAATAGATAACTGCGGACTGCCAGGCAAATACAAAGTCTGGTGTCTACAGTTCATGCTGATACCAAAGCTGCTGTGGCCACTGCTAATCTATGACATTTGCACCAGCACAGTCGAAGCAATGGAAGCCAAAATCAACAAATACACAAGAAAATGGCTCGGTGTCCCACCTGGTCTCACTGATGTTGCATTCTACTGTCGTCAAGCAATGCTGAAGCTACCTCTCAAATCCATAGTGGAGGAATACAAAGTTGGAAAAGCAAGACTGTTGAGCATGCTGGAGGAATCGGAAGACAATATCGTGAGATCAGTTCATCCAAAGCTGAGAACTGGCAGAAAGTGGAAAGTCCAAGAGGCTGTAAACAATGCCAAGAGAAACCTCAGCATCAAAGAAATAATTGGACACACGCAAACCAACAGACAGGGACTGGGAGCAACAAAAATGCAGTGGTGGTCCAAAGCCAAAGGGAAGGAAAAAAGAGACATGATCATACAGGAGTTGAAGGAAGAAGAAGATGTCAAAAGAGTGCAGAAGGCAGTCCAGCAAGGTCAACAGGGGCAATGGACAACATGGGACAGTGCACTCCAAAGAAGTCTCAGCTGGAACGATATGTGGCACATGGCTCCTCTAAGGATAAGCTTCCTCCTCAGATCTGTATATGACCTGCTCCCCTCGAATGCAAACTTAGTGAAATGGGGGAAATCAGACGACCCAGCATGTCCGCTCTGTCAGAAGAAACAAACAGTGGAACATGTCCTAAGCTCTTGCAAAGTAGCGCTAGCCCAAGGAAGGTATACATGGAGGCACAACCAAGTTCTGAAAGTGATCACAGACGTGGTTAGCGAAAAAACCATGACCCCAAACGCACCAATTGCTATGACAAAGTTCTACAAAGCAGGAGGGAAACAGGTCTGGCCCGAAAGTGCTATGACAACCAGCACATTGCCAAAGGGTCTTCTGGATGGAGCAGTCGACTGGGAGTGTACAGCAGACCTCCCAGAGTGGAGAAATTACCCAGATGTCATCAGCAAGACAGGCATGAGACCAGACATCGCTCTCCACTCTGACTCCTCGAAACAAGTGATTCTGATAGAACTCACTGTGCCATACGAAAGCAGAATGGAAGAAGCACATATCTACAAGACCGAAAAATACGCCGGTCTTGCCAGCACCCTGAAGAAAGCAGGTCTGCGGGTCAAAATCTTCGCCATAGAGGTCGGGGCAAGAGGGTTTGTGGGCACCTCCGCTTATGATCTCATGAAACAACTCGCCATTTCTGGGAAGAAGAGGACTAGAGCCCTTAAAGCGATGGCAGAGGCAGCAGAAAGGAGCTCAAGCTGGATCTGGGCAAGGAGGAACCAAAAGTGAACTTCATAAGGATTAAATTCCCTACAGATGATGTGTGCCCCGTTAGCACATTGGTAAAACCGCGTACCGCAGTTCTGAAGCGCAGAATCGCCCAGGTTCGCTCCCCGGCGTGGGAAAAATAAAAAATAAAAATAGACAACAGCAGAAGGGCATCCAGGAGTCATGACCTGGATGTGGCCCGGCCCCCCGAGAGTGTAAGGAACTCAGGGCCGAAACACTTGTCTAAAGGGGGTTACTTCTCTGAAGACCTTCTGTTGTCTAGCTCTCCCTAGAGTTTCTTTCTACCAAGCTACAGTAATTGTTATGTTCTCTTATGTTTAAGGTATAATACTTGTGATGTTCTGTTATGTTTAAGGTATAATAGCTGTTATGTTCTCTTATGTTTAAGGTATAGCAATTGTTTTGTTCTCTTATATTTAAGGTATAATAGCTGTGATGTTCTTTCATGTTTATAGGTATGATAGCTGTTATGTTCTCTTATGTTTAAGGAATAGCAATTGTTATGTTCTCTTATGTTTAAGGTATAGCAATTGTTATGTTCTCTTATGTTTAAGGTATAATAGCTGTGATGTTCTTTCATGTTTAAGGTATAATAGCTGTGATGTTCTTTCATGTTTAAGGTATAATAGCTGTGATGTTCTTCTATGTTTAAGAAATAGCAATTGTTATGTTCTCTTATGTTTAAGGTATAATAGCTGTGATGTTCTTTCATGTTTAAGGTATAATAGCTGTGATGTTCTTCTATGTTTAAGAAATAGCAATTGTTATGTTCTCTTATGTTTAAGATATAATAATTATGACGTTCTTTTATGTTTAAGGTGCAACAGTTGCTTTCCCTATATTTTGTTCACTCGATTTTTTACCTTTCATCATTCTTAGATTTTGACATTGCTTTTCTTTATTCACGAATGTTTGTATTTTGAATTATTACCATAATTATCATTTTGTATACACCCAGTTACACCGGGAAAGCTGGATGGAAAGAGAGCACCAGATAGACCCAGAGAGAAGATACTAGACGGACTTGCAGAGTGGCTGAAGACGACGGGGTTGGAAGAGATGCTTGAGGCAACAAGAGATAGAGGCAGACGGAAGTCCATGATCGCAAACGCCATGCAGCAAGGCACCTGATGATGATGATGATGATGATGATGATGATGATGATGATGAATGAATGCATGTGTTTGTGTAAGAGTAATTAGATAATCTATTGGCAATATTTTTTCTTTCGTAAATGTGACAAGATATTAATATTTAAATGAAAATCAGTGTCAAAGGCAAGGCACATATATCAGAAGTTGTGACAATGAAATTTAGGCGTTGCCTTTCGTCAAGAATGAAAAAAAATAATGAAAAGTTAACTAAAATATCATAGTAGGCGGAACTGAAGTGAAAATATTTGTTTTGATCATCGTTGAATGTATTCTTACACCTCTGTGTTGTTTAGCTAAATCTTGAATTATATGAAGGATACATGTTTCTGGAGACAACTGTACAAACTCATGTTGGTTTGAAGGGGATGTTTTTCATAAATGACAGTTCTCTACTCTGGATATACTAGGATTCATCACACGCTTTTGGAGTTGTTTTTTCTTATGTTATTTTTTTTTCAATCTATCTTTTTATCCTTTCGCTTCTTCGTGGGTTTTTTTGTTTTTTGTTTTTTGTTTTTTTTTTTTGTTTTGTTCTTCTTGTCTCTTTATAAACAAGTGTGACTGCTCACATTCAAGCAAACGGGAACCAGAAAAAAACACGAAAAAAGATTCAGAACACGTGTTCAATATAACCTTTTTTTTTCTTGATTTTTGTATTTAGTGTTTGTTCGTTTGTGGCTCTACGCCTACGCTTGACAAAGGCCAGTTGGTCAAAAACTTGCGCGTCTTGTCTGGTTGTACTAAATACGCATTCTGAGCCTTTTTTCTGGTTCATGTCTCTTTGCTTTGTTTTCATTTTGTTTTGTTTTGTTTTGTTGCCCAGGAATTCTTTGAACGAATCACTGGTATAATAACGTAACTACAGTAACAGGGAAGAAAGACATTGTACCCACTAGTGTGTTCACTAGCCGTTTTGCAATACGTTTTGCCAGCTTAGCTTCTCATTTTAACATAATACCTGATGAAACAGAAATATTAGGTTTAGAATTTTCTAAAAATGATTGGTATGGTTTACAACGCATGCAACCTTTGCACGATGCGGAATAAGATGTGTCTAATAAGAACGTTAAAGTAACATTACTGTATACATTTTTTCCAATAGCGGCATGCGTTTCCTTTTCATTCAAATTTAAAGATTACCAATTTTATAATACTAAGCTTGGAAAGATCAGTCTGTGGTTCGTGTACGTAATGTGGTACATTTGTTTATTGACTGTTCTTTCTCAATTTGAAAAAAAATACATTTCTACATTGATTTACTGACATTGACACAGGAACTATGATTTCAATCGTTGTATGATTTTAACATGAGAACTTCATGCAACACATTAAAAACGCCTTCTGAAACTCAACAAAGCTCTGTAGAGTTTGCTATTTTCATTTTTTTTATTTCATGTCCAATTCAGTTGTACAAAATTAAAGTGATTTTGTAAGATTCAAGGATTTAAGAGTTTTATCATTTATGATACAGAAAGAAAATTTGGTTTACTGAAATATCAGTGTCATGTGACGTGATATGCACACGCAAATACATGTGAGTCCACACATATCCCAACCGCAATACACGCGTAGATATATAAATGAATGAATGAATGAATGAATGAATCTATCTATCTATCTATCTATCTATCTATCTATCTATCTATCTATCTATATATCTATGTATCTATCTATCATATCTATCTATCTATCTATCTATTATATCTATCTATCTATCTATCTATGTCTTTCTTCAGTGTCCATGTTATTCATCGTTGATTTGTACATTTGCAGGCATTGCGTTTTTCATTAGTGGCAATATCATTCACCATTGATTATACATTGACGTGCACCGAGTCTTTCTTCAGCGTCCATGTTATTCATCGTTATTCATACATTGACAAGCACTGAATCTGTCTATAGTTTCCATATTATTCATTATTGGCTATTGTTATTGTTGTTTAAAGCCCAGCCAACAGCGTAGAGCCACATAAGGGCTATAACTGCTTCAAAACATACACAATACTTCAATAGGAAAAAAAGGGGAAAGAAAATTAAGTACACATATCAATGCATTCGGGCACATAATCTAAGAAGATGCCCACTCCGTCTAATTTATCGCACAAGGGATTTAAAACACACACCTGAATACAAATTTGAGCCTACATAAGGACACCAAAACATATGTTAAAACGGGCACACATTGCCTACAATTGCTTCCGCATATCAAACTTTCTTAGAGCAAAAAATGTACTTAATACATGTACCCAATTGTCAATCCTAAGAGAAAGTACTATGATTTTATCGGACCACTATTCATTGGTAAACACTAAACCCTCGTCTAAAAGCACATATGTGAATAGACGTTAAAAGAAATAACGAACGAACACTAAACCTTTCTTCAGTGTCTATATCATTCATCATTGATTAAACATTGACAAGCACTGGCATCTTTCGTCAATGTCCAACAACGACATAAACATACAACTCCGAACATATCAGACAGCTAAAAATACTACAGCTGCAGGACAACAGTGGCAGAATGATTCAGACGTTCGCTTGCCAATAACTAAACTCGAGGTTCCAGGGTTCGCTCCCCGTTGAGGCCTCGACTTTTCTCCTCAGTTTGCCCGGAAAATCGAACTGAACATCTAGTCCTTTGGAAGGGTACGGAAAACGAATCCGACCCTTTTGCCTTCTGGCCTGCACACGCTAAAGATCCCTCGGAAGTTGCCTTGCTGTAAAACAGTTGCCTTGCTGTAAAATATTGGAGAGATGGGCTGATTTCCAAGGTCCCTCATCTTGAAAACCAATTAGCTTTCTTACCTTTCTGAAGTCTTGGTAAAAATGAATTGGGTGGCGCTGCATTGTGGCGATATGCTCTCATCTTTAAATGTAAAGCAACCGGTTCATGTACACGTCTTTTTTCCTGTGGACAGTTTCTTCAATGTTTCTGTACATAAACTTAGGATCTGTTTTATGGAGGTCTTCTATGATTTTCTTTGCACTTCTCTTGCAGCCAAGCTTCCACAGTTTCATTGCACCTATTCCCGATTTCCTTATGTATATTTTTGTATTCTTCCTCTTTTCCTTTTGCTTCAATTTCACTTTCAGTTTCTCAAGATAATGTCTCCGCCCTCGGAATGAATGCCATATGTACTATTGTCACAGGTTCCATGTGATGGTGAGGATCCAGAATGATCACGGCACAAGCCTTAATCATCATCATCATGAGGTGCCTTGCCGCATGGCGTTGGCGATCATGGACTTCCATCTGTCTCTATCTCTTGTTGCCTCAAGCATCTCTTCCACCCTCCCTGTCTTCAGCCACTCTGCAAGTCCGTCTAGTATCTTCTCCCTGGGTCTACCCGATGCTCTCCTTCCCTCCAGCTTTCCCTTTGTGACCAGGTGTTCCAATTCCCCTTTCCTCATAAAATGGCCTGTGAATGTTGCCTGCCTTTTCCTAATCTTCCTTATGAATGATCTACTTGTGTCTACCTCCATCAAGACTGTCTCGTTTGTTTTCTTTGCTGTCCATGGAACTCTCAAGCCTTAATCCTGACCATAAACCAGAGAAATGGCCAGGTCCTGAGGTCCTACCTAGATAGTTCCATAACCCTGAGGTTGTAGGGGAGTAATGTGACAGGGACCTCAATTTTTCCCAGGGCCAGCACCATGAGGCGGCGCCAATCCCCTCTCCCTTGCTTCAAATACATATTCATGTTCACATTTTCAACCAAGACTTCAGAAAGGCAAGAAGGCTGATTGGTCTTCAAGGGGTGGGAGCTGGGAAATTAACCTTGACCTGGGAAATCAACCTACCTCTCCAATGTTTTGTACCAAGGTAGCGGGCAATGCCCTGCTCTTCACGATTTTTCAACTGCCGTGTGATCTTTAGCGTGTGTAGCTAGAAGGCATACGTTCTTTTTAATCAAGCCTAACATTTCTTTTAATTTTGTCATCCGGGTCTTCTTTGCTTTTTTCAGTTCTAGGAATTTCTTCAAAAGCTTCAGTTATTGAGTTTCTCAACATTGTCCATTGTTTCTCACTGTCACCAGGGTCCTCCAGAGCACTGAATTTGTTTTGAACATATACGTCGACTTTTACACGAGTCAGATCATCTGTCTTTAAGAGATCCAGATTTAGCTTGTTGTTACTTTTGGTTTGTTTTCTTCTCTCTAGTTTTAGCCTAAATTTTCCTGTAACAGGATTGTGGTCACAGTTAAAGCCTTTGCCTTGTAATGTTTTTGTTATCAGTAAAACAAAATCTAAATCTTTTATATCATGATGTAGTCCATTTGATTTCTTATAGTCTTTCTGGATTCAGCTATGTCCATTTTCTTATGTTAAGTTGTTCAGACGGAGTGTTTTCTATTATCAATTCATTTACTTGTGCCACTCAACAAGTTTCTTTCCCCTTTCATTTCGTGTGTCAAGGCCATGAGGCCCAGCTACGTCATCTACATTTTGCTGTACCACTTTAGCATCAAAGTCTCCCATTATCATTGTACATGTAATGTCCTGTGGTTTACTCCGAGCCTTGTTTGTCTCTAATTCTTCATAGGAGTTGTCAATTTCTTTCTCAGTACTTGCGGATGTTGGTGCGTATACCTGGATGATGTTGATATCAAAAGGCTTGCCATCCAATCTAACCAATAAAACTCGGTCTGATATAGCCCAGTATCCTTTGATAGACTTTGACTTATGATGCCTAGTTCTCTACCATGTGTGTCTCCACCATAATAAACATTTTCTATGCTTCGCTGATGCTATTATGCCTTATATAAAATTATGTATGTGTATGTATCTGTATATGAATATATATATATATATATACATAGGTATGTATATATATATATATATATTATATATATGTGTATATGTATATGTATATATATATAATTTATATATATATATATACAGTGAGAGAGAGAGAGAGAATTGCTGCTGCTACACCATTATAGTTATTGCTTTTGTAAATATTATTTCATTTGGAAAAATAAGTCTAAAATAATGATGTCACATATAACTATCAAAGTTTCACCAGCAAATCACCTCTATTAAACAATATCATTTAACACTGTATTTGCAACAGCTGCTGTTTCGTGGCTTTCACTTTAACTGCTGTATCCATATTTTTTTCATTATACGTTTTGGAGTAGCGAGAGGGTTCAGGTTAACTGTAAGGTAAGGCAAAAACATAAACAAGTGGAGAGAGGACAGCATATTCTCACAAATACCCTGTGCAAGTCAGACATGCCGGAGTTTGGGGAACAGCGAGGCAGTCAGTTAGCATCTGGAATGACAAAGCCTTGCGACGACAGAGAGGTGGCGACCGGAACAGACAGAAAATGCTCTTGGAAGTCTCCTAGTCGACAGGTAAGTACACCTGGGAAGATGGTTGTGTTTCAAACATACTGCAGTACGTAAGAGACTGAAGAAAGAACACGGTGATCAGGGAAGATCACTAAAGCGATACATCATTGTCAACGTCGTCGTCGTTATCGTTATCGTTATCGTCGTCGTCATCATCCTCATCCTCATCATCATCCTCATCCTCATCTTCATCATCAGCATGTGTCTTGCCGCATGGCGTTGGCGATCATGGCCCTCCATACGAATCTATCTTTTGACGCTGGAAAAATCTCCCAGTTTTTCTGTGGTCAACCACTCCACAAATCTGTCCAATATTTTCTCCCTGTGTCTACCCTGTGCTCTCTTTCCCTCCAGCTTTCCTGTAGTGACCAGGTGCTTTAATTTCTCTTGCCTTAAAAAGTGTCCTGTAAGCGTTGCTTGTATTTTCCTAACCTTTTTGTTAAGGTTCTTTCTGTCTTTACCTCTTTCAAGACTGTCTCATTCTTTGTTGTTGTTGTTGTTGTTGTTGTCGTTTTGTTTGTTTGTTTGCTGCCCATGGAATGCTCTTAACATTCTTCTAAGAAACCACATTTCAGCTGCCTCAATCTTGTTCTTACTTTGCGCGTTGGCTGTCCGCGATTAGGATCCGTACAACAGTATCGGTTCTACATAAAACGCCAAAGAACTATCTTTTTGATGTTAGTTGATATGCATTTGTTAGTTAGGACGCTTTTTACTTTAGTGAATGCTGTTTTACCAACAAATACCTATTAATTAACATCAGGAAGAGAGTTCTTGAATGTTATATAGAACCAATACTGTTGTACGGATGTGAGGCGTGGACAGTCAACAAGGAAAACCAGAACAAGATTGAGGCAGCCGAGATGTGGTTTCTAAGAAGAATAATGAGAGTTCCATGGACAGCAAAGAAAACAAACGAGACAGTCTTGATGAAGGCAGACACAAGTAGATCACTCATAAGGAAGATTAGGAAAAGACAGGCAACATTTATGGGCCATTATATGAGGAAAGGGGATTGGAGCACCTGGTCACAACGCAAAAGCTGGGGGGAAGGACAGCTCCAGGTAGACCCAGGGAGAAAATGCTGGACAGACTTGCAGAGAGGCTGGGGACGAGGAGGGTGGGGGAGATGCTATGGGCAACGAGAGATAGAGACAGATGGAAGTTGATGATCGCCAACGCCATGCGGCAGGGCACCTGATGATGAATATTTCTATTATGCATCTGCTGTCTGATGAGATAATTGTTCCCGGACACTTAAAGTTATCAACTTGTCACAGTGTTGTGCCATTTGCTGTAATTTTGCATGGGATTTCTTGTTTTATACTGATCACCATGACTTTAGTCTTTTTGCTATTTAATTCTATATCTGTTTGTATTATCTTCACAAAATAGTATAGGTCTTTTTCACTTTATACAATTAGGACGATGTCACCTGTATAACGAAAATTGCCTAACATGATCAATGTACCCACATACTATAGTATACAATGTGTGTCTGAATATATGTATGTGCGCACATCGCGCATTGTTTATGTCTGTCTATACTGATATTCCTTTATATTATTTTTCTCTTTTTTTTAAAAATTCTGATTCTTTATGTTTATTTTCAGTTCATCTTTTGGCTTGATTTTAAATTTGATAATGATGTATTCCTATAAAGAGCATCGAGCATGCTTTGGACACGATCCATATCTGCTACATAAATGAAATTATCATTAATATGATCACTGTCATTATTATTAGTAGTATTACTATTGTTGTTGTTTTTAGTAGTAGTAGTAGTAGTAGTAGTAGGAGTAGGAGTAGCAGTACTAGTAGTAGCATTAGTAGTAGTAATGACTACTATTTTCTTCTTCTTTTTGTCTTAAAATAATTTATTTATATCCTCTTCATTTCCTTCTTTTCTTCTTCTTCTTCTTCTTCTTCTTCTTCTTCTTCTTCTTCTTCTTCTTCTTCTTCTTCTTCTTCTTCTTCTTCTTCTTCTTCTTCTTCTTCTTCTTCTTCTTCTTCTTCTTCTTCTTCGCATTCTTCGCATTCTTCTTCTTCGCATTCTTCGCATTCTTCTTCGCATTCTTCTTCTTCTTCTTCGCATTCTTCTTCTTCTTCGCATTCTTCTTCTTCTTCTTCACATTCTTCTTCTTCGCATTCTTCTTCTTCTTCGCATTCTTCTTCTTCGCATTCTTCTTCTTCGCATTCTTCTTCTTCACATTCTTCTTCTTCTCGCATTCTTCTTCTTCTTCTTCGCATTTTCTTCTTCTTCTTCTTCTTCTCTTCTTCTTCTTCTTCTTCTTTTCTTCTTCTTCTTCTTCTTCTTCTTCTTCTTTCTTCTTCTTCTATTCGCATTCTTCTTCTTCGCATTCTTCTTCTTCCATTCTTCTTCTTCGCATTCTTCTTCTTCTTCTTCGCATTCTTCTTCTTCTTCTCTTCTTCTTCTTCTTCTTCTTCTTCTTCTTCTTCTCTTCTTCTTCTTCTTCTTCTTCTTCTTCTTCTTCTTCTTCTTCTTATTCGCATTCTTCTTCTTCTTCGCATTCTTCTTCTTCTTCTTCTTCTTCTTCGCATTCTTCTTCTTTCTTCTTCGCATTCTTCTTCTTCGCATCTTCTTCTTCATTTTGCATTCTTCTTCGCATTCTCTCGCATTCTTCGCATTCTTCGCATTCTTCTTCTTTCCTTTCTTCTTCTTCTTCCATTCTTTCTCTTCTTCTTCTTCTTCTTCTCTCATTCTTCTTCTTTCTTCTTCTTTCTTTCTTCTTCTTCTTCTTTTTTCTTCTTCTTCTCTTCTTCTTCTTCTTCTTCTTCTTCTTCTTCTTCTTCTTCCTTTCTTCTTCTTCTTCTTCTTTCTTCGCATTCTTCTTCATTCTCTTCTTCCTTCTTTCTTCTTCTTCGCATCTTTTCTTCTCTTCGCATTCTTCTTCATCGCATTCTTCTTCGCATTCTTCGCATTCTTCTTCTTCGCATTCTTTTCTTCGCATTCTTCTTCTTCGCATTCTTCGCATTCTTCTTCGCATTCTTCGTCTTCTCTTCTTATATGCTTGGGAGGTGATTGCCTGGATTATCGCGGGACATTGGTGTTCCATCCATACCCTCCTGGTGTTTACTGTTAAATTATTATTATTATCATTATTATTATCATATTATTATCATTATTATTATTATCATTATTATCATATTTATTATTATTGTTATTATTATTATTATTACAATTATTATATCATCGTTATTATATTATTATATTATATTATTATTATTATTATTATTATTATTATTATTATTATTATTGTTATTATTAATGTCATTATTATTATTATTGTTATTATTATTATTATCATTATTATTATTATCATCATTATCATTATGTTCATCATTATCATTATTAAACGATAAGAACAAGGGTCAGGAGAGGGGATGAATAGTAACTAATGGCGCAATAGCATCCATATCAACGTTTCATACAATTGTAAGCATAGAAACTGCCTTACACAAAAATAGCCCTATGTTTTTGTCCAGTTGGGGCTGACAAAACAATGAAAAATATTATATCATTTGTGGAGATTTTATGTAAAGACGGAGAGAGAGGAAAGTAATGTGGGAAAGAGAGAGATTGAGAGAGAGAGAGAAAGAGAGAGAGAGTGTGGTGTGTGTGTGTGTGTGTGTGTGTGTGTGTGTGTGTGTGAGTGAGAGACAGAGGGGGGAGAGAGGAGAGAGAAAAAGAGAGAGATAGAGAGAGAGAGTTGAAGAATGGGAGAGGAGAGAAAGGGGGTGAGAGAGCGAGAGAGAGAGAGACAATGACAATGACAATGATGCTTTATTTTTCAACGGTAAAAGCTATTGGCTAGAAGCCATTTTTCAAACTTGCCGTTGCTATTCTATACACATGACATTTGTTTACAGTAACAAATACAGCTTAAGGAAAATACATGTTGAATACTAAAATTAAGATACAATGAAATCAAGAAACGTACAGTCACCACTTAGAGATAGGTTTAGATAGATAGATAGATAGATAGATAGATAGATAGATAGATAGATAGATAGAGAGAGAGAGGTAGATAGTATAGACAGATAGATAGACAGATGAGCAGGTAGATAATGATAAGTAAATAAAGAAAGAAAGATAATGTTGATAGTGATATTAATAAAAATAAGACGAAGAAGAGGAAGAAGAAGAAGGAAGAGGAGGAGGAGGAGAGGAAAACACAGTAAACAAAATAGTAATAAGATAAAACAAAATAAAATGAAATAGAGGGAGAAGAAACATTACATGTGACAAATTTATAGAAGATAAATCAAGCGTCAAATAGACTAATGTTCTTACAATTAAATCAAAGAAGATGAAATCAATTTTCTGATTACACACAAAAAATATTAACACTGTTACAAACAACAATTACCACTACTACCACTACTACTACTACTACTACTGCTACTAAACCCAAAGATAATAAATGGAGGTAGAAAAAAGAGCAGTTCAGAAGGATGATTAGAGGAAAAAAAAAAAAAAAAAAAAAAAAAAAAAAAGGGGGGGGGGGGGGGGTAGCAAACATTGGGTCGATTGAAGGCATAAACACATAAAATTCTACAGGAGACAGAAAATCAACAGATGATATGAAGTCAAATAGACAAATGTATAGATAGATAAATAAAGTAAATGTTACTTTCGACAATAGGAAATTACAGTAATGATAAACGCATATGTAGGCTATAATAGAAATATCATACATGTGTAAACAAATCAATAATTCATGTAATAAGACATAAATAAATCAAGAATAGTAACCATAATCAAGCGCCGTTTTTCTTGATAGGAGAAGAGAGATACAAGCATGATACGGATAACAGTTGGAGAAAAGTGACAAATACAGACAGCAGATAAGAGCCAACCAAACAAACAGACAATATGGCTAACAGATAAGATGGGCAAGCAAGCAAAGCAAAAAACAAACAAACAAACAAAATGAACAAAGGCAATGAGAAATAAAGAAGAAGCAAGACAGAATCAAACACGTCATAGAGTCATCAACAAATCATCGCATATAATACAGAAATAAATACTGGTTGGCAGTTTGAACTGTTAAAATATCAATAATGTTAAAGAGAGAAAAAAAGAAAAAAAAAAAGAAAAAAAAAAAGAAAAAAAAGAACACGAATTATCATTGTGCATACACACACACACACACACACACACACACACACACACACACACACACACACACACACACACACACACACACACACACACACACACACACACACACACCACACACACACACACACACCATTGACTAGATTAGATGTCATAGGTTGAAAGGCAGCTGACGTTATTGTTGCTAACTGAGGTAATCTACGACACTGACGTAAGGTATTTAAATAAAGTAACTTTGAAGGAAGAGAGTGATTGAGTGTTTGTGATATTTGGGGGGAGGGTGTTCCATAGTTGTGCACCAGAAAACGATAAACTATTTTTATATATGTAAATTCTTGGACGGATAATTTTGAATTGATTTTGTCTTGAGTTTGAGTATGATCGCACATTCTGATTAAACAAATTGAGAAGATATTGCGGAACATTCCTTTTTGATACTTTAAACATTGTGATACCTTTATTGAACATTAAGTGTGACTTTAGAGGGAGGATTCCTAACTGTTTAAGTTTTTCATCTGTTGTTAAAGTGGGATCTGGCATGATAAGTTTTGCTGCCCTCCTATGTAAGGTGTTCAATTTTTTTAGATGAACTTCACATGAGCTATCCCACAGTGTAGAGGCATAATCTATGTGCGATTTAATATAAGCATTATAAAATAATTGGCGTGTGTTTGTATCTGTTAGATATCTTAATTTGGACAGAATAAATAAGTTCTTGGAGATAATCCTGCATAAATAATCAATGTGGTTTTGCCAGGTAAGATTATGATCAATGAGAACTCCCAGTAGACGGTGTTCAGGTATTTGTGCAATAGAATTACCTCTCAAAGACAGATTGAGTGACAGAGGGCCAAGCTGCCGTTTTTGGCGTGTGCATATAACCATACATTCAGTTTTCGTAGGGTTCAAAGCCATGGCGTTTTTAGCACACCAATCAGAAATTTCATTTAGGCTCTTTTGTAAACGTGTGTTTACAGTCGCTATGCTTGTGTCTTGTGTATGGATTGTTCCGTCATCAGCGAACATATCACAGTGAACTGTGGGATCAGATATATGAAGTGGTAAGTCATTTATGAATACAGAAAACAGAATGGGTCCTAAGATTGATCCTTGAGGAACGCCACATTTCACATGACCCTCGGATGAATATGATCCATTAAGATGTACTTTTTGTTTGCGTTCATGAAAGTAGGAATTGAAAAATGAAACTGTTGAGTCGTTGGCAAGGTACGTTCGTAATTTAGCTAGTAAGATATCATGATCAACGAGATCAAAAGCCTTTTTAAAGTCTAGAAATACTGCTCCAGTTAATTTGCAGTCATTCATGGCTAATAACCAGGTGTCAGCAAGCCGTGTTAGGGCTGTATGACAAGAGTGGTTCTGACGGAAACCAGATTGCAGTGGGTGAAGAATACTTTTGGTTTCCAGGTAGTCTGAAAGATGTTTATGGATATGTTTTTCTAAAGGCTTTGACAGGACAGAGAGAAGAGAAATTGGCCTGTAATTATTTATTTGTGAAAGATCTTTTGTTTTTGGTAAGGGTACAACTTTGGCCTGTTTTAGAGCTCTGGGGAATACGTTGTTTTTTATGCTGATGTTGTAAATATATGTAAGTTGTTCCGTGATGTAGGGCAGAGACAGTTTTAGTATTTTGGGACTGATTTCATCTGGTCCTGATGATTTTTTATTATTCATTTTATTTATATACATTCCAGTTTCATGGACTGCTATACTGGGAATACTAAATGAACTTGTATTATTGGTCCTCTCTTTGCAAAAGTTAATCAGATTTTCAGAGGGGACATATTGATCACAGTTAGAAATAGGACGGGTTAGTAGTTCTGATACTGACAGAAAATGATCATTGAATTTGTTTGCTGTGAAACTGAGAGGCGTGCCTGGGAGCTTTTTCCCACTTCCCTTAATAACTAAGTTCATTGCTCTCCATAGTGATGATACATCTTTATTGTTTTTTACCAGTCGATCAAAGAGAGACTTCTTGGCTTGACGGACCATTGATTTTACCTTATTACGCATCGTTTTGTATTCAATGAAGCGTTTTTCTTTCTTGAGTTTATCTCGTAATGACATCGCATTGATAATGTCTGTTGACAGCCATGGGGGCATTGTTGGATGCTTTACTCTTTTCCGTCGTAGTGGGGCATGTTTATTTAGGACAGTCGTGAACAAGTTGTACCAAATGTCTAGGGCTTCGTTAGGATTACTAGTACTAAACACACTACTGAACTCTACTCTACCAAGATCAGAGAGGAATGCATCCTCATCAAAGTGTTTGAATGATCTATATGTTATACATGTATGATTATTCTTTTTTATTTTTTGAACTTTGGCTGACCAGGTGCAGTTTACAGGTTGATGATCACTTATGCTTAAATCATCTACAGCTGCATTAATTATTGCCTCTGGTTTGTTTATATGCCCACCTGACCCTTCCTTCTCTGGCACACCTCTTACTACTTTTAACCCAGTCTCACAAGAAGAAATTCTCAACACAATCAGATCCATGTCGTTCAAAACCTGCGAACTGGATCCTCTTCCAGGTTCTCTCTACGCCGACTGTCTCCCTACTCTCCTCCCATTCATCACTGACATCATCAACACTTCTCTTCAAACTGGAACTGTCCCTGATTCTTTCAAGTCTGCTATTGTTCACCCTCTCCTCAAGAAACACAATTTAGATCCAAATGAACTGAAAAATTACCGGCCTATCTCTAATCTCTCTTTCTTGTCAAAACTCCTTGAAAAAGTCGTCCTCAACCAGCTGAACTCTCACCTGTCTGCCAACAATCTCCTCAATCCTTTCCAGTCAGCCTACCGCCAGTGCCATAGCACTGAAACTGCCCTACTACACATTCTCAACAATCTCCTCCTTGCAACTGATACTGGCAAAGTCTCTCTCCTCACACTCCTTGATCTGTCTGCAGCCTTTGATACCATTGATCATGGTATTCTCCTTTCTAGACTTCATCATACTTTTGGCATCTCTGACATTGCTCTGTCTTGGTTCACTTCATACCTATCCAACAGAAAACAAACCGTTCTCATCAATGGCACTTACTCTCAACCTGCATACCTGACCTGTGGTGTTCCACAATGATCTGTCCTTGGCCTGTTCTTTTCACTCTTTACACCTCCCCCCTGTCCACCATCATCAACTCCCATTCTATAAAACACCACTTCTATGCTGATGACACCCAACTTCAAGACAGTGACTCACCTGATAATATACAGCGCCTGTTGACTCGCACCACTGAGTGTTACTCGGACATTAAGAACTGGATGACACACAATAGACTTCAGCTTAATGACGACAAAACAGAAGCTATCCTCATTGGCACCCGTCAGAAACTTTCTCAGCTGCCTCCTCTTTCTCTCCCATTATGTAACACATCAGTCCCAATTTCTGATTCAGCTAAAAACCTTGGTGTCTGCATTGACTCTACCCTCTCCATGAACAACTTTGTTTCTCAAACTGCCAGATCCTGCTACTATCATCTCCATCGTATAAGGCTGATCAGGAAGTATCTCTCTGTCGAAACAACTGCAAAACTCGTTCTCTCCTTCATAATGTCTCGCATTGACTATTGCAATTCACTCCTGTCTGGTCTTCCTGCCTCCACCATTCACATCCTACAGCGCATTCAAAACAATGCTGTACGCCTTGTACTCAAAAAGAAAAAAGCTGACCACATATCTCCTCTCCTGGCACAACTTCACTGGCTCCCTGTATCAAAGCGCATACAGTACAAACTAGACACCATGTGCTACAAAAGCCTCAATAACGCAGCCCCCGATTACCTGTCAAGCCTACTTGAGATCTATCTTCCCTCACGTACCCTCCGCTCTGCCTCCGATCCTCTGACTTTTCGCTTTCCATGCACTAAGCTCAATACCTATGGTCCACGAGCCTTCTCTGTTTCTGGTCCACTCTCCTGGAACAAACTTCCTCTCTCAGTCCGTCAGCAACCTACTTTTGTCTCCTTCAAGTCCGCTCTCAAAACTCACCTTTTCTCCTCCGCATAAAATCCTAACCTCACTCAACCCCCCCCCCCCTCTCTGCAGCCTGTCTCCGCTCGGAGGGAATCACATGGTTATAATATATAATTGTATATGCTATGCTCTCTATAATTTTCCATTGGTTTTATTCTTGCTTTTATTGCTTTTATTCTTTCTCCCCATTTATAGCCATGCGTGTGTGTGTGTGTGTGTGTGTGTGTGTGTGTGTGTGTGTGTGTGTGTGTGTGCGTGCGTGTGTGTGCGTGCGTGCGTGCGTGCGTGCTTGCGTGTGTGTCTGCTTCAGCGCTTAGATTTGATTTTATCAAGATTTTGCGCTATATAAATATTGTAATTATTATTATTATTATCTAAGAGTGTTTCTGATGTTGCTGTGATTCTTGTTGGATCTTTGATTAATTGTTTTAGGCCAACCAGGGTGGTCGTTGACTGCCATGCGGGTTGTGGAGTGAGTAGGTCAAAATTAAAGTCACCTAACATTAGAATGTCTGTATGTCGTTGACACAATTTGTCCATCATCTTTAGAAAGTGGTCATGCCATTCGTATGTGCTCCTGGGATTTCTATATAAAATACCGATAAGTAAAGGTGGAGTTGTTGCAGAAGGCTTTAGCTCCACCCAGATACATTCAACTTCTTTGGTTTCTAAGTCATAACGTCTGTTGGTTATTTGTTGAATATCTCGGTGGATGTAAAGCGCAACTCCAGTTTCTCCATGGCATGAGGGATCTCGCCTGATTACAGAATAGTCTGGGATTGCTATAGCTTCATCTGTAATATGAGGTGCTAGTCGTGTCTCGGTCACACCGTACAAATGGTAATAATTTTGTTTGTGTAGGAACACGCACAGGTCTGATACTTTGTTTTGGAGATGATAGACATTAACATGACCAACACGCAGATCCTGTTTTTTTCGAGTGAATGTGGTCATTGGTGATTTCAACACTGCGTCTGCACGCTGAAGTGAAATATATGAAGAGAGGGTAGAAAAAAAAAAATTGGTCTACCCCTAATACAAAGTGTGAACAATGATATTATACACTGATGAAAACAAAATGTAACAGTGCAGAGTCTGTTTTTTTTCTTGACAGTTCAGCCAAGACTGACTACAGGTATACACACTGTCAGTCTTCAGAGAAAAACAAAACAAAATCAGAACAAAAAGATAAGTAAGTAAACTAAAATAAAATAAAGGCTGCACTGAGGATATACTGAGCGTCTCTCGCAGTGCAATACTTGTCTCCACCTAACACTGGGCACAGGCAGACACAGCTGTAGAAAATTAGGTGGTATTAACACCACCCAAAACAAGTCAGTTTCAACCGTCGGTTGAACTGACCAAGTCAATTAAATAATTATGTCTGTAAGTCTCAGTGTCAATCTCATTCAAAGTTATAGCACAACACAGTATCAATGTAAATAAGTTGTCCCCAGGTAATATGCGACACCAACAAGGTGGAGATGGCAGCAGGTCACAACACAGCAGAAGCAAATAAATATTAAGAACGTGGAGAAGAGGTATAGAAAGATATTTAAAAGTAAGAAAGTAAACTAAGTAGCTAAATAGCTAAATAAATAAGTGAATAAATGAATAAACAAATAGGTAGAGAAATGAAAATAATAAAAGAAGATTAATTCATAAAAGGTTTTAGCACCTGCACCAATGCACTGATGATAGATGCAGGATCTACACAATTCTGTTGGGAAGTTATTGCTGTAGCACTTGATCCCAGCATTTGTTGAACTGCAGGTGATTTGGGGTGTCTTGTAGTCATGCAGGGGAATTCAGCATAATACTGTGTGTTGTTCTGCTCCGCACTGACACCAGCGGGGACTGCAGGTGGGTGTTGTAGATGGCTGGAGCTGGGGACTGCAGGTGGGTGTTGTGGGTGGCTGGATATTAGAGATGGGTGCTGTAGACGGCTGGGGACTGCACATGGGAGTTGTAGATGGCTGTAAACTGGAGACAGGTGCTGGAGATTTTTGGAGTTTGGAGATGGATGTTGTAGGTGATTGTAGACTGGAGATTGGTGTTGTCGATGGTTGGAGACTGCAGGTGGGTATTGTAGATTGTTAGTGATTGGAGATGGGTGTTGGTAATGCAGGGGTTTGGGGGCTGTTGGGGGGGTTGAGATAAGAGGTGGGCGTATTGGAGAATTGGGGCCATAACAGGGGTTTTGAACATCATAGGAACGGATGTTTAGTGCAAGAGATTTAGATCCTTTAGCACTTGGGTGAACTGAATCACGGTACATATCTTTTCTTGGTGCACCTGATTTGGTTAGGAAGGAAGGGGTGTTGTTGATGAACAGTATTCCTTCTTGTTCACAGGAGCGCCGAAGTGAGGCTGTGGACCGTGATGCAGCTTCTTTCAAGGGGTGTTGGCCAAAGGGAGGGACAATGGAAGAAGCTGCAAGTGTAGCACTGGGGAAAGATTTTCTCAGGAGACGAAGTAATCTTCCCCATTGCTCTCCTGATACAGGTCCATCATGGCAGCTGTTGATGCCGACGTGGAAGGTGACGTGTGTTATGTCGTGGGATGGTGGGCGAGAGGACAGCCACTGGCTAAGGTGATGGACTGTCAGGCCAGATACCGAGAGGTTCCTGACAATGTTACCACCTGTTGACATCTTCCTTTCATCCACTCTCTCCAAGACTGAGTCACCCAACAGTAGAGTATTACAGTTAGGGGGAATGGTTTTCTGCCTGAGACTAGTGAGAGGGGATGGGGGGTCAGCCATTGTTTTCTTGTTGACAGTGGATGATGATGGCTGAGAGGGACTGGGGACAGTGGCGTGAGGTTGTTCAGAACTGTCAGTGTCAGAGAGGACATCAAACTTGTTGGCTGTACTTATGTTATACATGTCCTTTGTGGTGGTAGACTCACATGTAGTGGTGGGTTGGGGTTTTGTTTGATTAGTGGGTTTGTCTGTTTGTTGTACTGATGTCTCTGTCTGTTGTAGGTGTTGGCAAGTGTTGATTGTTTGAAGTTGTTTCTTGATGTCACAAGTAAAGTTTTGCTGACTGTCCTTGATGGATTTCAGTTTGTTGGTGTGATCGTCAAGTTTGGCAAGTATACTCTGGTGGCTAGAGTTATTGTCTTGTATTTGACTCATAAGTTCTTCTTTCACTACTTTCACTGTGTTTTTCAGCCTTACTTCTGAGTCACTTACACACTGAGTGTTGTTTTCAGTCTGTTTGGCTATGCTGGACAGTTGGTTTGTGAGTGTCTGAATTTGTGTTTGCATTGTGGCGATGGCGAGTGTGGCAGTGTTCAATTGTTCCTGAAGATGTTTGATTGTTTCTGTACAAGCATTGTGTGTACATGCTTTGGAGGTGGCGTTGTTTACTGCTGGGTCACATGTAGTGGTTGACGGGACATTGTCGTCGGCTATACATGTAGGGGAACAATGGGACTGGACTGGTTCTGTGGTGGTCTCTAAGGAAGGTGGGAGAGTAGGGGGAAGGGTGGTGGTGGCTGTCTCAAGCTGAGTGTCACTGGAGGGAGGGAGAGCATGGGGAAGAGTAGTACTGGCCGATTCAGTCTGACTCTCAGTGGAAGGTGAAGGTGGGCAGTGACGAGTGGCGACGACACACTGGTTCTCAGTTGATGGTGGGGGAGTGGGGAGGGAAGGTGGGCGGAGTGTGTCGGCTTCAGGCTGGGTGACAGTAGGTGAGGAAGGGGAAGGTTTGGATGGGGCAGGGGGGACCGTTGCGTCACATTTGTTGGCACTGGGATTGGTGGTGGTGTGGATGGAGGGAGAAGGGATGGCGGGTGCCTCCTGAAGATCAATTGCAGATGTAAGGGGGGTTGAGGAGGGGGTGGGTAGCTGATTCGGACTGTCAGTGATGGCTGGAGATGTTGGGGGTAGATGGGACATGGTGGACAGCTCGTTGATGTTAGCTGAAATCTTCTCTGCTAACACAGCACTATCACACGCTGCAAGGTTGTCCACAATGCACTGTAGTTTGTCGAGAGAAAGAGAGAGAGAGAGAAAGAGAGAGAGAGAGAGAGAGCGTGTAGAACAACAGCTGCTGCAACCTTAAGGCTGTTTTTTTTTTTTTTAATCAGTATAAGCCATTTGGAATGTAATGACAAATATTCACCATCAGACGCATATTGGAAGGCATAAAAGCCAATAACCTCCCAGCTGTTCTCCTATTTATCGACTTTCCCAAGGCTTTTGATTCGATCCACCGAGGAAAGATGAAGGAGATTCTAACTACACATGGACTACCCATAGAAACAGTAGACCCCATCATAATGCTGTATCAGAATACCCGCTGTATGGTTCGCTTCCCCGACGGAGACACAGACTTCTTCAACATCACTGCTGGAGTCCTTCAAGGAGATACGCTTGCCCCCTACATTTTCATCATCTGTCTCGACTATGTGCTGAGGAAAGCAGTAGGTAAGAACAAAAAGCTCGGCTTTACCCTCACAAAACAGAAGAGCAGACGCTACCTTGAGGTAAAGATAACCTGGCTGTTCTCGCAGACCACCTAAAGGATGCAACATCTCTCCTTCACAATATCGAAAGAACAGCAATGGAGATCGGGCTCCACCTCAATGCGAACAAAACAGAGTTCATCTGCCTGAATCAAGACGCATTAGAAGGTATGAGAAGTCTCAATGGAGATGCGATCAAACAAGTTCGAGACTTAAATACCTGGACAGCTACATTGACTCCACAGAACAAGACGTCAATACCAGACTCGGAAATGCCTGTGGTGCACTAAATCAACTGGACAAAATCTGGAAATCCAATCTACCAGACAACCTGAAAAGGAACTTCTTCCGAGCAAGTGTAGAGTTCGTTCTTACATATGAAGATTGATGGAGCATACACACGAATGCTACGTGCCGCCCTGAACAAATCCTGGAGAGAGCATCCAACAAACAAAGAGTTATATGGTAAGATCCCACCAATCAGTAAATCAATACGTCAACAAAGACTGCGTTTCGTGGGACACTGCTGGCGTGGCAAAGAAGAACTGGCAGGAGATGTTCTACTATGGAGACCTATTCACAGCAAACAAAGACCAAGACGGCCAAAGAAGACCTTCATCGACCAACTGATGGATGATACGAACTGTCAGTACGATGAACTATCTACTGCAATGTCTGACAGAAAGGGATGGAGGAAACGTGTCATGGATAGCCAAGCAAGCTTGACATTGAACTGAACTGAACTGGAATGTAATTGCAAAATTATATATACTATACATATACATAACATATACATATACATACACATATTCATATACATATACATATACATATGCATATACATATACACATAAATAAATAAATATATATATACGCACAGCGTGTAAACATTAAGGTTTACATCAACAAATCATCTCTGTAAAACAATTTCAATGAATTGGACATGGTCCTTGTCGCGAGGATTACTTTTCACTTGTTTTGGTTTTGTCTTGTTTCGTGCTGTTTTCGCGTTCTTTTATGAAAGACTATGGAGTAGTAAGAAGGGTATAATGGTATATATAAGTGTCAGGTCAGAGGCAGATGGATAACCAACCCACTCGAGCACACATAAACCCAAAACAGTGCCCCCCCCCCCCCCAAACTTCATTCATATGTGCACGAGTTCACGAGAAGAAGAAGAAGATCTTCATCAGAAGAGAACAAAAGAAGACAGTCTCCATTAGGAGAAGACAAACATCTTCCTAGGAAGAAGACAATATAAGCCAGTGGTATATCTTCAAGAAAAGAAGGCAGTGCCACATATACAAGGCAGCAGTTCGTATCTTTGTCTCTGCTGGTCGTGGTACCTTCATCTGCACAGAAATTGCGAATCTCATTGTGTTAGCATATTTACTGATGGCGCTCTCAGGGTCAGCGCATGCACGACCGGTCATTTTTCAGATGGTTATATCTGATTGATGAATAAAGGAACATTAATGAAAAAGATTAGGAAAACACAAGCAATTTTTAATATGGCATTTCATGAGGCGAGAGAAATTGGAGCACCTAGTCATAACAGGAAAAAACCTGGAGGGAAGAGAACACAGGGTAGACTAAGGGAGAAAATATTGGACGGATCTGAGGAGTGGATGAACACAGAGATAGTAGGAAATGTACATGTATTTGCAGAGACAAAAGCTAGATTTGTATGCAGGGACGTCATCGCCAACGCCATGCGGCAGGGCACATGATGATGATGATGAAAGATGATGATGATGATGAGTCATAGCAGGGAAGCTGGAGGGAAAAAGAGCACCAAGTAGACCCAGGGAGTAAATATTGGACATATCTGCGGAGTGGATGAAGACAGAAATGGTGCGAGATGTATTTGCGGTGACAAGAAAAGATACATTTGTATGGAGGGCCATGATCACCAACGCCATGCAGCAGGGCACATGATGATGATGATGATGATGATGATGATGATGATGATGAAATCTGATTAGCGTAATCATATAACAATCACCACTTGATACGTGTTGCAAGTTAAACTGCACAGAAATAGGAATTGATAATTATAGACCGTCTCCATTTATATGAGTGTTGGACATTAACCATAATACTATAATTGGGCATTTAAACGTGCTAAATCAAGTCAGACCTAACTCCCGTTCATGCGTTAATTCCATCGGAACATTTTGGACGATCATGTGATTATCGTAAATCTAATTATAGCCTAGATGGGACAATCGAATTGTCTTATGACTTTGTGCCAAGTGTCGGTGATCATGTGACCATTCCTTGTAGCTGTTTTCATTATCATCAAATGCATCAAATATTCACCGCGGAAAGTATACAACTTCGTGCCACTTGCTCCTATCGTTGGGCAGGTTAGGCTCTGCATATTGGAGACCAAAGGTATCGGCTTTTATCTAATATCTGTCTACCCATGTACATTAGGTTTTGAGACCCACTTTGACAATCTATGTACATGGGAAATGGAGCTGGTTTTCTAATTAAGTTCTGTACATAAAACATTGAAAAGTAGCTTGTTTGTGAAAGATCCTTTGGAGTGATATAAGCACAGCGTTTCGAGCCCAGGCTCTTTGTCAAGAGAATGAAAAGTTGTAAATGAAAGTGGCGTGGAAAATAAAAAAATGACGTGGAAAATAAAATGACGTGGAAAATAAAAATGACAGAGCTGTACTGGTGGGGGTTGGGGTAGGGGAGAAGAGGGGGAAACAGTAGGGATTAGTAGGACAAGGAGAGGGCCCGGGCACCGCTACGCGTCGGCAGTTCGGGTGTTCAGGCCCGCTGGCTGGACTGTTCCCAGTCGGTGGAGGATAGATTTCTCCATGTATTTCCTGTATGGTCGGTCTCTGGTGTTTTGCTACACTGCTGAAATTTGTGCATGGACGTAGCTGTGTTGAGGGCTAATGAAATGTTGGCCTATTGGATTGTTGTAGTTCAGTTTCATGGATTTTAAATGTTCCAAAAATGTCAAGCGAACAAACATCAAATGCAAAAATTAGGTGAAAAAAAGTCTGACACTTCTCTGCTGCTTTGTCCATTGTGGGTTGCGCCTGTCTTGTCTGGTTGTATTAAATACGCGTTCTGATTGTGTTTTTTTGTTGTTGTTGTTGTTTGTTTTGTGTATGTGTGTGTGTGTGTGTGTGTGTGTGTGTGTGTGTGTGTGTGTGTGTGTGTGTGTGTGTCTGGTTTGCTTGAACGTGGGCAGTCATACTTGTTTTGGATATACGTCTGCTGAGTTAAACAGATATTATGACAACAGGGTCCTAAATGTACAACAATGTATTAACTATGTATCCCAATGCGCTTTTGGAATGACTGATGCATAACTATGGAAGGCAGAGACTGTGATTTTTTTTCCTGTATAATCACACTCAGGAGGTTACCTTTGTGCTCACCTTTTTATTTTTATTTTTTTGTCCCATTTTCTACACCATCTTAATGGCCACAGAACCTGGCACAGTTTTTACAGTGCGATGATGATGGTGATGTCGATGACGATGATAGTCATGATGCTATGGAGTTACATCTAAGATTGAGACTACGTGGCAGGGCTGTACTCTACGCTTACTATCATAACATATCCTGGCATCAACCAGGCCCAAGAGATATAGACACCTGCGATGCTGATCAGAAGATTTGAGCAACACCCTCAATGACGCATCCGTAAAGTGGATGAGATTTGATTGTGTGGTCCCAGTCTTCCCAATGAGCTCATAGCACGCCCTATTCTGGGTAGGAGCCGGTTAGATCCGAAAAATCCCACAATGATTTTTGAAGGGACTGACGGGGATTCGAACCCACAGCCTTCCAGTCGGTAGTCTGTTGCGTTACCTGCTACACCACGGCGAATGGCCGAGGCTGTGGACTTAGTACAATTTGGTTGTGATGCAAGGCGGTTTGGTCTAGATAACATGAAAAACGAATAAGAACGCGTATTTAATACAACAACACAAGACAGGTGCAAATATTCGGCCAACTGGCCTTTGTCAAGCGTAAGATCGCAAACAAACAAACACCAGGTACAAGAATTAGGAGAAATGATGTAAAAGGTGACATCATCTAACAAATAACGTAACAAAAAGAAGACGTGACGTGATACTAAGACAACCAATACAAATAAAATGCAGTCCTATATAATTTGTTACATGTCATGTTTTACGTCATTTCTCCTATTTTTCTTTTTACCTAGTGTTTGTTTGTTTGTGATCTTACGCTTGACAAAGGCCAGTTGGCCGAAAATTTGCGCCTGTCTTGTCTTGTTGTATTAATACGTGTTCTTATTCTTTTTTCGTGTTTTTTTTCTTTCTTTCTGGTTCTTGTTTGATTGAAGACGGGCATATATACTTGTTTTGGACTAGATAAACATACTACTGTCCCGTATTGCCTTTCAGCGTCGTTATGAATAGGTAGGCAAGTCTCGTAACAGAGCAGGGCACTCTGTTACACCACATATATTATCAACTGCTGTGTCATTATTATTAGTATCATTATTTTCTGTTTTTGATCAATGGGTGGCTTAGGCGAGTTGTTAGCTTATGATATGTGGTGCGAATATTGCATCCCCCATCCACACGGGAGAGTTATATTAGTAAGCTGGAGCAACGAATTGTCTGACCTTCGCACGAGACTACATCTCAAACCAAGCCGGCCAATGGTGGTCGGTTGGTTGGTTGATATTTTGGGTCATACTGCAAACATCTTGCTTATGCATATACATCAGCCATGACCTGAAGGAACAGAGCCGCATGATTGAAATTAAACTGAACAGAAAAAAGGAATAAATGATTACAGACCTTGTCCATCTATATTAATATGTCAGATACTAACCACAATATTTCAAGTGGGCATTTAAATGTGTTAACAAGATAACAAGATAACAAGATTTTATCTTAGCCCAGTGCACAGACACAAGGAAAATGTTTTGGCTATGCATACAATCACACTCACACCTCACAATAATAACAATATTCAACATCATAAAAGACAAATTCGTCGGTCATCCAGGGAATCGAAGAAACACACGCACACAACACATACACACACTCACGCCAAGGCGCCCAAATCCGAGAATCTTAGCTGGCCACTAGTGTTGGTTCTGCCCTGTCAGCTAATTAACAGCGCTCATCTGTCCTTCACCTTCCACTCTCCACACCACCCTCACCCATCCTGTGGCGAGCCACAGGCACACATTGAAGTATAGGCTTACAGACTGACTTAGATTCGAATAGGCCTACTCTGTGCCTATCTCAGTCACTGCCTACACTCAGTCCCTCCCGAAAGATCCCAGCAGTTACAAAGCAGTTACAGTTAAATCAAGTTACACTTAATTGAACATTTCTTTATCGTCACTCTGTACAAAAACTGCTGAGGAAATAGTACGAAAAAATAAAAATGCTGCGATAGATCTAGCTGTCGGAATAACCAGACGCAATCACGCGGGGAAAGATGCGCTTCCAGACTTAACCAGGAGATAAGACATACTACATTCAAGACATAAATGATAGCCTAGGCACGTGGTGGACTTTAAACACCAATAACAATAACAACAATGATCTCAGCTGGGTTTTAAACATCAATAACAATAACAATAACAATAATCTCAGCTGGACTTTAAACATCAATGACAATAACAATACCGATAACTTCAGTTGGGTTCTAAATATCAATAACAATGACAAAAACAACACAATAATCTCAGCTGTGCTTTAAACATCGATAACAATAACGATAGCAGTAATCTCAGCTGGGCTTTAAACGTCAATAATCAGAACAATAATAGCAGTAATCCCAGCTGGGCTTTAAACATCAATAACAATAACAATACCAATAACAATAATCACAACTGGGCTTTAAACATGACTAACATTAACATCAATAACAATAACAACAATCTCAGCTGGGCTTTAAACATCAATAACAATAACAACAATAAAAATAATCACAACTGGACTTTAAACATCAATAACAATAACAATCTCAGCTGGGCTTTAAACATCAATAACAATAACAATAATTTCAGCTGGGCTTTAAACATCAATAACAATAACAATGATCTCAGCTGGGCTTTAGACACCAACAACAATACAACAATTGTCCTCGCCTCACAACCGTATAACATCATGGCCAGACAAAACAATATCAATAACAATAATCTCAGCTGGGCTTTAAACATCAATAAATATAACAATAACAATAACGATAACCACGTCAGCTTGTGGCATCTACACCACCAACCAGGAAGACACTTTCCGCCACAGTGTGAACTGGCGACAGCCGGTGTAGACAGAGCGCAGACACAGTCATATTTCAACCACACAGACCAACTCCTTAACAACAGAAGAAAGACTTTTTTTAATTTTTATTTAAGGATCATCGCACTCGAGGAGGTTACATTTGTGCTAACCTTTTATATATATATTAATATATATATATATATATATATATATTTTTTTTGTTTTTGTTTTTTGTTTTTTTTGTTTTTGTTATTAGGATCATCGCACTCAGGTATGTTACCTTTGTGCTCACCTTTTTTTTTTCTTTTTTTCTTTTTTGTCCCAATTTCTACGCCATTTTAATGGCGGCAGAAGTTGCAAATTCTTTCTTTTTTTTTTTTTTACAATGCGATGATGATGATGATGTCGATGAGGATGACAATCATGATGCCGTGGAGTTCCATCTAGGATTGAGAGTGAGTGACAGGGCTGTACTCTACGCTTACTATCATAGTATATCCTGGCGTCAACCAGGCCCGAGAAAAACAGACACTTGCTGTGCTGGTCAGATAATTTGAGCAACATCCTCAATGACGCATCTGTGAAGTGGATGAGACTCGACTGTATGTTCCCAGTCTTCCATATGAGCCCATAGCACACCCAAATTTGGGTAGGAGGTGGTTAGAGCCGAAAAATCCCACAATGATATAGTTTTGAAGGGACTGATGGGCATTCAGACCCACAACCTTCCAGTCGGTACTCCGTTGCATTAACCACTGCACCACTGTGACTGGTACAGAACAAAGACTGTTATACTCTTTCCCAAGAAGCTCCTGCGGAAGAACATCTGCCTTCAGGATCAGTCCTGCATCCCGCATGTCTCAGTTTCAGTTTCAATTTCTCGAGATGACTTCCCCGCGCTCTAAATTAACTCCATATTCGAAATCCAGAACAAGTATGAACGAAAAAAAATAAAAAAGAATAAGAACGCGTATTTAATACAACAATACTGTTCGATTTACTCCATACACGAAATACAAAACAAGTGTGACTGTCTACGTAACAAACAAACAAAAACAAAAAACAAACAAAAGACAAACACACAAACAAAACGGAAAAAGAATAAGAACGCATATTCAATACAACAATATTGTTCTATTTCTTCGCACTTTGTTCCCAACCAAGCTTCCTTAGCTTCATTGCACCTATTCCTATTTGCAGTCACGCTGGGCGGAGCAGCAGGGAAGTTTCAGTCTTTTTCTCCTTAGGTTTGCATCTGGTGTTTGTTTGTTTGTGTTCTTACGCTTGACAAAGGCCAATTGGCCGAACATTTGCGCCTGTTTTGTCTTGTTGTATTAGATACGCGTTCTTATTCTTTTTTCTGTTTTTTTTTCAAACTCCTATACACTAACGTTACAGATGCCATGTGGTGGTGATCATGGCCAAGGCTTAATTAAAGTCACGGTACGACACTATAAAGCGCCGTGTTCCCGAGATGTCCGCTTTATTTCTAACCCTTGTAACAGCAGACATGACATCTCTCCTACGTTTTCTCAAGTTAGTTCGACGCTGAAGCAAAATAACACAGCTTCATATTTGTGACCCCCCCCCCCCCCCCCACAACGAAATCAGTCTTAACCCGCAGTCAGTCGAACAGCACTAGGAACTGAAAAGGTGACGGAGGGTCTATCTGGGGTGTTTTGACTTTTTCTCAAAATTGATTTCTGTAGACTATAATCTATCCCCCACAGACATTTTTTTCATGAAAAAAATATTATTAATCAATCTAAAATGGTATTTTAATGCACTGATCGCAGCAGAAAGAACGCAATTTCCTACCAAAAGTACCTATTTTTGTCTCTTATTATGAACCGTAACCTGTACAGTACCCGCACATGTTATATTCTACAGAAAACTCTTTGGTGCACCTTTCAGATAATGACAGCGAAAATTAGAAACAAACTTGATCAAAGCCACCAAATAAAGAAATTTAAGGAAAATGTGTACGAGAGCACTCAAAAACTTTAGAGGCCGTTTTCTCAAAATGGCTGTCATACAACTTAATGACTTTAAACATACATAACTTCTACCTTTTTTGAGTACAAGCTTTATTCAAGTACCAAAATAAACAGCAGAATGTACACTTTCCAGTGATATGTATATCTCAAAATGCCCAAAATGCTAGTTAAGACTGACTTCGTGGTGGGAGGTCATGTTTGGTAGAATGATAGCCTATTGTTTCCTCACCATGCCTTGTTAAATATAATGTTGCATTGATGGAAAATTCCATTCATCATCATCATCAGGTGCCCTGCCGCATGGCGTTGGCGATCATAGACTTCCATCTGTCTCTATCTCTCGTTTCCCCCAGCATCTCCCCATCCTCTTCATCCCAAGCCACTCTGCAAGTCCGTCCAGCATTTTCTCCCTGGGTCTACCTGGTGCTCTCTTTCCCTCCAGCTTTCCTGTTGTGACCAGGTGCTCCAAATCTCCATTCCTCATAAAATGGCCTATAAATGTTGACTGTCTTTTCCTAATCTTCCTTATGAGTGATCTACTTGTGTCTGCCTCCATCAAGACTGTCTCGTTTGTTTTCTTTGCTGTCCATGGAACTCTCAACATTCTTCTTAGAAACCACATCTCGGCTGCCTCAATCTTGTTCAGGCTTTGTTTGTTGACTGTCCACGCCTCGCATCCGTACAAGAGTATTGGTTCTATATAACATTCAAGAACTCTCTTCCTGATGTTAATTGACAGGCATTTGTTGGTAAGAATGCTTTGTCATCTTCTTGAATGCTGTTTAAATTTCATTACAAATCGATAAAAATCATTTGAAATCAGGGCAGATTGGAACTATGATAGGTGGAGCTAGTGTCTGGCGCGCGCGTCCGGACGCTTAGTACCACGGACCTAAAAATAAATATTTAGGTCTGTGACACTGTTTCTGGGGCTGGCCACGATAAGACTGCAGACTTATCGTTTTCGGTTTCAGCTTGACCAAACTATAATTGTAAGGCCTACCCACTTTCTCTGTGTACCTGTGCGAAGGTCCTTAGGAACCTTTACAGCGCAATAACACAAGCACAGCGCGCACGCGGGGATAAAAATATGTGAACTCTCTCTCTCTTCTCACCCGATTCATCGGATCAGTTGCTATGCCTTTAACCCTTTGACTCCCGCATCCTGTTCACCAGCTGCAAAAATATTAACCCTTTGACTCCCTCATCCTACCCACCAGCTTTCTTGCAGAAAGCTGGTGGATAGGGTGAGGGAGTCAAAGGGTTACGGTAAGTTTTTGCTTTGCTAGCATGGTTGACATTGCAGGATGCTAGTGGACAGGGTGCAGGAGTCAAAGGGTTAAGATTTTGCTTTGCTAGCATGGTTGACATTGCAGGATGTTGGTGGGCAGGGTGCAGGAGTCAAAGGGTTAAGCCTGAACATAAAGCCATCAGCTGGACAGATCGTGAGGTCCTACCTATCCCGTGAAGAGCCAGAACTTGTGGTCAGGCTCCATGCCCTGTTGTCATGGTGATCTCGGTGTCAATGGAAACCAGAAAAATGACTAAGGACGCGTATTTAATACAACCAGACAAGACAGGTGCAAATTTTCTGCCAATTGGCCTTTGTCACGCGTAAGATCACATACAAACAAACAAACACCAGATACAAAAATTAGGAAGTAAAGACTGAAACGTCCCTGCTGCTCCCTCCAGTGTGAGAAAAAGAATAAACTGACTGAAATGACATCATAAATGTGTTCAATTCCTTTTTTATACACTGGACAGAGCAGCAGGGAAGTTTCAGTCTTTTTCTCCTAATTTTTGTATCTGGTGTTTGTTTGTGTGTGATCTTACGCTTAGCAAAGACCAGTTGGTCGAAAATTTGCACCTGTCTTGTCTGGTTATATTAAACATGTGTTTGATTGAAGAACGGAGGAGGGCAAAAGGAAAAGAAGAAGAATAGACAAAGATGCATAAGAAAATAATAATAATAATAATGATAATAATAATAATAATAACAATAATTACAGTATTTGTATAGCGCAAAATCTTGATAGAAATCAAATCTAAGCGCTGAACATACACATACACACGCATGCACACACACACGCACACACACACACACACACACACACACACACACATATGGCTATAAATGGGGAAAAATTATAGAGAACATATAATATACATATATATATTACAATGTGAGTCCACATCGAGCAGAGACAGGCTGCAGAGGGGGATGAGTGAGGTCAGGATTTTATGCAGAGGAGAAAAGGTGAGTTTTGAGAGCGGACTTGAAGGAGACAAAAGTAGGTTGCTGACGGACTGAGAGAGGAAGTTTGTTCCAGGAGAGTGGACCAGAAACAGAGAAGGCTCGTGGACCATAGGTATTGAGCTTAGTGTGTGGAAATCGAAGAGTCAGAGGATCGGAGGCAGAGCGGAGGGTACGTGAGGGAACATAGATCTCAAGTAGGCTTGACAGGTAATCGTGGGCTGCGTTATTGAGGCTTTTGTAGCACATGGTGTCTAGTTTGTACTGTATGCGCTTTGATACAGGGAGCCAGTGACGTTGTGCCAGGAGAGGAGATATGTGGTCAGCTTTTTTTTCTTTTTGAGTACAAGGCGTGCAGCATTGTTTTGAATGCGCTGTAGGATGTGAATGGTGGAGGCAGGAATCAGGAATATGTGCAATGAAGCTAAAGAAGCTTGGCTGGAAACAAAGTGCAAAGAAATAGAAGACCAACACAAAACAGGTCCTAAGTTTATGTACAGGAACACAGGAAAAAGACGTGCATACAATCTAAGGATGACACGGTTATCATAGAAGAAGACAAACTATTAGATACATGGGGAGAGTACAATAAAGACCTTTTAGACGATGACAGAAAGGACAAAGACATCATAAGAAAGAACGTTGAAGGACCACCCAAAATGAAAGATGAAATTAGTGCAGCATTGAAAAAGATGAAACTGGGAAAAGCCTCGTACAATCAGCTTGATGAGTCATGTAACGAAAATATTCTAATAAGAATAATCGTGATGAGGACAAGAAGCAGAATCAAATGAGAACTAGCAGAAGAATAATGTGGATTTGTCGAAGGCGAAAGGAACTATTAATGTCATATACATCCCAAGAACTCTCATAGAAAGACCAGTTGAGTTGAATAAGGCTTTATATTTATGTTCAGTTGATTATACCTTTTTTTTTTTGATCGGGTAAGACACGAAGAATTGATTAAACCAACTAGAAAGACTCAATGTTAATAGAAACGATCTTGAAATAATAACGAATATGTATTGGGAAAAACAGCGACACTGAGAAAAGAAAATGATGTATGCTCTTTCCAAAACATCAAAAGACGGGTTAGACAGGGATACGTTCTGTCACAACTTTTGTTTCCATTTTACAGCGAAATTATCATGAGAAATCTAGAAGAATGCCCTGGGATAAAGGTTGGAGGAAAAATGATAAACGATCTTTTTATTTACGCAGATGACACCGTTATGATTGCAGAACATGAAAGAGACATACATACTTTTGTGAA
>JAPXFY010000029.1:35205765-35208265 GCA_030674185.1 Monoplex corrugatus
GAGAAAGTTTCTGACGGGTGCCAATGAGGATAGCTTCTGTCTTGTCGTCATTAAGCTGAAGATTAGTGTATGTCATCCAGTTCTTAATTTCCGAGTAACACTCAGTGGTGCGAGTCAAGAGGCGCTGTATATTGTCAGGTGAGTCACTGTCTTGAAGTTGGGTGTCATCAGCATAGAAATGGTGTTTTATAGAGTGGGAGTTGATGATGGTGGACAGGCGGGAGGTGTAAAGAGTGAAAAGAACAGGGCCAAGGACAGATCATTGTGGAACACCACAGGTCAAGTATGCAGGTTGAGAGTAAGTGCCATTGATGAGAACAGTTTGTTTTCTGTTTGATAGATATGAAGTGAACCAGAAGAGAGCAATGTCAGAGATGCCAAAAGTATGATGAAGTCTAGAAAGGAGAATACCATGATCAATGGTATCAAAGGCTGCAGACAGATCAAGGAGTGTGAGGAGAGAGACTTTGCCAGTATCAGTTGCAAGGAGGAGATTGTTGAGAATGTGTAGCAGGGCAGTTTCAGTGCTATGGCACTGGCGGTAGGCTGACTGGAAAGGATTGAGGAGATTGTTGGCAGACAGGTGAGAGTTCAGCTGTTTGAGGACAACTTTTTCAAGTAGTTTTGACAAGAAAGAGAGATTAGAGATAGGCCGGTAATTTTTCAGTTCATTTGTGTCTAAATTGTATTTCTTGAGGAGAGGGTGAACAATAGCAGACTTGAAAGAATCTGGGACAGTTCCAGTTTGAAGAGAAGTGTTGATGATGTCAGTGATGAATGGGAGGAGAGTAGGGAGACAGTCGGAGTAGAGAGAACCTGGAAGAGGATCCAGTTCGCAGGTTTTGAACGACATGGATCTGATTGTGTTGAGAATTTCTTCTTGTGAGACTGGGGTAAAAGTAGTAAGAGGTGTGCCAGAGAAGAAAGGGTCAGGTGGGCATGGTTGACAGGGTGTCCTGTCAAGCCTGTCACGAAGAGTTTGTATTTTGGTGGTGAAATACTTGGAGAATACAGATGGGAGTTCTTCATTTGTGTGTTTTGTTGGGAGAGGTAAATCTTTTCGTGTGCCAAGGAGATGATTCATAGTTGTAAAGAGTTCTTTTGAAGAAGAGGCATTCAGGATTTTTGTTTGGAAATAGCTTGTTTTTGCAGATGCAATGAGGGTGGATACTTTTGTTTTAGAGGCTTGGAAAAGTTGCCTATGTACAGTGAGTTTGGATTTGCGCCAGCGACGCTCTGCTCTGCGGCGGGCACGTTTTGCACAGGCAATCTCATGAGTGAGCCAGGGGGTAGGGGGGCGGTCAGGTAAAAGACGGGTTGTGGGTGGAGCATGAGTGTCCAGAAGATGGTGGAGATTAGTATAGAATTCATCGGCAAGGTTATGTGACTTTTCAGAAAGGAGACGGGAGGCATCAGATGAAAATGTGGAGAGGTCGATAGATTTGAGATTGCGTCGAGTCACTGTGCGCGTGGTACTACGACTATTACCACTACTACCATTACTACTATTACTACTACTACCACTACTACTACCACTACTGCTGCTGCTGCTACTACTATTACTACTACTACTACTACTACTGCTGCTGCTGCTGCTGCTGCTGACTGCTGCTGCTTCTATTACTAAACAGTTATCAAGAAACACAACGAGGTTGCGGATGGGACCCGGAGCGCCAATGCTTCGCTACTCTCAGAACGCTCACCTCCCAGGCTCCCGAATGCCAGTTGACACTCATTTCTTCAAGCTACTACTAGTACTAGTACTAGTAATAGTACTACTGATAATAATAGTAATGATGATAATATTAAGACGAAGAAGAAGAACAACAACAACGACAATAATGATAATAATAATAATAATAATAAAAATAATAATAATGATGATGATGATGATGATGATGATGATGATGCTGATGACGATGATAATAAAAACAAAGTAATAATAAATATATTATTAATTTTTGTAATCAACAACAACAAATAATAATAATAATAATAATAATGATAATAATAATAATGATGATAATAATAATAAAGTGCGCTTTGTACCTGCACACCAACGAAGTTTACAGATTGAACAAATATATAAATGCATATAAACAAATACACAAATAAAAATTTTTTTTTTAAAAAGCCTGTGTGGAGTTGCAGCTGATGGCAGTTTCGTTTCCTCGTTGCAGAAACGCCACAGCAAAATGCTTACCTCAAAAAGAGATAAACAGCTGTTGCATATCACCTAAGGGCTTGTTGAAAATGATTCTGACCGAGTGTCACTGCTACGCTGCTCGCTGTAGCTTAGAGTATGAATTTGACGAAAACAAACAAACAAACGAACAAACAAAAAACAAAACAAAAAACAATATAAAACAAAACAAAATAAAGCAACACAAAAAAAAGTTTTACGATAATAGAACGGTAGTATTTTTTTGGTGGGAGAAGTCACTTTGATTTCCTGATTTTGATTGATCGATTTGATTCGGTTTTTACGTCGACACCCACC
>JAPXFY010000029.1:35223265-35233265 GCA_030674185.1 Monoplex corrugatus
GCCCCTCGCCCACCCCCACCCCACACACACACACACGTCATAGAGCATTTTGAAATACAGTGTGTGGCGAATCATAAAAGCCTGAACTCAAAGAGGAGGGAATACTAAGATGAAAAGCGTGGAAATCATAAACTTGAAATGAACTGGAAATTATAAATTATACTGTGTGGTGGAAACTCTTGAAAGTGGTGAAAAACTACATACGACGAAACTGAAACTGTCAAAACTGTAAAAAAAATGTCCGCGGACTGGAAGTTATACAAAATACAGTGTGAAGGATTGAAAAACAAAACAAAACAAAACAAACACTTCTCTGGAGAGGGCGAATAAAAAAGTCATAAATCGTAAATTGAGATGGGGAAAAAATGTCAAAATAATGAGGTGTTTCACCGTGTGACAACGGACAGAAATACTGCTAAAAAGAGAAATAATACTGTGATTTAATACTGGAAATCGGTGTGGTAATTGGGGAAAATAATGTCTGTATATTAGGTGAGGTATTTGTTTATTTAGAATATCAGGAATGCCACATGTTGGTTGCTATATTGCTATATTTGATAAATTGGTTGAATTGTTTGTTTATTTAGGCATTCGTGGTGTGTGTGTGTGTGTGTGTGTGTGTGTGTGTGTGTGTGTGTGTGTGTGTGTGTGTGTGTGTGTGTGTGTATGTGTCTGTGTGTGTCTGTGTGTGTGTGTGTGTGTCTGTGTGTGTCTGTGTGTGTGTTTGTGTGTGTGTGTGTCTGTGTGTGTCTGTGTGTGTCTGTGTGTGTGTCTGTGTGCATGTGTGTGTGTGCATGTGTGAGTGTGTGTATGTGTGTGTGTGTGTGTGTGTGTGAGTGTGTCTGTGTGTGTCTGTGTGTGTGCATGTGTGAGTGTGTGTGTGTGTGAGTGTGTGTGTCTGTGTGTGTCTGTGTGTGTCTGTGTGTGTCTGTGTGTGTGTGCATTTGTGTGTGTGTGTGTTGTGTGTGTATGTGTGCATGTGTGTGTGTTTGTGTGTGTGTTGTGTTGTGTTCTGGTGTGGCGTGGTGTGGTGTGGTGTGTGTGTATGTGTGTGTGTGTGTGTGTGTGTGTGTGTGTGTGTGTGTGTGTGTGTGTGTGTGTGTGTGTGTGTGTGTCTGTAAGGCGGTGTGTTTGGACATGCTGTTTATCTAGAATTTATATGAAAATGAGAATATCAGGGACATTACTTGGTGGTTGCTCTGGGTATTCTGCAATCTATTTTCTGTCTCAGTTGGATAGTTCGCTATCTATGTTTTGTCTCAGCTGGGCAGTTCTCAAACTATTTTCTGTCTCAACTGGCTATTAGCGATCTATTTTCTATCTCAACTGGGTAGTTCTCAATACATTTTATGTAACAGCTGGGTAGTTCTCATTCTATTTTATGTCTGAGCTGGGTATTTTGCAATCTATTTTTTGTCTCAGTTGGGTAGTTTTCAATCTATATTCTGTCTGAGCTGGGTAGTTCTCAATCTGTTTCTGTCTCGGCTTGGTAGTTCGCAATCTATTTTCTTTCTCAGCTGTGTAGTTTGCAATCTATTTTCTTTCTCAGCTGATTAGTCCACAATCTATTTTCTGTCTCAGTTGGGTAGTTTTCAATCTCGTATTTTCAGAGAGAGAGAGACAGAGAGATAGACACAGAGAGAGGGGAGAGAGAGAGAGAGAGAGAGAGAGAGACACACACACACACACAGAGACAGAGAGAGAGTGGGGAGAGAGAGAGAGAGAGAAACCGGGAGAGAAACTGGGAGAGAGAGAGAGAGAGACAGAGAGAACGAACAACAAGAAATAGAAGAAAACAAAATCCAATTTGTACAGTCCAATTGTGACCTCTCGCCACGAAATCAGTCTTAACTCGCAGTCAGTCGAACAGCACTAAGAGCTGAAAAGGTGACTGAGGGTCTATCTAGAGTGTTTTGACTTTTTCTCAAAATTGATTTCTGTAGACTAAAATCTATCCCCCACAGAAATTTTTATCTTGAAAAAATATCATTAATCAATTTAAAATGGTATTTTAATTAATGTACAGATCGCAGCAGAAAGAACGCAATTTCTTACGAAAAGTACCTATTTTTGTCTCTTATTATAAACCATAACCTGTGCAGACCCGCACATGTAATAAACTGAAAGCTCTTTGGTGCACCTTTCAGATAATGACAGCCAAAATTAGAAACAAACTGGGTCAAAGCCATCAAAAAAGATATTTTAGGAAAATGTGTAGGAGAGTACACAAAAACTTTAGAGGCCGTTTTCTCAAAATGGCCGTCATACAACTTAATGACTTTAAACATACATAACTTCTACATTTTTTTTTAGTACAAGCTTTATTCAAGTACCAAAATAATCAGCAGAATGTACACTTTCCAGCGAGATGCATATCTCAAAATGCCCAAAATGCTAGTTAAGACTGATTTCGTGGTGGGAGGTCACAATTGATTCTCTTCAGACCTTAAAAAATAAGATAAAATAAAATAATCCAATCCAATCCAATCCAACTGATTCTCCACACACAGACCTCCAAACTCCCGAAGGACAAACGTGGCAGACGACCCAGGGAGAACATGGAATCCTCCTCAAGCACCGGCCATCAGGACTCGAGCGCCAAGGGCAGGTTCAGTGGCAGCCTGCCATTATGGAAGAAAGTGCTGGTGTCTGTGGGTATGCTGGCGCTGGAATCGTACATCACCTTTGAGGAGATTTACCTGACCACCACCCTGCAGAGGTTCAGAGTACCCTACGTACTCCTCTCTCTGCCGGGAGCCATCTCCGGGGGCGTGGGCCTCTTCATAGTGCCACTCATCGGCTGGGCCAGTGACAGGTGATCACGATGATTGATGATGATTGATGATGAGGATGATGAGGATGATGATTGATGATGATGACGACGAGACGACGACAATGACGACGACGATGCGACGACGATGATGATGTTGATGATGATGATGATGATAATGACGACGACGATGACGACGACGATGACAATGACGACGACGACAATGATGACGATGATGATGATGATGGTAATGGTGATACATGTGAAAGTTTTTGGGTTTTTTTTGAAGTGGTGCTAGTGGTGGTGGTGGTTGGTAGTGATGTTGGAAATGATGACAACAACGACGACAGCAATGATGACGACGATGATGACGACGATGATTATTATGATGATGATGACGACGATGACTATGACGATGATGTTGATGATGTTCATGCTACCTGTACTGGTTGTTTGTGGGAGTGGAGGTGGTGATGGTTGGTGGTGATACTGACGATGATGATAAAAACGACGGCAGCAATGATGATGATGATGGTAATGGTGATGGTGACGACGATGAAGAGGATGATGATGATGATGATGATGATGATGATGATGATGATGATACTTGTGCTGGTTGTTTGTGAAAGTGGCGGTGGAGGTGGTGGTGGTAATGCTGACAATAACGGTAACAACAACGGCAGCAATGATGATGATGATGATGATGACGACGACGACGACGACGACGACGATGATGATGATGCTTGTGCTGTTTGTTTCTGGAAATCGTGGTGGTGGTAGTGGTGGTAGTGGTGGTAGTGGTGGTAGTGGTGGTGGTGGTAGTGGTGGTGGTGGTGGCGGTGGTTGGTGGTGGTGGTGGCGGTGGTTGGTGGTGATGTTGATGATGATAACAACGACGGCAGTAATGATGATGACGATGATGATGATAATGTGGTGATGATGATGTGACGATGACGATGACGATGACAATGACGACGACGACGACGATGATGATGGTGATGATGGTGATGATGATGATGATGATGATGATGATGCTTGTGCTGGTTGTTTGTGGAAGTGGTGGTAGTAGTGGTGGTAGTGGTGGTGGTAGAGGTTGGTGGTGATGTTGACGATGACGGTAACATTGACGGCAGCAATGATGATGACGATGATGACGACGACGATGATGACGACGACGACGATGATGATGATGATGATAGTGGTGGTGGTGACAGTGGGGATGATGATAGCAACTACGATGATGATCTTAATGATAAGTATGCTGAAATAGGTGGCGGTGGTAGTGGTGCTTATGATGATGACGAGGAGGAGGAGGCGGATGAGGGGGATAGTGGTGTGGTTGTTGTGGTCATTGTGGCAGTGACTGGAGGACGGTAAGGATGGCAGTGGTTACAATAATGATGAAAAACAACAACAGCAGCAACAACAACAAAATTCAGCTGATGACCACATGTGGAATAATGACGACGACAAAGAGGACAATAACTATGATGGTGATGATGATGATGATGATGATGATGATGATGATGAAGAAGAAGAAAAAGAAGAAGAAGAGCAACAACAACAACGACAGCAACAACAACAACAGCAACAACAAAATGCTGCTGATGATGATGATGATGATGATGATGATGATGATGATGATAACGACGACAACGACGACGACGAAGACAATGATGACGATGTTGTTGCTGCTGCTGCTGTTGCTGCTGCTGCTGCTGATGATGATGATGATGCCGACCTTGAAAGTGGTGATGGTTGTGGCGGTTGGAAGTTTGAAGTCGATAATGGTGGCGATGACAGGACTGTGGTGATGACAGTGAAGATGATGATAATAGCAGTTGTGGGGTTATGGGTGTTAATGATGATAACGGTGATGACGACGATGATGGCGACAATAAAAGTTGGCAGTGGTGAAAAAATAATAGTATGGTGACAGAAGTGGCAATACCATGTAGTGTACATCCTATCATTTCGTTTGCAGGTTCCCAGGCAGCAAACGTATATTCGTCATTGGGACACTGTCTGTGCTAGTGATTGGAATGGCTTTCCTAATCTACGTCTCTAGCGTCAACCTGTACCATCCCTATTTGAATATAACAATGTCTCCCAACCTCTCGTACCCTTCCTCCGAAATGGAATATCCAGATGACCTTAGTGTGCCAACTTCGGAAGGTGGCAGTGAAGAGACTCGTGCAACGCTGAGTTTGGCAGGTGCCTTGGCCATGGCAGGGTTTGTACTCGGCGACCACGGCTACGATACCAGCACTTCCACTGTTCGTATTTTCATTGTGTCCGTCTCACCTCCAGAACACCACGACTCTCTGTTTTTGACCATCAGTAGCTTGGCCGCCATCGGCGGTTGTTTCACGTCGCTTATCGGCTACTTCGACCTGTCCGTCGCTTTCCCGCAAGTGGAAGGACAGGTACTGGACAAAGGAGACGCCCAATGCTTGGTGCAAAGCGTCTTTTTCCTCGTTAGCATCATCGTGTTTGCCACCTGCACTCTCTTGGTTACCCCAAGTTTCTTTGACTCTAAGAAAGGAGATGATGTGACTTCAGCACACAAATCCCAGAAGACGGGTTATCTGTTAATGAAGGAACAAGATCAATTCAGCATCAACGATTCGGAAACAGAAAAACTTGCCAAGAGTCTAACGGTAACCGACAGTGGTTATGAGAGCCACCAAAGCGTATCGAGTACAGCTGTGACACTGACAAGCACGGAAGATCCCACTTCGGATCATGGCACGTCAAGTGATGATGCACTATTGACAAGTACTGTAAACGGCACAGCCACAACGTTTAAATGAAATCATATCTCTTTTTTTTTAAACCTTTTGATGTATACATATATATATATATATACATATATAACGTCTAAAGCACATATGTGAACAGACGTTAAAAGAAATAACGAACGATATACATATATATATATATATGTATATATATTTTATATATATGCATACATACATACATACATACATACATACATGCATACATGCATACATACATACATGCATACACACATACATACATACATATATATCCTTACACATACATGCATACATACATACATGCATACATACATACATGCATACATACATACATACATACATACATACATACATACAATCACACATACATATATACATATATACATACATACACACACACATACATACATACATACGTACATACAATCACACATACATACATACATACATACAATCACACATACATATATACATACATATATTACATACATACATACATGTACATACATACATACATACATACATGTACATACATACATACATACATACATACATACAATCAACATACATACATACATACATACAACATACACTACATACACTACATACATACATAATACATACATGTACATACATACATACATTACATACATACATACATACATACATATACATACATTACATACATACATACATACATACATACATACATACATACATACATACATGTACATACATACATACATACATACATACATTACATACATACATACATACTATACATTACATGTACATACATACATACATACATACATACATTACATACATACATACATACATACATACATGTACATACATACATACATACATACATACTACATACATACATACATACATACATACATACATACATACATACATACATACATACATACATCACATACATACATATACATACATACATACATACATACATACATACATACATACATACATACATACATACATACATACATACATACATACATACATAATACATACATATACTCATACATACATACATACATACATACATACATACATACATTACATACATACATACATACATACATACATACATACATACATACATAAATCAACATCAATACATAGATGTAAATCCAATCAATGATACAGATAATGATACAGATAATGATACAGATAATACAGATAGATAATCAAATCAAACACTCTCGATCAATGTTTCGTAAAAGAAACAATCAATTTGAAATCTTATGTAGTTCATATGCATTAGTGACACTTCTTTTCGATATCTATCACAATCTTCAGATGTTTGTATGAATTAATGTGTGAAATGCAGTCTTTATATTTGGATTTATAAATGCAGGGCTTGGCTTTCAAAAAAACCAAGTCGATAATGGGATCCAATTTGAAACGACTGCAGTGTCCATAAGTTGTAATAGTAGTAGTAGTAGCAGTAGTAGTAGTAGTAGTAGTAGCAGTAGTAGTAGCAGTAGTAGTAGTAGTGGTAGTAGTAGCAGTAGTAGTAGCAGTAGTAGTAGTAGCAGTAGTAGTAGCAGTAGTAGTAGCAGTAGTAGTACTGGTAGTAGTAGCAGTAGTAGTAGTAGTAGAAGTAGTGGTAGTAGTAGTAGCAGCAACAGCAACAGCAGTAGTAATAGTTGTAGTAGTAGTAGCAGCAGCAGCAGCAGCAGTAGTAATAGTACTACTAGTAGTAGTATTTGTTGTTTTTGTTTTTGTTGTTGTGTTGTTGTTATCGTTATTGTTATTAGCTATTACTATGGTGGCATTGTCGCAGAGATTACGTGTGTGTGTGTATGAAATAGTTTTTTGTTTTGTTCTTTTGTTTCTGTTTTTTTTTGGTTTTTTTTGTTAACGCATGATTTTTGATTCACTTACACTGTTACAGGCATGTCATTTTGAATATGCATATCAGTTGGGTTTTTTTGTTTGTTTGTTTGTTTTGGTTTGTTTTGTTTCATTTTGTTTTGGATTTTTGTTTGTTTGTATGTTTGTTTGTATGTTTGTTTATTTGTTTGTTTGTTTGCTTGTTTGTTTGTTTTTTGAATGATTTATTAGCATGTAACACTTCAACAACAGTTCGTGATCCCATTTCAGACCACAAGAAACACGAACCGCATGGGGAACTACAGAGCAAGCAGACCAACAAGAAACCACACAAAGAGTCCACAGGCTGTTGCAACAAGAGAAGGAAATCTAAATTCTGGATCATGACGATGACCTTCTTCATGGTCATCTCAATGTCCTGCTACCTGTTCTACATCACCAACTACGTAGCTCAGATCATTTATGAGGGTGACCCGCGTGCTCTTCCCGGAAGTGAACCCTACAACCAGTACGTCCTTGGGACCCGGATGGCGTCGTTGAGCATGCTGGCCTTTTACGTGGTCTTCGTGATCTTCAATTTGTTCCACAGCAAAATTTTGGATAAAATTGGTGAGTCTTGTTGTTCTTGGTAGTGGTGGTGGTGGTGGTAGTCGTGATGGTGGTGGTGGTATAATGTCTTCTCTTCCTTGTTGTGTCGCGTGTTTTGTAGTCGTTCACATTGTGCATCAAGCGTGTGGTCAGGTTAGAGGTTGACCTTTGGTGGTACTGGTAGTCATGTAATCCTGTGTGCCGCCTTCCACACGTGGAGAGTGAATCCCATCATCATCATCAAGTGCCCTGCAGCATGGCGTTGTCGATCATGACTCTCCATACGTATCTATCCCTTGTTGCCGCAAGCACAATCTTCCACCCTCTCTGTCCACAGCTACCCTGCAAGTCCGTCCAATATTTTCTCCTGGGTCTACCTGGTGCTCTCTTTTCCTCGAGCTTTCCTGTTGTGTCCAGGTGCTCTAATTCCACTTCCCTCTTGAAATGGCCTATAAATGTTGCTTGTCTTTTCCTAATCTTCCTCGTGAATGATCTTCATGAGTCTGCTTCCATCAAGATTGTCTCGTTTGTTTTCTTCGCTGTTCATGGAACTCTCAACATTCTTCTTAGAAACCACATCTCGGCTGCCTCAATCTGAATGAATCCCACAAAAGGAAAATCCAACCTGATGAGGGATGAGTCCCACCAGGTTCATGTGGGCAGAAAAAAAAATACTGACGCCATAGTGGATCGTCCGCATCCCGTATCACCCAGGCCCTTAGGGTATTGTTGAGGAGACTGAGCGGAAGACAAAACAGAAAAACAAAATGCTACTACTAACTACTACTACTACTACTACTACTAATACTGCCACCACTACAACAACTACTACTAGTACTACGATTCTAGTACTACTACACTATTACTACTACTACTACTACCACCACTACTACTACTACTACTACTACTACTTCTTCTACCACTACTATACTATGCTACTACTAGTACTACGATACTTCTACTACTACAATATCACCACTACTACTACTACTACAACTACTACTGCTACTACTACTGCTGCTACTATACCACTACTACTATTACTACTATCACTACCACTACTACTACTACTACTACTACTACTACTAAGAAGAAGAACAACAACAACAATTATTACAACGGACTGATAACATTGCCCGATGAACAAAGAAACTATCTGCGGATACCCAGGCTTTGGCACACCACTGAAAGAACTGGAGGGATCTGTAAAGAGCTTTCAGTTTAGCGACCCAGTGGCTCTTCACAGAATTAACACTAAGAAAAACAAGTCAATGTGTGTGTGTGTGTGTGTGTGTGTGTGTGTGTGTGTGTGTGTGCGTCTTGTGTGTGTGTGTGTGTGTATGTGTGTGTATGTGCGTGTGTGTGTGTGTGTGTGTGTGTGTGTGGTGTGTGTGTGTGTGTGTGTGTGTGTGTGTGTGTGTGTGTGTGTGTGTAAGTGTATTACGTTGTGTGTGCGTCTGTGTGTGTGTGTGTTGTTGTGTGTGTGTGTGTGTGTGTGTGTGTGTGTGTGTGTGTGTGTGTGTGTGTGTGTGTGTGTGTGTGTGTGTGTGTGTGTGTGAAGAATAGATTGTACAAATGGACGGGAAAAACAAATAGAAACAGTAAATAAAGAACAAACAGGATTTTAAAAGTGTTACTCAATAGCTGATTGCATATTCATTTATGTTTCATTTATAAACGAAAATTGCAGAGCAAAAGGCGCAGGAACATTTATGTTGCATTTATTGATTATACAAAAGCATTTGATATCGTGGACAGAGAGAACCTATGGAAGACTCTTTAAAAATAATTTCTCCAAAAATAATATACGTGTCAAAAACTTGTATACCGGCCAGTATCATGCTGTGTTCATTGGGATCCCATTGTATCCTGTTTCTTGAACTGTCATTTAGACGCGAAACAAGGATACCCTCTGAATCCTCTTGTATTTTCTCTTCTAATCTTAGATGATTGCAATTTCGTAAACAGAACAGATAAAAATGAAGATCAGTTATTT
>JAPXFY010000029.1:35238265-35250765 GCA_030674185.1 Monoplex corrugatus
GGTGACTTTGCTGTTGGTGGTGACGAAGAGCATGGTGCTCGTCTTCATCAACGTGCTACCCATGGCAGCCTTCCGTTCCTGCTGCATGACTCTCCCCTTCATACTCATCAACCAGGTTGCACTTGAAGAGCAGGTCAGTCTGTGCCTTGGTAGTCTGTCTGTTAAGGGAGAAGAGTGACAGAGTAAAAGGGGGAATTAGAGCACCTGGTCACAAGAGGAAAGCTGGAGGGAAAGAGAACACCAGGTAGACCCAATGTTGCCTGTATCGAGTGGAGCGATAGGAGATATGGGTGACTACCATTCCTCTGAAATCCAAAACAAGTGTGACTCCTTTCTCACACTGGACGAAGCAGCGGGGAAGTTTCAGTCTTTTTCCCCCATTTTTTTTTATTTGATGTTGGTTTGTTTGTGATCTTGCACTTGACAAAGGCTAGCTGGTCGAACATTTGCGCCTGTCTTGTCTGGTTGTATTAAATACGCGTTCTGGTTCTTTTTTCGTGTTTTTACTCATTCCTCTGACTACCAACCTCAACACCATCCAGCAGGATTTGGGGAAAACACAAACAAACAAACAAACAAACGAAAAAAGAATCATAGTCTATATAGAACACACTATTCGATTCATACTGTCGACAAAAGATGCTGAAAATGAGCCAAAATCTCTCTCTCTCTCTCTCTCTCTCTTTTCTCTTCTCTCTCTCTCTCTCTCTCTCTCTCTCTCTCTCTCTCTCTCTCACAAAATGAAATGAATTAAAGTAGAATGAAATGAAATAAAATGAAACTAAAAATATAAAAGCAATTAAAAAAATTAAAGTTATGATCGTCATAGAATACACTATTGATTTCATGCTTGTTGACAAAATATGCAGAAGAAAAGCTCAATCCCTTGGTCAGTCTGTTCCGTGCGTTAATAAGTCTGTTTCATTGTGTTGATAAGTCTGTTTATTGTGTTGATAAGTCTGTTTTATTGTGTTGATAAGTCTGTTTATTGTATTGATAAGTCTGGTTTATTGTGTTGATAAGTCTGGTTTATTGTGTTGATAAGTGTTTATTGTGTTGATAAGTCTGGTTTATTGTGTTGATAAGTCTGTTTATTGTGTTGATAAGTCTGGTTTATTGTGTTGATAAGTCTGTTTATTGTGTTGATAAGTCTGGTTTATTGTGTTGATAAGTCTGGTTTATTGTGTTGATAAGTCTGTTTGTTGTGTTGATAAGTATGTTTTATTGTGTTGATAAGTCTGTTTATTGTGTTGATAAGTCTGTTTATTGTGTTGATAAGTCTGTTTATTGTGTTGATAAGTCTGTTTATTGTGTTGATAAGTCTGGTTTATTGTGTTGATAAGTCTGTTTATTGTGTTGATAAGTCTGGTTTATTGTGTTGATAAGTCTGTTTATTGTGTTGATAAATCTGGTTTATTGTGTTGATAAGTCTGTTTATTGTGTTGATAAATCTGTTTATTGTGTTGATAAGTCTGGTTTATTGTGTTGATAAGTCTGGTTTATTGTGTTGATAAGTCTGTTTATTGTGTTGATAAGTCTGGTTTATTGTGTTGATAAGTCTGTTTATTGTGTTGATAAATCTGTTTTATTGTGTTGATAAGTCTGTTCAGTGTGTTGGTCAGTCTGTTTATTGTGTTGATAAGTCTGTTCAGTGTGTTGGTCAGTCTGTTTATTGTGTTGATAAGTCTGTTCAGTGTGTTGGTCAGTCTGTTTATTGTGTTGATAAGTCTGTTTATTGTGTTGGTCAGTCTGTTTATTGTGTTGATAAGTCTGTTTATTGTGTTGATAAGTCTGTTTATTGTGTTGATAAATCTGTTTATTGTGTTGATAAGTCTGTTTATTGTGTTGATAAGTCTGTTTATTGTGTTGATAAGTCTGTTTGTTGTGTTGATAAGTCTGGTTTATTGTGTTGATAAGTCTGTTTATTGTGTTGATAAGTCTGTTTATTGTGTTGATAAGTCTGTTTGTTGTGTTGATAAGTATGTTTATTGTGTTGATAAGTCTGGTTTATTGTGTTGATAAGTCTGGTTTATTGTGTTGATAAGTCTGTTTATTGTGTTGATAAGTCTGGTTTATTGTGTTGATAAGTCTGTTTATTGTGTTGATAAGTCTGGTTTATTGTGTTGATGATAAGTCTGTTTGTTATTGTGTTGGTCATTCTGTTCAGTGTGTTGGTCAGTCTGTTCATTGCGTTGGTTTGTCTGCTCAGTATGTTGGTTTGGTCTGTTCTGTGCATTACTCAGTACACTTTGTGCATTACTCAGTGTGTTTAATACATACTAACATGGCGAGCCCGTTTCGTGTATGGGTCATTCTGTTCTGTGCATAACTCACTCTGTTAAGTACATAGGTAGGTCTGTTCAGTGCAAAGTTCAATCTGTTTAGTACATATACTCCTAATCATAATTTAAGGGCCACTTCTTCCTTCCTCTCTAATTTTAAGTTGAAATAATTGACAATGTTTAGAATTGATTCTATGTTTTATTTCATCATTTCCACACCTGTTTTGGAAAAAGAAATTAGCACAATGACCCATTAGTGAACAGCACATGCATTTAAAGGAACATCCCCCCCTTTTCAAAAAACAGAAAGTGTCAGATTTGGCCAATCTGTTTTCAATATCGCGTGTGTCCGCCCCGAGCCTGGATGCATGCTTCACAGCGCCGATGCATCGACCCCACAAGGGTACGGAGTGTGTCCTGAGGGATGGCCGCCCACTCGATCTGCAGGATGTCGACCAGCCTGGCCAGGGTGCCCGGTGGGGGTGGTTGTCCCTGATGCGCCTCCCGAGCACATCCCAGAGGTGTTCAATTGGGTTCAGGTCAGGTGAGCATGCTGGCCAGGCCATACGGACGACTTCAAGCTGCTCCAGGAAGTCGGTCACAAGGCGTGCTCGATGCGCAGGTGCATTGTCGTCCTGGAAGATGGCGCCTTGACCAAGGTCCACAAGCGCAGGCAGTGCCACGGCCGCCAGAACCTCGTCCCGGTACCGGACCCCGTTCAGGATGCCGTCAATGGGGAGCAGGGGGGTCCGGGTACCATGGCTCATGCCACCCCCACACCATCACCGACCCGCCGCCGTACCGGTTATGCTCTTGGACAGTGGCGTCAGCGAACCTCTCCCCTTGACGTTGCCACACCCGAGCCCGGCCATCGTTAAAGGTCAGGGTGAACCTGGACTCATCCGAAAACAAGACCCGGGCCCACTGTTGCCTTGTCCAGGTCACGTGCTCCCTGGCCCAGGTCATGCGGCGCACTCTGTTGACCGGTGACAGCACGGGTCGGACGGCCGGTCTCCGTGACCTCAAGTTTGCCTCATGTAGCCGTCTTCTCACCGTGCTGCAGCTGATGTTAGCACCTGTTGCGTCCCTCAGCTGACCCCTCAAGGTCACCGCAGTGGATGCCCTTTCCCTCAGGACGGAGAGGGCAAGGTAGCGGTCTTGCTGTCTTGTCGTTACTCTGGGTCGACCCGTGTGACGCCTTTCCTGGACTGCTCCAGTCTCATTGAAGCGCTCCAGCAGTCTCTGGATTGTGGAATGCGACACTTCAAGTCGTCTAGCAACTTCCAGCTGCGCTAGGCCTTCATCAAGCAGAGCGAGGGCTCTCCCCCGCTGCTCATCCGTCGTCTTGCAAGCATGGTTAAAACGAACCAAGAACGGGTCCTTTTTATCCTCGTCTGCGGGCAACTTTGGCTGGAGTAGTGTTCAAAAAGGGCTTGCCTTGCACGTGCAAAGCGAATTTTGTCGCTACCTTGCCTGCGTCGTCAGAGAGACCCTGCTGAAGATTCGACAATTTCGTGTGGAAATTGTCTTCCTTGGGCCGCCCATTGCAAATCAGCAAATCCCCAAACACGTGCCAAAAGGAAACTGCAATGTTGTCTGAGCTCTTATCCATTCAGTTACGGCAACGAATTGGAGAAAAGAGTAAGAGAAAATAGGTTATTTCTCCTTTCAAAAATTGACTCAAAAACGTTCCTGGCCCTTCAATAATGACGTGTAGTATAGGTCAGTGTGTTTAGTACACAGGTAAGTCTGTTCAGTGCAAAGTTCGATCTGTTTAGTACATAGGTCAGTGTGTTTAGTACACAGGTAAGTCTGTTCAGTGCAAAGTTCAATCTGTTTAGTACATAGGTCAGTGTGTTTAGTACATAGGTAAGTCTGTTCAGTGCAAGGTTCAATCTGTTTAGTACATAGGTCACTGTGTTTTGTACATAGGTAAATCTGTTCAGTGCAAGGTTCAATCTGTTTAGTACATAGGTCACTGTGTTTTTTACATAGGTAAGTCTGTTCAGTGCAAAGTTCCATCTGTTTAGTACACAGGTTAGTGAGTTTAGTACATAGGTAAGCCTGTTCAGTGCAAAGTTCAATCTAGGTCAGTGTGTTTAGTACACAGGTAAGTCTGTTCAAGGTAACGTTCAATCTGTTTAGTACATAGGTCAGTGTGTTCAGTACACAGGTAAGTCTGTTCAGGGTAACTTTCAATCTGTTTAGTACATAGGTAAGTCTTTTCCGTGCTCAGTCAGTCAAATGTTAGGTCAGCCTGTTTGGTACATGTGTCAGTCTGAGCAATGCGTTGTCTGTCTGTTCATACGTCTGTACCCTTCGCTTGTTTTCATAGCATTATCCTACGTGAATCGGGCCCGAGAGAAACAAACACCTGCGATGTTGGTCAAGAAACTTGAACAACACCCTCAATGACGCATCCCTTCCTCATCATCATCATCATCCTCAGGTGCCTTGCCGCATGGTGTTGGCGATCATGGACCTCCATCTATCTCTATCTCTTGCCGCCCCAAGCATCTCCTCCACCCTCATCGTCTTCAGCCACTCCGCAAGTCCGTCCAGCATTTTCTCCCTGGGTCTACCTGGTGCTCTCTTTCCCTCCAGCTTTCCCGCTATGACCAGGTGCTCCAAATACCCCTTCTTCATAAAATGGCCAAAAAATGTTCCCTGTCTTTTCCTAATCTTCCTTGTGAGTGATCTACTTGTGTCTGCCTCCATCAAGTTTGTCTCGTTTGTTTTCTTTGCTGTCCATGGAACTCTCTACATTCTTCTTAGAAACCACATCTCGGCTGCCTCAATCTTTCTCTGGCTTTGTTTGCTGACTGTCCACGCCTCAGATCCGTACAACAGTATTGGTTCTATATAACATTCAAGGACTCTCTTCCTGATGTTAATTGATAGGCATTTGTTGGTAAGAATGCTTGTCATCTTCTTGAATGCTGTTTCGGCTTGGCCGATTCTGCCGGCTATTTCCGATGTGTATCCCTTAAGTTGGTGAAACATGAATCTGTGATTCCGGGCCTTTCTAATGGGTTTTCCTAGCAGTTTTCTCTGATTAGGAGCCAGTTGAGACCCCAGAATCTGACAATGATCCAGATTGAAGGGATTCAAACCCCCACTCTTTTAAACAGTACATTAGTCTATTGTGTTAACAATTTTGCCGCTATACTCATCACTACTCAGGGCCAGCTAAGACCGGACCAAATGGAGGAGGATAACCCTTTCAGTGTCATTGACTGCAGCGGCCAACATTGCATCCGGTGATGCCAACTGATGAGACTGATCAATTGACCACAATCATGGTTTTCGAACCTATTATAAACTCTACCAGAATGATGGGCTTCGAACCCACAATCTCTCAGACAATATATTCGTCTGTTATGCCAACAGTTTTGCCCTTGTGCTCAGCATCTTGACCACAATAAAAGGATCCAAATCCACACAATCTCTCAGACAGTATGTTCGTTTGTTGTGCCAAGAATTTAGCTATTGTACTCATCACTTAACAAATGCCTATCAACTAACATCAGAAAGAGAGTCCTTGAATGTTATATAGAACCAATACTGTTGTACGGATGCGAGGCGTGGACAGTCAGCAAACAAAGCCAGAGCAGGATCGAGGCAGCCGAGATGTGGTTTCTCAGAAGAATGTTGAGAGTTCCATGGACAGCAAAGAAAACAAACGAGACAATCTTGATGGAGGCAGACACAAGTAGATCACTCATAAGGAAGATTAGGAAAAGACAAGCAACATTTATAGGCCATTTTATGAGGAAGGGGGATTTGGAGCACCTGGTCACAACGGGAAAGCTGGAGGGAAAGAGAGCACCAGGTAGACCCAGGGAGAGAATGCTGGACGGACTTGCAGAGTGGCTGGGGATGAGGAGGGTGGGGGAGATGCTGGGGGCAACGAGAGATAGAGATGGTTGGAAGTCCATGGTCGCCAACGCCATGCGGCAGGGCACCTGATGATGATGATGATGACTCATCACTTGACCACAACAAAGGGATTCAAATCCACACAATTTCTCTGACAATGTATTCGTCTGTTACGCCAACAGTTTTGCCGTTGTACTCCACTTGACCACAAGAAAGGGATTCAAATCCACACAATCTCTCAGACAATATATTTGTCTGTTTAACTATGCACAAGACTATGCCCTGAAAAGACTGACCTATGCACTGCCCATTTACATCCGTCTATTGTGCCAACAATTTTGCCGTTTTAGTCATCACTTGACCCCCAATGATTAACAGTCAACTTGAGTTCGTGTGTTGATTACCATTTCGCTGTTTCTCTCTCAGTGTGAAGAACGGTTGGAAAGAACGGGGGACAAAGACAAGGGTACGAGAGAGGTAGAAGAAGATAGCAGCAGCAGTAGTAGCATCAGTAACAGCAGCAGCAGCAACAGCAACAACAGGAGCAGAGACAACAGCAGCAGCAACAACAGTGGTGGCGACAATTCGAATGCCGGCAGCGCCGTGGCTTCCATCACTGTGATGCTTCCCGCCAGCTACTGTGTCATCTGCATCCTGACAGGCCCCCTCATCTACGTCACAGGCAACACAGCACTGCCCATTTACATCTCTGTCGGCTCCTTCGGCATCGGTGCCTTGACAACACCTTTTGTTTTTGACTGACAATTTTGTTGTTTTTTTATGCTTGTCCACACAGAATGTTTTTTGTTTTTTTTTAAAGAAAGATTTGGCAAGTGAGTAATGTTATTAAACAACTCCTTTACGTAAACATCTTAGCCCGATTCTAAATGGTAGATGTCACCAAAGCCGTAAACTGTTCGAGGGAATCAACTCTTCCTCGGGTATTGCATGAAAAAAGACGTGGAAATAGAAATGGATTTTGTGTGGAGGTTTTATTGTAGGTGTATTTCGTTAAGTTTTCTGTGTTGTTTGTTTCTTGTTGTTGTTGTTGTTGGTTTTTTATTTAGGTGTGTGTGTGTGTGTGTGTGTGTGTGTGTGTGTGTGTGTGCGTGTGTGTGTGTTCATGTGTGTGTGTTGTGTGCGTGTGCATGTGTGTGTGTGTGTTAGTGTGTGTGTGTGTGTGTGTGTGTGTCTGTTAGTGTTATTGTGTGTGTGTGTGTGTGTGTGTGTGTGTGTGTGTGTGTGTGTGTGTGTTGTGATTTTTGTTTCTGGTTCGTTTTGTTTGTTTGTTTGTTTGTTGTTGTTGTTGTTGCTGTTGTTGTTGTTATTGTTATTGTTTTGTCTTCGTGTGTATGTTCGTGTGTGGACTCTCTTTTCGTTTCGTTTCTTTAAAGTTTCCATTCTATTTTTGTTAACTCGTTTATTTGTTTTGTTTTGGTTTGTTTTGGTTTGGTTAAATTTGGTTTGGTTTCTGTTGTTTAGACTTTTGTTTTATTTATATTTTTAGTTGTTGCTTAGTGTTTTGTTTGTTTGTTTGTTTGTTTGTTTGTTTGTTTGTTTGGGGGGGGGGGGGGTCATTTAATGCTTACATTTTTGTTTTGTTTTTTAGAAAGGAAGGAGGTTTGTGTTGCACCATTTAATTCATTGGTTTTGTGCCATTATCCCCGGGCCATTCCTTTCAGCTATCTGACACACCTCTGAACCCATTGAAACTGAGGTCGCTGTGGGAACAGGGCGTTTGTTTTCTTTGCTGCCCGTGGAACTCTTTATATTCTTCTTAGAAACTACGGTTCAGATGCCTTAATCTTGTTCTGACTTTGCTTGTTGTTTGTACAGATTTCGCATCCATACAACAGTATTGGTTCTGTGTATATGCATATATATATATATATAATATATATATATATATATATATATATATATATATATATTATATGTATACATATATGTATGTATAAATATATCTTTCTGATGTTAACTAACAGGCATTTGTTGATAAGAACGCTTTTAATTTTCTTGAATGAATGCTGTTTTGGCATGGCCAATTCTGTTGGATATTTCTAATATGCATCTGCTGTCTGGTGAGATGATTGTTCCCAGATATTTAAACTTATCAAGTTAACTCAATGATGTGCCGTTTCTTGTTATTTTATCAGAGGGGATTTTCTTGCCTTTTACTTGTTATTATGACTTCAGTCTTCTTGTTATTTAGCTCAGGCATTTTGTTTCAACTTTCTAATTCTATTATATTCACCAGATTTTGTGGAGCTTTTTTTCCCATTTTATGCGGTCAGAACGGTGTTATCTGCATAAAACATTTTATAATTTTTCCTTCTACCTTTATCCCAGAGCTTCTTCTAGGTTTCTCATGACGATTTTGCTGTAAAAACAAATCTGGTGACAGAATACATCACTGCCAAAATCCTCATTTGATGTTTTGGAAAGAGCTTATATCATTTTCCACTCTCATTGCTGCTGTTTATTCCCAATACATGTTCCTTATTCTCGATCTTTTCCATCAATATTGAGATTTTGCGGCTAGCTGATCAATTCTTCGTGACTTACCAGATCAAAAGCCTTGGTATAATCAACAAAACATTACTATAAATCATCGTACAACTCAGGTGCTCTTTCCACACGAGGCCTCAGAATTTACATTGCATTAACAGTCCCTTTCCCGTCAACAAATGCACATTGTTCTTCCGCTGTTTCTGTTTTGTCTTCATCATGATTATCCTTCATAGAAATCTTGTAACATGGCTCATCAAGCTGACTGTACAGTGGAATTCGCATTCTACAGCCCCTGCTTTCTTTGGAAGTGCAACGAAAATTGATTTTGACATATCTTTAGGGATTTCTCTGGTGTCGTAAATTTCATTTAGGAGGACTGTTATTTTTTCATTACCAACTTGATCTTTAGCCTCGGTCATTTTTGCAGTAACCTTGTCTGGTCCTGTGATTTTTCCCGGTTTCATCTTTTTTAAAGCCGCTCTAACTTTGCCTTTCATTATTGGAAGTCCTTCAGCGTTCTATCCTGTGATGCGTTCCTCCTGTCTGTCATCATCAAAACAGTCTTCAATGTACTCTCCCCATCTGTCTAATATTTTATCTTTTTCCATAGTAATCGTACCACCTTTTGATTTTAAGAAACCAGTTGACTTGCTTGTCTTTTTTCCCGTGGGCGATTTCTTCAGCGTTTCTGTATATAAACTTAGGATCTGTTTTGTTTTGATCTTCTATTTCTGTCCACGTTGTTTCTACCCAAGCTTCCTTAGCTTCGTTGCACATATTCCTGATTTTTTTTATAAATCTTTTGTGTTATTCCTCTTTTTCCTTTACCTTCCTTCGTTCTTCCAACAAATCCAACATTTCTTTTGTCATCCAGTTCTTCTTCGCTTTTCTGTCAACTGTAGGGATTTCTTCTCAGGCTTCATTTACTCGTGTGTTTTTTTTCTTCAGATTTTTTATCATTGTTATTCACTGTCCCCCACGTCATCCGGAGCACTGAATAAATACGTTACATTTTGCACGAGTTGATTCATCTGTGTCTAAGAGTCAAAGACTTCGTTTGACGTTATTTTTTGCTTCTTTTCTTCCCTTTAGTTTCAACCTAAATTTTCCCATTACAGGATTGTGGTCGCTATTGCAGTCTGCACCTGTGGCGATGATTTTGCTATGAGGAAAGGATTTCTAAATCTCTTATTTTTCAAAATATAATTATTTTCAGGGACAATATAACATCAATGTCAATTTCATCCATGAAGTTGAAAAGTCAGACTGGACAGTGAATCTAGCCCTGCACATAATGATTCCTTATCTAATCAGTTTGTTTTGTATTTCTTTTTTCTTTGATAGAATGACCGCTATTATTATATTATTAGTAGTATTATTACTATTATTATTATTATTATTATCATTGTTATTATTATCATTGTTAATATTATCATTGTTATTATTATCATCATTAGTATCATCATTATTATTATATTATTATTATCATGATTATTATTATTATTATCATTATTATTATCATTCTTCTTCTTCTTCTTCTTCTACTTCTTCTTCTTTCTTCTTCTTCTTCTTCTTCTTTCTTCTTCTTTGTTGTTGTTGTTGTTGCTGTTGTTGTTGTTGTTGTTGTTGTTGTTGTTGTTATTGTTATTGTTGTTGTTGCTAGTTTTGTTATATTCTTATTGTTATTGCGATTATTGTTGTTGCTGTTCTGTGTTGTTGCTGTTGTTATCATTGTTGTTACATTATCATTGATATTGTTATTATTATTGTTTATTATTATTATTATTATTATATTATTACTATTACTTTTTTCATCGTCATCATCATCATCATCATCATCATCGTGTTGTTATTGACTTCTGTGTTTATCATTTCTGTGTAATTGGTATATATATATATATATATATATATATATATATATATATATATATATATATAATATGATTATGTGTGTGCGTGTGTATGTATATACATATATACATTATGTATACATATATACATGTACATGTATATATATATATATATTATATATATATATACATACACATACATACATACATGTACGCATACATATACATACATACATACATACATACATACATACGCACATATGTACATATATACATACATACAAACTACATACCTAAACTACTACCTACCTACCTACCTACATACATACATACATACATATCTACCTACCTACCTACCTACCTACATACATACATACATATCTACCTACCTACCTACATACATACATACATACATATCTACCTACCTACCTACCTACATACATACATACATACATATCTACCTACCTACCTACCTACATACATACATACATACATATCTACCAACCTACCTACCTACATACATACATGCATACATACGTGCATGCCTCTATCCATCCATTCATACACACACACACACACACACACACACACACACACACACACACACACACACACACACACACACACACACACCACCACATATACATGTATATAAATATATACATACATATCTACATATGTATATAATATATGCAACTATCACAAACTTGAAAATGAACTGGTAGACAAAAGGAAATTCAGAGACAAGATAGAAATAAAGAGAGAGAAAAAATCACGGGAGAAATAAAAACAGGATGAGTGCCATTTTATTCTTAAATGTCCAAAATACTGTGAGTTTAAAAACAGATTTTACTCAAAATAGACCTTTCAAGATTAAGATCGAGGCAGCTGAAACGTTGTTTCTAAGGCTAATGTTAAGAGTTATACAGACGACAGCAAAGAAAACAAAGGAGATAGTCTTCAAAGATGTAAACACAAAAAGAACATTCATGAAGGAGTTTAAGAAAAGACAAGCAACAGTTATAGGACACTTTAAGAGGCAAGAGAATATGAGCACCTAGTCACAGCAGGAAAGCTGGAGGGAAGAAAAGCATCAGGTAGACCCAGGGAGAAAATACTGAAATTGGGTTGGGGCAGGGTAGTCCAGGGCCCTGTATATCACGAAGACCACGCCCAGCGAGAGGGGGCGGGATGGGAGGCGCGCGCGCGTATGTGTGTTTCTGTGTCAATGAGTGTGTGCGTGTGTGTGTGTGTGTGTGTTGTGTGTGTGTGTGGTGTGTGTGTGTGTGGTGAGTGAGTGAGTGTGTGTGTGTGTGTGTGTGAGTGTGTGTGTTGTGTTGTGTGTGTGTGTGTGCGTGTGTGTATGTGTGTGAGAGAGAGAGAGGGGTATGTGTGGTGGTGGTCTTTGATTTAATATCTATTCAATAAAGTGATTTTAGACAACAACAACAAAAAGTGGGAATACATGAGGACTGAAGAGGATATTTGTAAATGGTCAATCTTCAGGAAAAAGAAATGAACCAGAAAACAACTGTGCCGAAGGCGAGGAGGAAACATTCACAAATGACGTTATCACTCTTAACAATTGAAACAGTAAAATTGGCTAACCATAACATTGAACATGCAAAATAACGGGGTGTTATAAATAATTCGCTATAGGACTTTTTGACAGGCTAATACAACATTCATATGTTAAGGATGGTGAGGCAAATATGTCAAAAACTGTCTTCGTAGATAGTGTAGGAATATGTCGTTTTACCCGAAGGCGTGAAAGAATATGACTATGTGTTATCTTCTTTCCACACAGACACACTATATTCCTGGTGTATTTTGTTTTGAATGCATCAAATTTCCACCTATACATAAGGGATTGTATACTTCTGCTGGCAGGAAACTGCTTAAGTGTTTTACTAAGTTCATGTAACATTTTTCATACTTTTTCTGTTTATCTTGAACGTGCTTCCATATGTAGGCGTCC
>JAPXFY010000029.1:35255765-35265765 GCA_030674185.1 Monoplex corrugatus
AGAGGATGAGGGAGTGGAAGATATTTTTTTTACGTTGATGAAGAGTATAATTGAGTGGTAGGGTAAAACATTTACGCTTAATGGGGAGAATGAGGGAGTGGAAGGGTAAAACATTTACGTTTGATGGAGAGTATAAGGGAGTGGAAGGGTAAAGCATTTACTTTTGATAGAGAGGATGAGGGAGCGGTAGGGTAAACCATTTACGTTTTAGGAGGGGATGAGGGAGTGGAAGAGTAAAACATTCACATTTGATGGAGGGGTTGAGGGAGTGGTAGGGTAAACCATTTACGATTTTGGAGGGGATGAGGGAGTGGAAGGGTAAAACATTTGCGTTTGCTGGAGAGAATGAGGGAGTGGAAGGGAAAAACATTTGCGTTTGCTGGAGAGAATAAGGGAGTGGAAGGGTAAACCATTTTGGAAAATATCAACGAATGCAATAAGGAAGAATGACTGCAAATGAGATGGGAAATTTACTTGAAAATGCAAAATATGAAAAACTGACCTGAGAACTTTGAACAATATTCACTCTAACACGGACGTAGACGAAATGCCTACTAGTTTGAATAATTGGATCTTCAGCAGTGATACGAAATCAAACAGGATACAAAGACAACATACAGATACATGTCAATGTGTTCTGTTTGTTTTTTGTTGTTTTTTACCCTGTCGAAGACCCAATAGTCAAAAAAACAAAACAAAAATCAACAACAACCAAAAGAGAACAAACAAACAAACAACAACAACAAAACAGTTGGTGTTTCGTCTGTGTCTGTGTTAATGTGAATGTTGGTCAATTCTAAGGTGATTACGATACATTTCTTTTTCACATCAGTTAAAAACAATACTTGTGGGTGTATGTGGCCTAGTGGTCAAGGCACCTGCTTAAGATACAAAAGACCAGGGCTCGAATCACACAGACTGGACAGGACTTTTTCTCCCCCCCCCACTCTATCCACATCCTCCTCCACAGATCTTAAGTAGTGGTCTGTGTGGATGAGCTGATAAATCAGTGTCCAGTTGGCAGCAACTTAAGGATCTTATGGTATCGACTGGTTTGTCCCTGGCAGAATTCTATAGCTAACTCACTTTCATATCTTAACAGAAATGCAGGCTTGCAGAAAGAAAGAGAGAGAGAGGGGGGGTAGGGAGAGAGAGAGAGAGAAAGAGAGAGAGAAAGAGACAGAGAGAGAGAGAGAAATCCAGACATATATCCTCAACCCTAACAGACGGAAAGCAGGTTGTCTTCTTTGCAGTTATACACAGAAACAAACAATCGAAATCCACGCAAACAAAAAGGTCTTTTAATACACACAGAGAGAATCAACTGTTTAGTCAGGAACAATACAACACAAAAATGAAGAGTGGTTAATACACTCAGATTGATGAGTCATGTAACAAAAATCCTATTAAGAATAATCATGATGTGGGCAAGGAATAGGATCAAAAGAGAAATAGCAGAAGAACAGTGTGGATTTGTTGAAGGAAAAGGAAATATTAATGCCATATGCACCCTAAGAACTATCATAGAGAGGTCAATCGAGATGAATAAGGATTCATATTTATGCTTTGTTGATTATACCAAGGCTTTCGATCGAGTAAGACATGAAATATGTATCAGAAATATATATTGGGAATAAAAAGCTGCAATGAAAATAGAAAACTATGTAAGCTCTTTCCAAAATATCAAAAGAGGAGTCAGACAAAGTCGTGTCTTGTCACCAGATCTGTTTTCATTTTACAGCGAAAACATCATGAGAAACCTGGAAGAAGACTTTGGATTAAAGGTTGGAGGAAAAATGATAAACAACACTCGTTACGCAGATGACACCGTGCTAATTGCAGAAAATGAAAGGGATCTACAAAAAATTGTGAATATACTAGAAATAGAAAGCAAAGGTAAAGGGTTGGAACTAAACAGCAAGAGGACTGAAGTCATAGTGATCAGTGAAAAAAAACATGAAATCCCAAATGCAAAATAACAGCGAATGGCACAACCTTGAGACAGGTTGATAAGTTTAAATATCTCGAAACGATCATTTCTTCAGACGGCAAATGCACATCAGAAATAGCCAGCAGAATCCCCCAAGTCAAAACAGAATTCACGATGATGAAAAGCATTCTTACCAAAAAAATACCTATCAATTACATGTAACATCAGGATGCGAGTTCTTGAATGTTATATAGAACCAATACCGTTATACGGTTGTGAGGCGTGGACAGTCAACAAACAAAGCCAGAACATGACTGAGGCAACCAAAATATTGTTTCTAAGAAGAATGTTGAGAGTTCCATGGACAGCAAAGAAATCAAACGAGACAGTTTTGATGGAGACAGACACAAGAAGATCATTCATAAGGAAGATTAGGAAAAGACAGTAGCATTTGTAGGCCATTTTCTGAGGAAAGGGGAATTTGAGCGCTTGGTCACAACAGGAAAGCTGGAGAGAAAGAGAGCACCAGGTGGACCCAGGGAGAAAGTTTTGGACTGACTTGCATTGTGCTGAAGACAGAGAGGGTGGAAGAGGTGCTTGCGGCAACAAGGGATAGAAACAGATGGAAGGCCATGATCGCCATCGCCATGTGGCAGGGCACTTGATGATGATGAATACACGCTACCAGTCAATAGAATGTACTACCTTCTGTGTATTACGAATCCAAACGAACAGTAGATATATGATAAAACGCTCACATACTTCACTGAAAATAGTGTAGTGTGGCAAAATATACAAACGGACCAGAGTGTGGATTAGCAATCATAATCCACGTAAATCTGCACACACCAAAACATTTTTTTTAAGACAACTTGATGCGTGGAGATCTCCGTTACAGAAAAAAGGTTAATGCATGCATGCAATAGGAACTAATACGTCATATCCTCATTTGGTAAGTTAGAAAAACGACAATCAATAACATTAAATCGTATTTTAAAATAATGATGGCCAAAGCATGCTAACAAGAATATAGAAAAGTTGTAGGGAAATCAGAATATTGTTAGACAATGACTATCGATAACATTAAATCATACAGAAAAATGACAGTCAAAACAAAGTATGCGAACAAGAATATAGAAAAGTTATGGGGAAATCATAATGACAAAAATATAGGGAAAAATGATGGTAAACAAAATCAATGCTGACAAAAACATACAAAAACAATGATTAAAAACACTAACAAACCTAAGGAAACATGAAAGTCAAAGCATACTAAAGATAACATAAAAATAAAGATCAAAGCAATATAAAGACAACAGAAAAAGAAAATGAAGACCAAGGTATATTAAAAAAAACAGACATGAAAATAAAGATCAAACATACAAAAGACAACAAAAATAAATATCAAAGCTATTAAAGATAACATGAAAATAAAGATCAAAACATACAAAAGACAAAAAAATAAATATCAAAGCGTATTAAAGATAACATGAAAATAAAGATCAAAACATACAAAAGACAACAAAAAATATATCAAAGCGTATTAAAGATAACATGAAAATAAAGATCAAAACATACAAAAGACAACAACAAAATAAATATCAAAGCATATTAAAGATAACATGAAAATAAAGATCAGAACATACAAAAGACAACAAAAAATAAATATCAAAGCATATTAAAGATAACATGAAAATAAAGATCAGAACATACCAAAAGACAACAAAAATAAATATCAAAGCATATTAAAAGATAACATGAAATAAAGATCAGAACATACAAAAGACAACAAAAAAAATATCAAAGCGTATTAAAGATAACATGAAACATAAAGATCAGAACATACCAAAAGACAACAACAACAAATATATCAAAGCGTATTAAAGATAACATGAACATAAAGATCAGAACATACCAAAGACAACAAAAATAAATATCAAAGCGTATTAAAGATAACATGAACATAAAGATCAGAACATACAAAGACAACAACAACAATATATCAAAGCGTATTAAAGATAACATGAACATAAAGATCAAACATACCAAAGACAACAAAAAAATAAATTCAAAGCATATTAAAGATAACATGAACATAAAGTAGAACATACAAAAGAAACAACAGAAATAAATCAAAGCGTATTAAAGATAATGAATAAAGATCAGAACATACCCAAGACAACATAAAAATGAAAATCAAAGCATATAAAAACGATGAAAATGAAGAGTAGAAGTAATCAAAAAACAACATGAAAATAAAGATCAAAGCACACTAAAGTGACAACTAAGAAGAGCAAAGCACATTACAGACACATAAAAATAAAGATCAAACATAATAAAGGCATATGAAAATGAAGAGCAAAGCACATCAAAGACAACATGAAACACAGATCAGAACATACTAAAGACAACTAAAAACAAAGGTCAAAGGGTACTGAAAATAAGAATAAAGATCAGCTCACACTAAAAACAACATAAAAATAAACATCAAAGAGTACTAAAAACAACATGAAAATAAAGATCAAAAGTGTACTTAACTCTTTTCCCGCCATGGTCGCAATTAAGCAACTTCTCGTACGACCGCCATGGTCGCATTTGTGAGACTTGGTGGGGTCATGCTAAACGATAACTTTTCATGCGGGTACAAAGCTTCTGTCAGCTCCACTGATGAATGCAGGTGACTGTGCTATTTTTAAACTTTACCCAGCGACCTAGTTTTTCAGCAGTAAGGCCGAAGTGTGGCTTTGTTAACTGTCGAAATTTACGTCACGTTTTCTCCGAAGTGTTTTCTCCAAAATGGCTGCAAATCGACACGCATTGTCTACCACTCCGAGTAGAATAAGCAGACAGCTGACTTTGTGTGTAGATTTTCTATTGCTTTTCCTCATTTATTATCATGATATCTGGCACACAACTCACGAAATATGGTCAGTGGTACAAATAATAATCCGTATGAAAAAAAAATTTTTTTTCTTTATAATATGATTTTCTGTGGAATAATAAATCAAGCACATAAGCCTAAACATAACCAAGCATTCCTACATAAATACAACATCTGCCCTTTACACAGCAAAAAAAGGTAAGTGAAAAGCTCTAATAGTCTTTGAGATATAAGCTTTTAAAAATGCATACTGCGCTGCAAAATTGGCTGTCCAAAATGTACTTGGCACTGAGGAGTGCCGTTTCTGGGGAAACTTGGCGGTGAAAGAGTTAAGACAACATATAAATGAATATCGAAGCACACTTGCGACAACATAAAAATGAAGATCACAACACATTGAACACAACATAGATATAAAGATCAACACATATTAGAGCTGACATAAAAATTAAGATCAAAGCATACTAAAGACAACATGAAAATGAAGAACAAAGCACACTTAAGACAACATCAAAACAAAGATCAGAGCACACTAAAGACAACATAGAAGCGGAGATCAACGCACACTAAGCCAACATAAATATGAAGATCAAAGCACACGAAAGACAACTTAAAAAGAAGATCAAAGCACATTAAAGCTGACAGAAAAATGAAGATCAAAGCACATTAAAGCTGACAGAAAAATGAAGATCAAAGCACACTAAAGCTGACATAAAAATGAAGATCATAGCACACTAAAGCTGACATAAAAAAGAAGATCATAGCACACTAAAGCTGACATAAAAATGAAGATCATAGCACATTAAAGCTGACAGAAAAATGAAGATCATAGCACACTAAAGATGACATAAAAAAGAAGATCATAGCACATTAAAGCTGACAGAAAAATGAAGATCATAGCACATTAAAGCTGACAGAAAAATGAAGATCATAGCACACTAAAGCTGACAGAAAAATGAAGATCAAAGCACATTAAAGCTGACATAAAAATGAAGATCATAGCACATTAAAGCTGACAGAAAAATGAAGATCATAGCACACTAAAGCTGACAGAAAAATGAAGATCAAAGCACATTAAAGCTGACAGAAAAATGAAGATCAAAGCACATTAAAGCCGACATAAAAAGAAGATCATAGCACATTAAAGCTGACAGAAAAATGAAGATCATAGCACATTAAAGCTGACAAAAAAATGAAGATCAAAGCACACGAAAGACAACTTAAAAAAAAGATCATAGCACATTAAAGCTGACAGAAAAATGAAGATCATAGCACATTAAAGCTGACAGAAAAATGAAGATCAAAGCACATTAAAGCTGACATAAAAATGAAGATCATAGCACACTAAAGCTGACAGAAAAATGAAGATCATAGCACACTAAAGATGACATAAAAAAAAGATCATAGCACATTAAAGCTGACAGAAAAATGAAGATCATAGCACACTAAAGATGACATAAAAAAAAAGATCAAAGCACATTAAAGCTGACAGAAAAATGAAGATCAAAGCACATTAAAGCTGACAGAAAAATGAAGATCATAGCACACTAAAGCTGACAGAAAAATGAAGATCATAGCACACTAAAGCTGACAGAAAAATGAAGATCATAGCACATTAAAGCTGACAGAAAAATGAAGATCAAAGCACATTAAAGCTGACAGAAAAATGAAGATCATAGCACACTAAAGCTGACAGAAAAATGAAGATCATAGCACACTAAAGCTGACAGAAAAATGAAGATCAAAGCACATTAAAGCTGACAGAAAAATGAAGATCAAAGCACATTAAAGCTGACAGAAAAATGAAGATCATAGCACACTAAAGCTGACAGAAAAATGAAGATCAAAGCACATTAAAGCTGACAGAAAAATGAAGATCATAGCACACTAAAGCTGACAGAAAAATGAAGATCATAGCACACTAAAGCTGACAGAAAAATGAAGATCAAAGCACATTAAAGCCGACAGAAAAATGAAGATCATAGCACATTAAAGCCGACATAAAAATGAAGATCATAGCACACTAAAGACAATGTGAAATGAATATCAAAGATTACTAAAACCGACATAAAATGAAGATCAAAGATTACTAAAACCGACATAAAATGAAGATCAAAGATTACTAAAACCGACATAAAATGAAAATCAAAGCATACTAAATACAACTTAAAAAGAAAATCAAAGCACACTAAAGCCGACATAAAAATGAAGATCAAAGCAAACTAAAGACAATGTAAAATGACGATCAAAGAGTACTAAAACCGACATAAAATGAAGATCAAAACATACAAAAGCCGACATAAAATGAAGATCAAAACACACTAAAGCCAACATAAAAATGAAGATTAAAGCATACTTAAGCTGATATAAAAATGAAGATCATAGCACATTAAAGCCGACATAAAAATGAAGATCAAAGCAAACTAAAGACAATGTAAAATGACGATCAAAGAGTACTAAAACCGACATAAAATGAAGATCAAAACATACAAAAACCGACATAAAATGAAGATCAAAACATACAAAAACCGACATAAAATGAAGATCAAAACATACAAAAACCGACATAAAATGAAGATCAAAACATACAAAAACCGACATAAAATGAAGATCAAAACATACAAAAACCGACATAAAATGAAGATCAAAACACACTAAAGCCAACATAAAAATGAAGATTAAAGCATACTTAAGCTGACATAAAAATGAAGATCAAAGCGTACTTAGAATGATATCAAAAACATAGCAACAAAAGCATACTAACAAAGACAGAAAACAAAGATGAAAGTATACTAAAAAGACTTCAAATTTTAGGTGAATTATTTCTTTACGATGACATATTTCTTTACGCTGTTGCCCCTTATAAAGGGGCACGAAATCTACGGACAATTTTCAGCAAGTATTATGTAAAATCGCATGCATAGTATTTGTTTAGTCGTATCACAAATAACATACAAATGAGCTTCAAAAATAAACATTTCACCGATATACAGATATCTGTGCTATGAAATATCTTTTCCTCTGTAAAATGTTTTAGGAGTTTGCTAATTTATTGATGTAAGATATGAATATAACTTTACTGTTGTGGGAAATTTCCAGTAATATCAAATAATCGGTTCTTTTCTTAAACCTTTGACTCCTGCACCTATCCACCAAATGCAAAAACTTTTTTTTTCACTGTTTTTTTTTTAAATTCATTTTTCTAACAATGAATAGACATCAACAATGTATAACAAACAAAAAATTCAATTCATACATATAAGAGGAACTTTTTAGACATTTTACAACATATAACATACAAAAGACAAAATCATAAAACAAAAACACAAACAAACAAAAACATTTCACATATGGGAGATTTCAAAGTGAACATCAAGATTTCAAACATGTCATAGAGATGAATTTGTTCTGTATTAAGAAAAAAAGTTTATAGTTATTCCATTGAGCATTTAAAGACGGACAAATAAAAGTCCACTTTCACATTACACTGTTCAATTCTAAATCTTATTTAATAGTCTTTGAAAAGTACGTATATTCGGAATACATTTGTCAATCTTACCTTTTTTCAGTGTACAGAATGATATTTTTCACATCACATTGGAAGTTCAAAAATGAACATTAAGATCTAACGCATGTCGACATCTCCCCTATGAATCAATTTCAAAAACTACATTCCTTTGTTTAAGGATAATCAAGCATCATCAAACAATGTGGCAACAGAAGTTATTCAAGTTATACAAATAAGAAAATAATTGTTCACATTAAAAAAAACAACATATAGCTTACAAAACATATAAGACAATATTCAAATCAATGATGGTTTACTATGTACATCAATATTCAAGAAACATGTCATGACGAAAGTCTTTTCTATACGGAGAATATTTGCCTATAGTTGTTCCACTGAGCATTATAAATGGACAAGTGAAAGTTTATTTTGGCATTATATTGTTCAATTTTGAATCTCTCGTTTAGCATTCTTTGGAAAGTATATATATTCGGAACACACTTGTCTACGTTGCATTCATGTATAAAAAATGATTTTGCAAGCATTATAATAAGATCAAATACTCTATCTGTTTTTATATTTTGATCAACACTGAACAATACTAGGTTTCGTGTGATTTTGATGTTGAAGGTACGTTCGCATTTTCCGTTGATTAGTTTTTCTGTTTAATTCCAAAAACTACGGACACAGTAACAGTTCCACAAAAAATGTTCAATAGAGTCTCTTGCATTATTACACCATGTACAATTTGTCGTAGTTGCTATACCCATTGTGTTAAATATTGTATTGGTGGCAATAATCCGATGAACTATTCTTATTTGCAACCATTTTAATTTAACATCATTTAATTTATGAATTTTTAGAAACACTTTTTCCCACGAAATGTTAATGTCTAGTTTCTCTGACCACCTTGAACAACAATTTGGTTTGCTATCATCCAATTTAATTTTTTTCATAGTAAAGTCTTGCTCCTATTGTCCACTGATTATTAGCCTTATTGGATTCGGCGCATTCAAAATACTATTCGTGTTGTTGTTCATTTGAATTGTGGTTGTTCCATTATAAGTGACATAATTGATACAGAAATCAGCGTTATTTTCACATTCTTCATAGGTCAAAAAACAGCAGTTTTCCAGGCGAAAATGTTTGATGTAGTATATTCTTTTTTACTATTAGTTTATCATTCCTGATTACTTTGTTATCCACCTTTATTTTTTCGTTATAAAAGACAGGTTTAGCTAACAGTTCACTTGAATTCTTAGGTGTTGTGTGATTACAAAATGTCATGTAGGCCTTAAATGTATCAGCCCAGAACATATTATTCTTCATGTAATATGAAACAACTGCTGGTCCGTTGCATTGAATGTTGTTCAGGAACGGATATATTTCAGCTGCTAAACTTTTTAATTCATGGTTTGAAGTTTTAAATTTTCTTATCCATGGAAGTTTGAGAGCATATATATATGTTCTTAAATCCGGTATATTCAGTCCTCCTTGCTTAATATTTTAGTGGCAGTCTTTCTGCTGATTTTGTCTCGTTTTCCATTCCATACAAACTGAAAACATAACTTCTGTAGTTGTTGTATACAATGATCTGGTGGATCAGGCAATAATATCCATAAATGTATAAGTTTAGATAATACAAGAGATTTTAGAACTGCGACTTTACCAGTCGAGGCAA
>JAPXFY010000029.1:35268265-35270765 GCA_030674185.1 Monoplex corrugatus
CCGAACACTTTATGGAGACGTGTGAGCATGATAGAATGGTCGATGGTGTCGAATGCAGCCGAAAGATCAAGGAGAGATAGAAGAGAGATTTGATTTTGATCAAGAGCAGTCAGAATATCATTTGCAATTTTTACAAGAGCAGTTTCAGGGCTGTGTCCAGTGCGATAAGCCGACTGATAAGGGTAAGAGAGGTTGTTGGCGGTGATATGATCAGAGATCTGTGCGAGAACAATTTTTTCAAGGACTTTGGATAAGAAAGGTAGGTTGGAAACAGGTCGATAGTTTTTGAGGTTATTGGGGTCAAGACTAGGTTTCTTTAAAAGAGGTCTGACCAGGGCAGATTTGAAGGAAAAGGGAAAGATACCAGATGACAGGGAATTGTTGATGACAGTTGTGAAGTGAGGGAGCAAAGTATCTAGGCAGTGTGTTAAGATAGATGCTGGAAGAGGATCAAGCTCACAGGTCTTGATGTCAGAATGGCTGATTACATTGCGGATAGTAGTTTCAGAAGCAGGCTGAAAAGAAATAAGTGGTGTGCCTTGAAACAGAGGGTCGGGAATAGGAGGTTGAGAGATGGGCTGGGAGTCAAGACTGGAACGGATGGACCTAATTTTATCAATGAAAAAATCTGAAAAATGTTGTGCTAGACGGGCAGGGGGAAAGCATGATGGGAGAGGAGATTTATCTGATTTGCCAAGGAGGGTATTAGTAACGGAATATAGCTGTTTTGATGTAGAGCATGCAATAATTTTCGCATTGTAAAAGGCAGACTTAGCAGAGTCAACTATAGCATTGACAGTTTTGTTGGCAGCCTGAAAAATCTGTTTATTGATAGTAATGCTGTTCTTCAGCCACCGTCTTTCAGCACGACGGCGTTCACGCTTGGCCTTAAGAAGATCAGGGCCAACGGCAGAAAACCAGGGCGATGGTGGTCTCTGGGATACCCTACGTCTGGTGGCGGGGGCGTGCATGTCCAGCAGATCACCAATAGTCCGATTGAGGTCGTCAGCAGAGGCTGGAGGACAGGACTGAAGAGCGGCCAGGAGATCTTCGTTGAAGACGACGGTGTTGATATCAACTAGTTTTCTGACCATGACATAGGTAGTTTGGGGTGGAGGCTTGGTCATTGAAAGTTGGCCGAGGATACAGACATGATCCGAAGGAAGAGTATAATCAATTTCAATGGATTTGATGAAGGACTGGTCAGTTCTATGAACAACCCAATCGAGGATGTTGCCTTTTTCGTGGGTTGGAGTGTCGATAGATTGGGTCAAGCCAAAGGAGTTCAAAGAGCTTTTCAGTTTAGCAGTGTGGGTCTGGTTAGGTTCATTATAATGAAAATTAAAGTCTCCTGCAATGATGAAACAGCCTTTCAAGGTGTTACAGTAGGCAAGGAGGTCTGGAAACTCTTCTACAAACACATGGTTTTTAAGCTGGTTCTTTGGGCTGGGTGGTGGACGGTAGAGGAACAGCAGATGGAAAGTCTGGTGGGGTAGAGTGAGGGAGAGCTGGACAATTTCAAAAGTAGAGTGTTTGAATTTAAAGTCAGTCTTGGTAGTAATTCGGGGCAGGAGGGACTCGGCAACAACAAAAGCGATGCCGCCGCCGAGACCAGTTTTGCGAGCGAACGAGAGTGTACGGTGACCGGGAGGAGCAAGATCCCTCTCCTTGGGTTCATCCCCGACAGGCTGAAACCAGGTTTCATTGACGGCGAAAATATCGACGACGTGGTCATGGATGAAGTAGTTGATCGCGGATCTCTTCTCGTGTCTGGTACCGAGGGCCTGAGCATTGAACAGTGCAAGAGTCAATGAGTCAGTGCGTAGTTTCTTTTTGCCGGCTGTGAGAGGAATGAGGTTATCAGGGTTGGAGCACAGCGGTCTGGGGGACGGATGGGTATCATAGACAGGAACAGAAGGCAGACCACTGCTGCCATGACGCTGATGTACATCAGTGACCACTGGAATCGTACGTCTCTTGCGCATTCCACCACGACATGATCGACGACGGGGGAGATTTCGGCCGATTTTCAGCGATCTCAAGTGTTCAACCAGGTCAGGGTCAAGGATCGAGTCAGGGGGGCAACATGACAGCAAGCAGTCCCGATTGTACTGCACACGAGTGGAAGAATATGTAGACACAACAGCTGGTTGTGAAGCGGGGCGTGATGAGGCAGACGCACGCAGTGCGAGAGAGACAGAGCGGGGAGGGTGCACGTGCACTGGCGAGAAACATGGCGGGCTGAGTTGAAAATTCAAGTGGAGTAGGAGAGATAAAATACACAAAGAAAACAGTACCTTGGCTTGCAGCGAAGCATTCATAAACCACCACATACTGAAACAGGAGCATTCACAAACACAATCACTTGCTTTTAGCCATCAACAATCGATATAACTCCGTGCACACACACAAATAATCGCAGCGAGGTAGCCGTGCCTGTGAGGCGGCTGAACCTCGATTTTGATCATCATCATCATCACCACCATCATCATCATCATCA
>JAPXFY010000029.1:35278265-35288265 GCA_030674185.1 Monoplex corrugatus
ACATTAGACCTATTACCACGTTTAAAACAACTCAATGCCTTACTAGAAAGCTAATATGTCAGGGCGAATACCATATCTGAAACAACGCGAAGTCAAATTACAAAGATTACATATCAGGGTTAACACCACGATTAAGACAACCTAAAGCCTAGTTATAAAGCTTATATATCATGGCTAACACCATGTTCAAAACAACTCAACAGCCTAATTAGAAAGCTAACATACAGGGCTAATTCCACGTTAGAAAACAACTCAAAGACTAATTAGAAAGCTAACACATCAAGGCTAACACCACGTTTAAAACAACCACAAGCATAATTAGAAAGCTAACATATCAGTGCGATACCACATTTGAAACAACGCAAAGTCAAATCAGAAAGCTTACATATCATGGTTAATACCACGTTTAAAACAAATCAAAGCCTAATTAGAAAGCTAACATATTAGGGCTAATGCCACATTTAAAAAACCCTAATTAGAATGCTAACATATCAGGGCTAACATCACGTTAAAAACAACTCCAAGCCAAATTAGAACACTATCACATTAGACCTATTACCACGTTTAAAACAACTCAATGCCTTACTAGAAAGCTAACATGTCAGGGCGAATACCATATCTGAAACAATACTGAAGTCAAATTAGAAAGATTTCATATCAGGGCTAACACCCACGATTTAAAACAACCCTAAGCCTAGTTATAAAGCTTAATATCATGGCTAACACCATGTTCAAAACAACTCAAAGCCTAATTAGAAAGCTAACATACCAGGGCTAATACCACGTTAGAAAACAACTCAAAACCTAATTAGAAAGCTAACATACAAGGGCTAATACCACGTTAGAAAACAATTCAAACGCCTAATTAGAAAGCTAACATTCCAGGGCTAATACCACGTTAGAAAACAATTCAAAACCTAATTAGAAAGCTAACATACCAGGGCTAATACCACGTTAGAAAACAACTCAAAACCTAATTAGAAAGCTAACATACCAGGGCTAACACCACGTTAGAAAACAACTCAAAGGCCTAATTAGAAAGCTAGCATATCAGGGCTAATATCACGTTTAAAACAACCACAAACCTAATTAGAAACCCAACATACCAGGGCTAACACCATGTTTAAAACAACTCAAAGTATAATTAGAAACCTACCATATCAGGGCTAATACCACAGTTAAAACAACCCCAAGCCTAATTATAAAGCTTACACGTCAGGGCTGATACCACGTTTAAAACAACCACAAGCATAATTGGACAGCTAATATATCATGGCTACTACCACGTTTAAAATAATCAACATGCCTAATTAGAAATCCAACATATCATGGCTAACACCACGTTTAAAACAACCTCAAGCATAACTAGAAAGCTAACCCATCAGGGCTAATACCACGTTTAGATAACAACAAGCACAATTAGAAAGCTAATATAACATGGCTAACATCACGTTTAAAAACAACTCCAGGCCAAATTAGAACACTATGATATTAGAGCTATTACCACGTTTCAAACTACTGAATATCTTGCCAGAAAGCTATCATATCAGGGTGAGTACCACATCTGAAACAACGCGCTGTCAAATGAGAAAGATTACACATCAGGGTTAACACCACATTAAAACCAAGTATAATTAGAAAGCTAACATACCAAGGCTAACACCACGTTAAAAAAAAAAAAGTCTAATTAGAAAGCTAACATATCAGGACTGATACCAATTTTAAAACAGCCGCATTCCTAATCAGAAAGCTATCATATCAGGGCTGATACCTCGTTTAGATAACCACAAGCATAATTAGAAAGCTAACATATCAGAGCTAACACTACGTTGAAAACCTGGCCAGCTCATGGGTTTATGTGCAGGCTTAAGGCATCTGTGACGTTAGTACATATGGAATTCGTTCCGAGCGCGGAGACGTCGTCTTGAGAAACTGAAACTGGAACTGAAAACAACTCCAAGTGTAATTGGAAAGCTTACATATTAGGGCTAACAACAAGTGTAAAACAACTCCAAGTGTAATTGGAAAGCTTACATATTAGGGCTAACAACAAGTGTAAAACAACTCCAAGTCTAATTGGAAAGCTTACATATTAGGGCTAACACCACGTGTAAAACAACTCTCAAGTCTAAAAAGAAAAAGGACAGTTAAAAAACCAACCACGCGATTAGTCTTCCAAGTCGTAAGGCAGAGGATATATAACCACGGATCAAGCGTGGTTGCCACATGGATCCATGACCACAATTCGTGCCTCAGCTTGAATACTCTGACCCAGTCCACCAGCTGTGAACTGACTACCTGGTCCTCTTCATTGTTCATCATCATCACCAGGTGCCCTGCCACATGGCGTTGGCGATCATGGCCCTCCATATGCATCTATCCCTTGTTGCCGCAAGCACATCTTTATTATTATTATTATTATTATTATGAACATTTAGTACGCCTAATCAAATTAATGCCCTAGGCGTTTACAATGGCAAAACATATAACCAGAATCACAAGCACACACACACACGCCCACAGAAGCACCCACACACACACAAACACACACACACACACACAAACACACACACAGCATGACATGCAAATACAATGACACATTGACACTAAGACACTATAATGTCACCATTACTTTACATGGGGGGAAGGGGGCAGAGATTACCAGTTTTGGGAAACAGGTGAGTTTTGAGGGAGCGTTTGAATGTGGACAGAGAGGGTGAGTATCTAAGAGAGCGAGGTAACTGATTCCAGATGGTTGGAGCTTGATAGGAAAAAGAACGCTGCCCAAACCTTTTAGTGCGGACTATGGGGATACTATAGAGACGGGTATCAGATGAGGACCGCAAAGCTCGAGATGGCGTGTAGAGATGTAACAGATGGGTGAGATACTCAGGACAGGAAGACTCAATAGATTTGAAGCAGAGGCAGGCAATCTTGTAGGATATTCTTTGCTGAACAGGGAGCCAGTGGAGAGAACAGAGCAATGGCGTAACATGGTTAAATTTTGAAGAGCGGAAGATGAGACGGGCAGCATGATTTTGAACTTTCTGAAGTTTGTTAATGAGATGAGAGGGGGAACCAGAAAAAAGAGCATTACAGTAATCGAGACGGGATAGAACAAATGCACAGACAAGAGCCTTTGTCGTGTCTTCTGAGAGGAGGTGGCGGATAGAAGCAATTCGGCGGAGTTCAAGAAAACAAGTCCGACAGACGTTGCTCACATGCTGGTGGAAGGACAGGGTTTGATCAAGAGTTACACCAAGGTTACGGGCAAAATGGGAGAGAGGGATAGATGAGTCAACAAGTGTGACAGAGGTCCTCAGCCACTCTGCAAGTCCATCCAATATTGTTTCCCTGGGTCTACCTGGTGCTCTCTTTCCCTCCAGCTTTCCTGTCGTGAACAGGTGCTCTAATTCCCCTTTCCTCATGAAACGGCATGCAAATGCTACTTGTCTTTTCCTAATCTTCCTTATCTATAATCTTCTTGTCTCTGCCTCCATCAAGACTGTGTCGTTTGTTTTCTCTGCTTAGAAACCACATCTCGGCTGCCTCAATCTTGATCTGGCTTTGCTTGTTGACTGTCCACGCCTCACAACCGTATAACATTATCGGTTCTATATAGCATTCAAGAACTCTCTTCCTGATGTTAACTGATAGGCATTGGTGGTAAGAATGCTTTTCATCTTCGAAGCTTCTTGAATGCTGTTTTGGCTTGGCGGATTCTGCTGGCTATTTCTGATGTACATCTGCCTTCATTGTTAGGGAAAGTAAAGCGCCGAAGGAGTGGAGATCGGCATCACTCTCACACAAGGGGCCACGAGAAAAGTTAGGGGCGTCTTACACCTTTGTTCTCAAACGACACTTCAAGGAGTGCGAAAACATTTAATATCATTACCTATTTACTGTTATTTGTTATTTTCCTCCCTTACCTGTTTATTTATCTACATACTCTTTCATTTTGTATGTGTTTTTTCACCACACTTACTTATTTACTTAGTTACGTACTTACTTATCTACTTACCTACTTATTTACTTATTTACTTACATACTTACTTACTTACTTATTTACATACTTACTTACTTGCTTGCTTGCTTACTCACTTACTTACTTACTGACTCACTTACATACCTATCTATGATGAAGAAAAAAATTGTCTTCACCGAGTTGATAGCTGAACATTTGACTTAGGGGGAGGGGATTCTGTCATGTGACACGAGCATATGCAGAATAGCTAGTTGTGTTGTGATTCAGACCTTTAATTGTTTATTTATTTACTTTAAACACATGTTCCTTTCTGAAGTTAGGATGCGCAGATACACATGTCAGTTACATGTAAGCAAGATGATTCCAGTGGTAGGCTAATAAAACACCAGTATAAAATATAGATTAGGTAAAACACAGTCTGGGTAGTACCTCAGGACCTGGCCAGCTCTTGGGTTTATGTGCAGACTTAAAGGCTTGTGCCATGATCACCGTACACATGGCACCTGTGACATTAGTGTTTATGGAATTCGTTCCGAGCGCGGAGACGTCATCTTAAGATACTGAAACTGAAACTTATATTACCTAAAGTTTATTCATATCAGTTACCTGTTGTGGCTTGCTGCTCCACTGTTACAAGAGGAATTTGAACGACATTGGCATTCGATGTCACTCTGAAATATGTGGGGACCAACGTCACTACATGTTAGTATCACGACAACATTAACCTTCATAGCAGTAGTAGCAGCAGCAGCAGCAGCAGCAGTAGTAGTAGTAGTAGTACCACCACCACCACCACCACCAGCAGTAGCAGCAGAAGTGGTAATAATAGAAGTAGTAACAGCAGGAGCAGCAGCAGTAGTAGTAGTAGTAGTAGTAGTAGTAGTAGTAGCAGCAGCAGCAGCAGTAGTAGTAGTAGTGGTAGTAGTAGCAGCAGCAGCAGCAGGAGAAGCAGTAGTAGTAGCAGTAGCAGCAGTAGCAGCAGCAGCAGTAGTAGTAGTAGTAGTGGTAGTAGCAGCAGCAGCAGCAGGAGAAGTAGTAGTAGTAGTAGCAGCAGCAGTAATAGTAATAGTAAAAGTAATAGTACACCATAGTGATAGCAGTAATAGGAGTAGCAGTAGCAGTAGTAGTAGTAGTAGCAGTAGTAGTAGTAGTAGTAGTAGTAGCAGCAGTAATAGTAGTAGTAGTAGTAGCAGTAATAGTAAAAGTAATAGCACACCATAGTGATAGCAGTAATAGGAGTAGCAGCAGTAGCAGTAATAGTAGTAGTAGTAGTAGCAGCAGTAATGATAGTAGTAGTAGCAGCAGCAGCAGTAATAGTAATAATAAAAGTAATAGTACACCATAGTGATAGCAGTAGTAGGAGTAGCAGCAGTAGCAGCAATGGGAACAACAGTAGTAGTAGGAAAGCACTGTTAGTAGTAGGGCTAAGAACAGTAGTAGTAGAAATAGCAGTAGTAAAAGCAGCTGCAGCAGTATTGGTGGTTACAGAAGCAGCAATTTTAGGAAGAGAAGGAGGGGGAATAACAGTAGCAGCAGTAGCAGTAGCAGTAGCAATGGGAGTAGGAGTAGCAGTAGCAACAGCAGAAGTAATAGTAGCAGTAGTAGTATCAATAATTGCGTATCAGTAGCAGTAGTAGTAACAATAATTGCGTTAGTAGTGATCAGGCTAATAGTAGTAGTATTACTTGAAGTGTGGTAAAAACAACACAAAAATAGCACCATAACCACCACCAATCATCGTCATTACAACAACAACAACAACAACAATGATAATAGCAGTAGTAGTAATAATACTTATAATGATGATAATAATAATAATAATAATAATAATAATAATAATAATAATAATAATAATATTAATAATAATAATAATGATAATGATGATGATGATTGTGATGATGATGATGATGATGATGATGATAACAATAATAATAATAATGATAATAATAATCATAATAATAATAATGCACACACATACATACGCATACGCACGCTCTGTGTGAGCATTCGCGCGCGCGCACACATAAAGACACAGATACAGACACACACATACTCTCTCTCTCTCTTTGTGTCTCCCTCTCTGTCTCTCGCTCTCTTTCTCTCTCTGTCTCTTTGTCTCTCTGTCTCTGTCTCTCAATGTCTCTCTCTCTCTCTCTCTCTCTCTCTCTCTTCTGTCTGTCTCTGTCTCTCGTCTCTCTTTCTCTTTCTCTCTCCTGTCTCTCTCTCTCTCTCTCTCTCTCTCTCTCTCTCTTCTTCTGTCTGTCTCTGTCTCTCTGTCTCTCTTTCTCTTTCTCTCCTCCCTGTCTCTCTCTCTCTCTATCTCTTAGTCTGTCTGTCTATCTGTCTTTCTGTCTGTCTTTCTGTCTGTCTGTCTGTCTCTCTGTCTCTGTCTCTCTGTCTCTCTGTCACACACACACATACACACACAAACACACACAAACACACACACAAACACACACACACACACTCACACACTACACACACACAAACACACACACACACACAAACACACACCCACACACACACACACACACACACACACACACACACACTACACATACAACACGCATAGACAGTCAAACGTTCAGCTGGACAATGGAACTCACTGTTCTTGATCTCTGTGCTTTGATACAGTCCTTTCAGCTAAATGGGAAAAAAATCGGTCAATAATCAATCCATCGATCAAGGATCAAGGATCAGAAATGAAAAAAAAAATCAAACAATCAACAATCAATGAAGTCTAAAAACAACAACAACAAACAAACAAACATTAACAGCAACAACATAAAAGAACAACTAACCCAATAAACAAGCAGATTAGTCAAAAATCAGACAGCCAAACTAACAAGCCGGCTAGTCATTTATCCATGTGTTTATTTTGGAATAGATCAGAGGCTGGCTGCCTCCAAACTTAGCCCTCTTTTTTTTACACAGTCCTGCCTCTCTATATTGGATTTGGAAATAGAGCCAATTAACCAACCGTTCCATTGTCATAATGTCATAATGTTGCATGTACATCGTCTGTCGTCTCGTCTTAGATGAACTAACAGATGCTTGAAGAACTAAAACCTCAACAAAATCAAACAACTGAACAACTTAAGCAACAAAACCAACTGAGCAGCCAATAAATTAATCAACCAACCAAGCAACTAATTAACCAACGGACCAGCTAACAAACTAATCAACCAACCAACCGACCGACCGACCAACCAACCAACCAACCAACCAGCCAGCCATGGAAAAGCAAGCAAAACAAACAGACAAACAAACAAAAAAACAATCCCACAAAATAGAATCAGAACGCGTATTTGATACAACGAAACGAGACAGGCGTAAATTTTCAGCCAACTGGCCCTACACATGCGCATGCGCACGAACATACATGTGTCCCCCGCCAACATCCCTCCCCTCCCCTCCTCCCCCCACACACATAAACACAGACACCACCAACCAAGGTTAACCAACTAAGAACTAAAACTTCCACCAACCAACTAACCAGCCAACCAACAAAGTGCCCAACCATTAACTCCACCAAACAACAAACTGACTACTTAACCCACTAAGCAACTGATCAACTTTCATTCCGGACGAGACCACAGAAGAGAAGAGTGGCAAAATGGTTCAGACGTACGCCTGCCAATAACTAAACTCGAGGTTCCAGGGTTCGCTCCCCGTAGAGGCGTCGACTTTTCTCCTCCGTTTGACCAGAAAATCAAACTAAACGTCTAGTCCTTCGAAAGGGGACAAAATTAAAGAAAAAAAAAAAAAAAACGAGAAGGACCCGCGTGCCTCCCGGCTGCGCACGCTAAAGATCCCACAGCAATTGAAACTGTTGCCTTTCTGAAGTCTTGGTAAAAAAGGACTGTGAACATGAATATGAATTTGAATCAACAGAGTGGGGATGCGTGCAGCCCTCGTGCTGCTGGCACCGGGAAAAGTTAAGGTCTCTGCCACCTCACTCTCCTACGACCGCAGGGTTATGGAACCATCTAGGTAGGACTTCAGGACCTGGCCAGGAAGTGGGTTTATATGCCGGCTAAAGGCTTGTGCCGTCATCGTTCTGGATCTTCTCCATCACATGGCACCTGTGACGTTAGTGCATAATTATGGAATTCATTCCGAGCGTGAAGACGTCATTTTGAGAAACTGAAATTGAAACTGAAACTCAACTATCAGTTTCCATATGCACTGATGATGCCACTTATGCCAGGTGATGTATCAGATTTAAACCGACTATGGCGTAAATCCTATACCCGTGCATAAGTCCAACTCGTTGGCAAGGTCCTGGGAAGAAAAACAAAAGCAAAATACCAGTGACGGAAAACTCTTTCGAGTCCCTAAGTATATGGACATGTATTTGGTGATTGTGAAAACTTTGGAAAATTCTTCTTGGACAGAAGGTAAGGAAATACATTTTTCATTATAATTCTTTTGCTTTCTAAAAATAATTCAGTTTTATTATTCACTGCTTTTCACTTTTTTTTATATTTATATGATATCATGTCTAGAATAGTGTAAAAAATCCTGTTTCCACTGGATATAAACTTTCAGCTGTCCTGTTGAATGGATGTGTAATTGTAATCAGTGTATAGAGGATTCAAATACCTTTCAAAAAAAAGTATAGGTTTTATGGACTTTCATTGAGTAGTTTTGTGTCAATTTTTTTTTAATCATTACCTCCGCGATGTAAAATGGCTTGGCAAATGGTAGACTCGGAGCTAAAAAAGGGTGTGGCAGCGAAAGGAGCACAGCAAGAAGACTGAAGTGATGTGATCAGAAAAAGACATGAAATCCCCTCATGCAAAATAACAGCAAACGGCACAACCTTGAGACAATTTGATAACTTAAAATGTCTGGGAACGACCATTTCATCAGACAGCAGATGCACATCAGAAATAGCCAGCAGAATCCGCCAAGCCAAAACAGCATTCAAGAAGATGAAAAGCATTCTTACCAACAAATGCCTATCAATTAACATCACGAAGAGAGTTCTTGAATGTTATGTATATAGAACTGATAATGTTATACGGCTGTGAGGCGTGGACAGCCAACAAACAATGCCAGAACAAGATTGAGGCAGCCAAGATGTGGTTTCTAAGAAGAATGTTGAGAGTTCCATGGACAGTAAAAACAAAACAAACGACACAGTCTTGATGGAGGCAGACAGAAGAAGATCATTGATAAGGAAGATTAGGAAAAGACACGCAACATTGACAGGCCAGTTTATGAGGAAAGGAGGATTGGAGCACCTGGTCACAACAGGAAAGCTGGCGGAAAAGAGAGAACCAGGTAGACCCAGGGAGAAAATATTGGACGGACTTGCAGAGTGGCTGAAGACAGTGAGGGTTGAAGATGAGCTTACGGCAACAAGGGATAGAAACAGATGGAAGGCCATGATCGCCAATGCCATGTGGCAAGGCACTTGATGATGATGACCTATGTTTTAGCAGTGATTTCTGCCTCTAAACCCACGCTCTTTTGCCCCACTGCCCTCCTGTTCTCCCCCATGGGTTTTGTGCATGCTTTGTGCCCTGACTTTTTTGGTGGTTGCTGGGTGATTGTTTTTAGTGAATGGTGAAAGTGTGCGCTTTGGTTTTATTCCTGTGTCAAGATTTGGCGCCTTGTTATCATTATGAATGTTATCGTCATCATCATCATCATCATCATCATCCTCATCATCATCATCATTGTTATTAGTAGTAGTAGTAGTAGTAGTAGTAATAGTAGTAGTAGTAGTAGTAGTAGTAGCAATGACATTAGCATTACTGGTAGTAGTACTCATTGTTAGTAGTATTATTAGTATCATCATCATCATCATCGTCATCATCATCATCATCATCATCATCATCTTCTTCTTCTTCTTTTTCTTCTTCTTCTTCCTCTTCATCATCATCATCATCATCATCATCATCGTCGTCGTCGTCGTCGTCGGCGTCGTCGTCATCATTATTATCATTGTTATTATCATTGTTATTATTATTACTATCATTATTATTATTATTGTTATTATTATAT
>JAPXFY010000029.1:35293265-35298265 GCA_030674185.1 Monoplex corrugatus
TTGTTTAGTCGTTTTATCATTTTATTTACTTATTCATTCATTTATTTATTTATTTATTCATTTATTTATATCTATGTTTTATTTATTATTATTATTATTATTATTACTTTTATTAATATTATTTAGCTTTATTTCGTTTCGTTTTGTTCCAAACGTCTTCCTTCTAACATTCAAACTTGCACTTGAAGTCAAAGTCTTACCATTGTATTTGACGTGAATCCAGAACGCTGCGCTCCCCTGGCGATTGGAAACCAGAACTTGATAGTACCCGGATGAAGCAGCTGACGTCATTTCCTCCACTGTCACAGTACACACGGAAGTATAGGCATTTTGGCCTTTGTCGCATCTCCCTGTGAGAACGACGCCGTGGTAATCAAACTGCGGAACGTTCTCTCTCGTAGAATGGCCAAGAAAGGCAAACCTGACGTCATCAGGGACGGGGTAGGCGATGACATCAAAAGTGACGCTGATGGACTGGTTTTGGTAATGCAAGGAGGGCAGTTGAGTACTGTTTCGTCGGGGTTTGCCTACATGAGTATAAAAAATAAAGAAAACAAACAAACAAACAAAACCGCACATGATTAAATGCACAAGATCATTAATAAAGACGATAGGGAAAAGACAAGCAACATTTATAGGCCATTTTATGAGGAAAGGGGATTTAGAACACCTGGTCACAACAGGAAAAGTTGGAAGGAAAGAGAACACCAGGTAGACCCAGTGAGAAAATATTGGACGGACTTGCAGGGCGGCTGAAGACAGAGAGGGCCGCAGGAAGAAAAGTGGCGGAATGGTTCAGACTTCTACCAACCAACCAACCAACCAAGTGGCTCACCACGAACTCCACTAAACAACAAACTGACTACCTAACCCACTAACCAACTGATCAACTTTCATCCTGGACGAGCCCCCAGAAGAAAAGAGTGGCAGAATGGTTAAGACGTTCGCCTGCCAATAACTGAACGCGATGTTCCAGTGTTCGCTCCCAGTAGAGGCCTCGACTTTTCTCCTCAGTTTGACCGAAAAATCGAACTGATCATCTAGATCCCACAGTCAGGGCATTGTCCAGCTGCCTTGGTATAAAACATTGGCGAGATAGGTTGATTTCCCAGGTTCCATCCCTTGAAGACTAGTTAGCCTTCTTGCCTTTTTGAAGTCTTGCTTCAAAAAAAGTGAATGTGAATATAAATTTGATTCGAGGGAGACGGGATGGGCGCCGCCCTCGTGGTGCTGGCCCCGGGAAAAGCTGAGGTCTCTGCCACCTCACTCCCTTACGACCACAGAGCTATGAAACATCGAGGTAAGACCTCAGGACCTGGCCAGCTCATGGGTTTATGTGCAGGCTTACGGCTTGTGCCGTAATCATTCTGTACTTTCTCTATCACATGGCACCTGTGACGTTAATGCAAAAATATGGCGCAGAGACGTCATCTTGAGAAAGTTAAATTGAAACTAAAGAGAGGGTGGGAGATGTACCTGCAGAGCCAGGGGATAGATTCGTGTGGCGGGCCATGGTCGCAAACGCCCTGTGGAGGGCACATGATGAGGAGGATCATCTCGACTCGGGAATAGTGAAAATTATCAACTCTTACCCCCACCAGGCAAAAACACCCAAGCAGAACCGAACCTCAGACCTTCTGAATAGAAGTTTGACATCTTGCACGATTGATAATACGCCCCTCGGTTGATTAGACTGGTTGGTAAGTTCTTGGCGGGGATGAGCAAGTTGATGGGGCGGTTGATGTGTGGATTGGTTGGTTGGTTGGTTGGCTGATGGGTTGGTTGGTTGGTTGGTTGGCTGATGGGTTGGTTGGTTGGTTGGTTGGCTGATGGGTGGTGGTTTTTGGTTGGTTGGTTGGCTGATGGGTTGGTTGGTTGGTTGGCTGATGGGTTGGTTGGATGGTTGGCTGATGGGTTGGTTGGTTGGTTGGCTGATGGGTTGGTTGGTTGGTTGGCTGATGGGTTGGTTGGTTGGTTGGTTGGTTGGTTGGTTTGGTTTGCTGATGGGTTGGTTGGTTGGTTGGTTGGCTGATGGATTGGTTGGGTGTTGGTTGGTTGTGTTGGCTGATGGGTTGGTTGGTCAAACCACGGTCGGAGGTCGGAAGACGGAATGGTGGTTAGTGTCATGTTTAGTCCGTTGGTTGGCTGGTTGGCTGGCTGGTTGGCTGGCTGGTTGGTTAATTAGTTGGTTGGTTGGTTGGTTGGTAATTATTGGTTGGTTGGTTGTTGGTGTTGGTTGGTTGGTTGGTTTAATTGGTTGGTTGGTTGGTTGGTTGTTGGTTAATTGGTTTTGGTTGGTTGGTTGGTTGGTTGGTTGGTTGTGGTTGGTTAATTGGTTGGTTGGATGGTTGGTTGGTTGGTTGGTTGGTTGGTTGATTAATTGGTTGGTTGGTTGGTTCGTTGTTGGTTGGTTGGTTGGTTGGTTGGTTGGTTGGTTGGTTGGTTGGTTGGTTGGTTGGTTGGTTAATTGGTCGTTAAGATGATTTTCTTTCCAATGCATTGTATGTAATCTCTAATATTTCTAGATGTGAGAAGCCGTGGTTACAAGTATCTAATATAAGAAAGAAGGAAGGAGGGAAAGAAACAAAGAAAGAAAGAAAAAAGAAAGAAAGAAAGAGAAAAAGAAAGAGACAAAGACAGGAAGAAAGAAAGGAAAAAGAAAGAAAGAAAGAAGGAAAGGAAGGAAAGAAGGAAAAAAGAGGAAGAAGGAAAGAAAGAAAAAAAGAAAGAAAGAGAAAAAGAAAGAAGAAAGACAGAAAGAAAGAAAGAAAGAAAAAAGAAAGAAAAAAAAGAAAAGAAAAAAAGAAAGAAAAAAAAGAAGAAAAAAGAAAAAAGAAAGAAAAAAGAAAGAAAGAAAAAGAAAGAAAGAAAAAAAAGAAAGAAAGAAAGAAAAAGAAAGAAAGAGAAAAGAAAGAAAGAAAGAAAGAAAGAGAAAAGAGAGAGAAAAGAGAAAGAAAAGAAAGAGGAAAAAGAAGAGAAGAAAGAAAGAAGAAAAGAGAAAGAAAGAAAGAAAGAAAAGAAGAGAAAAAGAGAGAAAGAAAGAGAAAAAGAAAGAAAGAAAGGAGAAGAAAACAAAGAGAAGAAAAAAAGAAAGAAAAACAGAACAGAACGAAATGAAAGAAAAAAGAAGAAAGGAAAAGAGAAGAGAAGGAAAAAGAAGAGAGAGAGAGAAAGATAGAAAGAGAGAGAGGGAGAGACAGAAAGAAAGAAAGAAGGGAAAGAGGAAAGAAAGAAAGAAAGAAGGAAGAAGTGAAAGACAAACAGAGGAAAGTAAGAAAGAAAGAAAGAAAGAATGACAGGCAGACATACTGACAAAAAGACAGAAAGAAAGAAAAAGAAAAAAAAAAAGAAAGAAGGAAAAAAGAGAGAAAGAAAGGAAAAAAAGAAAGAAGGATTGACGACAGACAGACAGCACAGACAGACAAGACAGACAGACTGTCACTTACAGTTGACGAAGAGCCAAGAAGATACTGTAACAGCAGGACCCATTGAGTTGCTGGCAGTGCAGAAATATTGACCGGCAGACCGACAGCTTGCCTTTGCAATAGCAACAAGAATACTGCATCGCTCACGACATAATATTGATATGTGGATACATGTATAGATAGATGGACCTCTGTGTGTGTGGTGTGTGTGGTGTGTGTGTGTGTGTGTGTGTGTGTGTGTGTGTTGGGGTGTGTCTGTCTGTCTGTCTGTCTGTCTGTCTTCTGTCTCTCTCTGTCTTTGTCTTTGTCTCTTTCTCTCTCTGTCTTTGTCTGTCTCTGTCTCCTCTCTCTCTCTCTCTCTCTCTCTTTGTCTGACTGTCTGTCTCTCTATCTGTCAGTATCTATCTCACTATTTCTCTCTCTCTCTCTCTTTCTTTTTCTCTTTCTTTGTCGCTGTCTCTCTCTCTCTCTGTGTCTCTGTCTTTTTCCCTTTCTTTCACTCTGTCTGTCTGTCTGTGTATATGTGTCTCTGCATCTTTCTCTGTCTCTGTCTGTTTGTCTGTTTGTCTGTAGTCTCTCTCTCTCTCTCTCTTTCTTTCTTTTTCATCTCTCTTCCTTCCCTTTTCTCTCCCCCCCCCCCACTCTGTCTATCTGTCTGTCTGTCTGTCTGTCTCTCTCTCTCTCTCTCTCTCTCTCTCTCTCTTCTCCCTCTCTGTTTCTCTCTTCTTCTTTCTCCCATTTTCTCTCTCTCTCTCTTCCCTTTCTCTCTGTCTCTTTTTCTCTCTCCCCCACCTCTCTCAGTCTCTCCCTTACTCTCTCTCGCTCTCTTTCCCTCCCTCCCTCCCTCCCCCTTCTCTCTCTTTGTCTGTCTGTCTCTGCCTCTGTCTGTCTCTGCCTCTGTCTCTCTATGTCTCTCTGTCTTTCTCTCTCTCTCTCTCTTCTCTCTCTTTCTCTCTCTTTCTCTCTCTCTCTCTCTCTGTTTCTCTCTCTCTCACTCTCGTTGTGTTTACCCACCTCTCTACCCCTTTACACCTGTATGACTACTCCCATTCCATAATTTATCGGTTTCATATTTTCTGGTTTCATCCATAACAAAGACATGCAGACCTAATTTATTTCTAGATCTTCTTGGCTTATTCCCTCCCTCAAATGCTTACTGTTGATGCCTCTTTTCCCATCTTCTTCTTCTTCTTCTTCTTCTTCTTCTTCTTCTTCTTCTTCTTCTTCTTCTTCTTTTCGTCTTTTCTTCTTCTCTTCTTCGTCTTCTTCGTCTTCTCTCTTCTTCTTCTTCTTCTTCTTCTTCTTTTTCGTCTTCTTCTTCTTCTTCTTCGTCTTCTTCGTCTTCTTCTTCTTCTTCTTCTTCTTCTTCGTTCTCTTCGTTTCTTCTCTTCTTCTTCTTCTTCTTCTTCTTCTTCTTCTTCTTCTTCTTCTTCTTCGTCTTCTTCTTTTTCTTTCTTCTCTTCTTCTTTTTCTTCTTCTTCGTTTTCTTTTTCTTCTTCTTCTCATTATTATTATCAGTTATAAAATTATTGTTCTGTTTTTGTTTTAAATCTATGTTTGTACGCGTGTATTGTA
>JAPXFY010000029.1:35300765-35303265 GCA_030674185.1 Monoplex corrugatus
CACACACACACACACACACACACACACACACACACACACACACACACCTATTTTTTAGTATTAGTCAAATAACACCATGTGACATATACAGTAATACTTGACAGTGTCCAGTTCATAACAGCCGCTTAATATTATGTCAGTTAATCACTGGATTAAGTTTACACAAATAGAAAGGATTCATTTGCCTTTCGAGGCGTATGCAATGTCATTGCATGTACACTGTAGATGAAGAAGAGAGTGGGGATGGTGGGAAACACAACTGGGTCCCAAAGATCAGATTAACATCACACAGACACGGGTTGGGATTTGTCTGTGAAAATAGCAGAATAATTCAGTCAAAATCTTTGATTCCTAGTCTCACACTAGACCCAGCAGCAGGGAAGTTTCAGTCTTTTTCTCCTAATTTTTGTATCTGGTGTTTGTTTGGGTTTTTGTTTTGTTTGTTTGTTTGTTTGTAATCTTACGCTTGACAAAGGTCAGTTAGCCGAAAATTTGCACCTGTCGTCTTTTGTTGTATTAAATACGCGTTCTTATTCTTCTTTCGCGTTTTTTTTTTTATTCTGGTTCTGTTCTTGTTCCTGTGTTGTCTGAAACTTACCACAGGCTGTAGATGGCAGGAATAGATGAAGGGACGAGATAAAATCCAGCACTATATTTAGATTAACCATTTGACTCGCGCACTCTGTCCACCAGCATCCTGCAGTATCAACCATGCTAGCAAACCAAACGCTTGACCCTTTGACTCCTTCATCTTATCCATCAGCTTCCTGCAGGAAGGTGGTGGAAAGGGTGAGGGAGTCAAAGTGTTAAATTGGTAATTTTAGCAACAGTCACCAGATCCAGAATCTGTCGGTTGATATCAGTAAAAAAAATACGTAGCCCGCTTGCATGCCTGCAGAAAGCTGGTAGATAAGGTTGGGGAGTCAAAGGGTTAAGTTTTTGTATTGTGGATAGGGTGAGAAAGTCAAAGGGTTAACTTTTTATATTCGGTAGATAGGGTGAGGGATTCAAAAGGTTAATTTTTGCATTTTTTGCATAGGGTGAGAGAATCAAAAGGTTAGATTTTTATATTCGGCGGATAGGGAAAGGGAGTCAAGGGGTTAATCTTTATATTCGTTGGATAGAGTGAGGGAGTCAAAGAGTTAATTTTTGTATTTGATGGATAAGGTGCGTGAGTCAAAGGGTTACATTTTTGTATTTGGTGGATAGGGGAGGGATCCAAAGGTTTACAGTTGTTTGTATTTGGTGGATAGGGCGAGGGATCCAAAGGTTTACAGTTGTTTGTATTTGGTGGATAGGGCGAGGGATCAAAGGTTTACAGTTGTTTGTATTTGGTGGATAGGGTGAGGGATCCAAAGGTTTACAGTTGTTTGTATTTGGTGGATAGGGTGAGGGATCCAAAGGTTTACAGTTGTTTGTATTTGGTGGATAGGGTGAGGGATCCAAAGGTTTACAGTTGTTTGTATTTGGTGGATAGGGTGAGGGATCCAAAGGTTTACAGTTGTTTGTATTTGGTGGATAGGGTGAGGGATCCAAAGGTTTACAGTTGTTTGTATTTGGTGGATAGGGCGAGGGATCCAAAGGTTTACAGTTGTTTGTATTTGGTGGATAGGGCGAGGGATCCAAAGGTTTACAGTTGTTTGTATTTGGTGGATAGGGTGAGGGATCAAAGGTTTACAGTTGTTTGTATTTGGTGGATAGGGGAGGGATCCAAAGGTTTCAGTTGTTTGTATTTGGTGATAGGGTGAGGGATCCAAAGGTTTACATGTTTTGTATTTGGTGGATAGGGTGAGGGATCCAAAGGTTTACAGTTTTTGTATTTGGTGATTAGGGTGAGGATCCAAAGTAAACAGTTGTTTGTATTTGTGGAATAGGGCGAGGGATCCAAAGGTTTTACAGTTGTTTGATTTGGTGGACTTAGGCGAGGGATCCAAGGTTTTACAGTTGTTTTATTTGGTGGATAAGGTTGAGGGATTCAAATTTACAGTTGTTTGTATTTGGTGGATAGGGCGAGGGAGTCAAAGGGTTAGGTTTTGTATTTGGTGGATAGGGCGAGGGAGTCAAAGGGTTAGGTTTTGTATTTTGATAGATAGGATGCGGGAGTCAAAGGGTTAAATGTTTGTATTTGGTGATAGGGTGCGGGAGTCAAAGGGTACACTCACAATTTTAACAACATGAATCAAGCCCGGTATCTCTCAGCTGATATGACTAAAAAAAAAACACTTGCGTGCTTGTAAAATTTAAGATTTGGCGTCAAACCACTATGAATACACGCCGTGAAATACTAAGGTGTTTTCTTATACGTGTATTGACGCTCTCGTCAGTCTGTCCCTTTGCCATCGAAGTCCGTCCAGTTTTATGTTTATACTGTCAGTGGTCCTTAAATTAAAGGCTTTGTGTATAGTTTTTTCTGAACTAATGTTTCAGATACTGGATTCATTTTAAATAATTCTTCTTTCTCCTCTAGACAATGAAGTACGAACCTTTGCCATATTTCTCT
>JAPXFY010000029.1:35308265-35310765 GCA_030674185.1 Monoplex corrugatus
AATGGTGCCTTTATAAGTTCCGAAATTACTCTTTTTTGACCACAAGTCTGGTCATCAAGGCATCACTCCCATAAGAGCCAGGATCTTTGCGCATTACTCGGGCATGAAACCCCTCGTACAGCTTATCCAATATGGCGGCCTTCTCCTCATCACTGCGCATGTCCGACAGAGCGCTACGGAAGGTAGACTGGCCCCATACCCGTTTGCGTTGACCACGTTGTCAGCAAAGCGTCTTTTGCTCTCTTCTTTGTTTTCGCCTGTAACACAGACATCATCATCATGTCACCATTTTGAACGAAACAAAACAAATTAAAAACAAAAAAGAAGAGAGATATAATGGAAGCCAAAACAAGTGTGACTGTCTGCGTGCAAGCAAACAGGGAACCAGAAAAAACACGAAAAAAGACTAAGAACGCGTATTTAATACAAGACAAGACAGGCGCAATTTTCGACCAACTGGCCTTTGTCAAGCGTAATTTCACAAACAAACAAACACCAGATACAAACATTAGGAAAGAAAGACCGAAACTTTCCTGCTGCTCCGTCCTGTGTGAGAAAAGGAGTAATCTGACTAAAATGACATCACAATGTGTTTTTGAGTAATATAATGTCAGAGCAGAAGTAAGATGAATTCTTCAATTTGACATATGATGTCAGAGCGGAAGTGAGATGAATTCTGCGATTTGAAAAGTGGTCATGCCGTATTTATATTGTTTTACCCTGAAGAGGGTCCAGGGCTAAAATTAAAAATATGATACACTAGCTAAGAGTAGTGTTTGGAGTGTAAAGGATCCTACTATTAAATAATGCATAAGAGAAAATATAAGCATATGATTGAGTGAATGGAAAAATATACAATAAAGAAGTATGGCTGATGTGAATGGATCGTGCCTAGTGCAACGAATCCGGTCTGACTATGGAATAGGAAGAAACATCCTAAACCAACAGCCAAGGGGTTGAAAGGAAAACCGGAGTCCCCGGGGAAAAAAACCCTTAGTCAGACGCGACTGGGACTGTCTGGTGAAAGGAGAATTAAAACAATTTGAATAAAAAAATTACTACATATAATGAAATAAAATAAAAATGAAAATAAAGAATAAAAAAGGCATATGTGCAGCCGCAAAACCAAGGCCTCACTGAGATGGGAAAATGGTGATAATATGGTCTATTTCAGTAAATCATCGTCGAGGTAAAACATACATGGACTCAAAGGCACACCAAAAGAAGATTGTATGGATAAAATCATCTAAGCAGTATAAACATAAATCAGACATGAAGGACAAGGAAGTTAATATATACATTTGAGCGAATACACAGGCATATACATACACACCAAGGTAAAAGTACATGCTCAAAGATCCATGTCTAGATAAAAGTACATGAAGTGGCATGATACTGAATTCAGTTGAGGAAATCTTTTTGGTTTGTCATTGAGGCCATGTGGCTTACGTGTTCCAAGTTTAACTATGAGATGGGATTTTCTGTCTTTCCTGTCTATGGTGCTGTTACTGTACAGAAGCCACAGACCTTTCACTCGGACGTTGTTGATTGAGTGGGCCGACTGGCTGAAATGATTCCAGATAATTTTATCGCTTTGATGTCGGATGTCAGCCAAGTGTTCTTTGAAACGTGTATCAAGGGTACGTCCAGTTTCACCAATGTACTGTTGAAAACATTTAGAGGAGCTGATCAAGTAGGCAATGTTATAGGTTTGACAGTTAAAATATTTTTTAATTGTCATATGAGATTTGGGGCCTCTGACTGTGGTTTATGAGCACACGAAAGGACTTGTCTTGCATTTAGGCTTGTTACATGGAGAGGTTTTTGGAGGTTGGCTGGCTTGTTTTCTGAGTTTTGAACAGACCAGCATGTCACAGAGGTTCGTGTCTCTTTTGTAGACAATAAGAGGAAGATAGTCAAAGATTTCAGCCAATGTGGGACTGGATTGTAGAATGCCCCAGTTGGACAAGATGTTTTTATGTGTGATGTCCGGTACATCAAATCATGTGGGGGGAAAACAGCGGTAAACAACAACGGTTTATAATGATAAAAACATATTTACCTTTCTTCTGGCTTTCGAGCCAGCGAGTTTTGTGGGCACAGGCAATCAAAGCTTGATCCAGATGAACCAGAGACAAACCAGCCTGTCGAACAGCAGAAGGGTCTCTGTCAAAAGGTGACCGCATCTCCTTGGCTGTCCGAAAGGTCGCTTTGAACATGCATCTACGCCATTCCTCCTATAAAACACAAACACAAACGCAACTGCAAAGAAAAGTATTCAACATAATCGAACAATCCCATATCCACTCAGCCCAATAATTCTGCCTGAGATGGCCTGGCCGACTTCTAGAGCCTGGGGAAATCCTGATGCTTTGGCAACATCTTAAGAGAGAAACAAAAACAAAACAAAAAAAGTATGTGTGGGAGTTGGGGGGGGGGCCCGGGGGGGGGGAGGGGAGGGAACTATGAAACATGAAGTAGACACAACAGGAACGATAAA
>JAPXFY010000029.1:35315765-35325765 GCA_030674185.1 Monoplex corrugatus
AGCACTTCCAAATCTACAAAAGAGAAGAGATTCTAGACAGATGTATTCAAAACATACAAAGAATTATTTTTCAAAGTTGAACCTGAAGAGGTATATGGCATTCTATACAAACCTGTATTTCTTATGAACGAATAAAAGTGAACAAGAGGATTACATCATATCTTTAATGGGCAAGGAAAGGAATCAACCCTAAAGCAGATTTTGGAAAAAGGATGGTAGTAATTTGTCACAAATAGAATTTAGCGTAAATTCTGATAAGAATCTAGACTTGCATATCAAATTGTAAATCTGCAACCAAGAATCTTATACAAAAATCAAAAACAAAAACAAAAAAAAGAAAAAGAAAAAGAACTACTACTCGCAGATATAATGAATGAAGTTCCCGCGTAGTTTTACAGACACTGTACTCAAACACAAAGGTACTACTTTTTTCTGTAACCCTTTCGATAATAGCAGCCAAAAGCCTACACACTGCATAAATAGGATATTAAACTCAATAATGCAACAGACTGATTTAAAGTCTGAATTGTTTGTGGAATCATTGCAAAAAGTATAATCTTAAAAGAAGTGAAAATGTAACCAACGACAAATGTATATTCTGTGAAGAAATTTACTCTTAGGCGGTATTTTACTGGGACGATCAGTGTGGGCTTCCCGTGAAAGATTTTTGTCCTTGTATACGCAAAGAACGCGGTGTACAAAATCCTGCTCCATATTTATACCGTCTTAAGTTAATTGAAGATGTAGTTTTGGGAGTTGGTGTTTTGGGTGAGTTGTTATTATCAATGGTTTTGTTTTTTGAAGGACTGACCTGCATGTGTTTGCGTTACACCATTCTGACACTTGATTTATACGTAGCTGTTATCTTTCTTGGATTTCAGATATCTTGTTTCTCGTATATGTTTAGAGTGGTGCTGTCAGCAAGCATATAAAATAACACATTCACTTTGATGTTATCTGAAAGAATAAGTCATTGATATAGATACAAAACATGATACTACCGAGAAATGAACCTTGTGGTACACCAAACAATACCCTTGCTTCAGAAAATAATCTACCATGAGCATGTACACGTTGTACCCTTTCCTTAAGATAAGACTGGAAGCAACGAAGGACATGGGGGTTCATTTAGACAGACATTGAGTTTTGAAAAGGGTGTTATGGTCAATGAGATCAGACGCTTTCTTCAAATCTTTTTTTTTTCAATTTCTTTCATTTATGGTTAATAACCACACTTTTGTCATATATGAAGGAGTGGTGTCGCGTGAATGGTGTTGACAAAATCGTGACTGAGGTGGGTTATTGATCTTCCATAAATTTCATCACATATTTGTGAATAAGTGTTTCACGTGTTTTAGAGAGAGGGAGGATGGAGAGAGAGGGGAGATACAGAGAGAAAGAGAAGGAGGGAGGGAGAGAAAGGGAGAGAGACAGAGAGAGAGACACAGAGAGGAGGAAGAGAGAGAGGGAGAAGTAGAGAGAGAGAGAGAGAGAGAGAGGGAGAAGTAGAGAGAGAGAGAGAGACAGAGAGAGGGAGAGGTAGAGAGAGAGAGAGAGAGAGAACGACAGAGAACGACAGAGAGAGAGAGATAGAGAGAGAGAGAGAGAGAGGACAGAGACAGAGAGAGAGAGAGAATGACAGAGAGACAGACAAACAGACATAGACAGAGAGACAGAGCCATAGACAGAAAGACAGAGATAGACAGAGACAGAGATAGAGACAGCGACAGACAGACAAACAGGCAGGTAGGCAGGCAGGCAGACAGACAGACAGACAAGTAGACAGACAGAGACAGACAGACAGAGAGACCTTTACCTCAGTGATTATTTTTTCCCTTTTCAGTTCTTTCCAAGAAGCATCCACGTCACTATGTACATCAATGTGTCCTTTTATTTGAACCTCTGCTGTCTTTTCCTCTCCCTTGAAGAGAACTACAGTTGGGTAGTTTTCCCCGGAAACTCCGTCAAGGATGCAGCTAAAGTTTGCAGTCACGAGTAGTCCCCCTGAAACGGAAACGATAGAGCGCAACAACATGATAATACTATGATAATGATAACAACAACAAAAACTACACCACTACTACTACTACTACTGCTGCTGCTGCTATTATTAGTACTATTATTTCTACTACTACTATTATTACTATTACTGCTTTCATTACTACTGTTAATATCATTGGTACCATTACTGCTGCTGCTGCTGTTACTACTACTACTACTACCGCAACTACTACTAGTGCTACCACTACTACTACTACTACTATTACCACCACCACCACCACTACTACCACCACATGTACCCGATTACCAGTCTTAAGAGAAAGTACGAGGTAAATGGACCAGCAAGACAGAAAAATGATAGGAAGAAATGACAGGAACAAAGCAGAAAAAGAGAGAAAAAAAAGAATGACAGAAAAGAGGGAATTTCCAGCAAAGATTTTCTAGGTGTGGATACTGTTTATGCTGAAACAGCCCAAGGCGTCTGCAGGGGGGGAAAGCGTGTAAGCCGTCAGAATTCCATTCAGAAGTTCTGGAGTTCAATTATGGCTGAGTATCTCTCATCAGGTGCCAGAAAAAACACAAACAAATTAGGAGAAAAAAGAATGAAGTTTCCCATTCTTTTTTCTCCTAATTTTTGTATCTGGTGTTTGTTTGTTTGTGATCTTACGCTTGACAAAGGCCAGTTGGCCAAAAATTTGCGCCTGTCTTGTCTTGTATTAAACGCGCCCTCTTATTCCTGTTTCCTTTTTTCCCCCTGGTTCATGTATGGTTTAACGCGGGCAGTCCCACTTGTTTTGGATATCGTCAGGTGGTTACGGTGCTTTTTTTTTGTTTTTGTCTTTTCTCCCAAGTCCACATGAAAGCAAATCTAATAATGCTTAAATCGCTTTGTACAATATTTAAAATTTTATTTTTTATTTATATAGCGCAAAATCTTGATAAAATCAAATCTAAGCGCTAAAACAGACACACACGCACGCACGCACACACACGCACGCCCGCACGCACACACACACACACACACACACACACACACACACACACACACACACACACACACGCACACACACACACACGCACACGCACACGCACACGGCTGTAAATGGGGAGAAAGAATAAAAGCAATGGAAAATTATAGAGAGCATATTATATACAATTATATATTACAATGTGATTCCCCTCCGAGTGGAGACAGGCTGCAGAGGGGATTGAGTGAGGTCAGGATTTTATGCAGAGGAGAAAAGGTGAGTTTCGAGAGCGGACTTGAAGGAGACAAAAGTAGGTTGCTGACGGACTGAGAGAGGAAGTTTGTTCCAGGAAAGTGGACCAGAAACAGAGAAGGCTCGTGGACCATAGGTATTGAGCTTAGTGCGCATAACATAAACAGAACAGCAAGCACGCACGTTAGCGTAACCCTTTGACTCCCGCATCTTGTCCACCAGCATCCTGCATTGCCAACCTTACCCTGTCCATAAGTTTTCTGCAGGAAGCTGGTGAATAGGTTGAGAGAATCAAAGAGTTAAGTTTTTGTGCAGTTGGTGGAGAGGATACGGGAGTCCAAGGGTTAAAGACCCTATTGAAAAGATCATGTCTTTAGGTGTCATCTTACATTCTTTGTCGTCTCTTTAGACATGTCACGACCCTGTTAAATGTGTGGAGAGACTGAGTAGAAGAGTTTCCAAGTAAAGAGGACGCAGTTTTCTCAAGAAGGCCACAAATGCCATGCGACAGAATAGAACCCAAATTGTTATGGCATTTGACTTAAGCCTGCGCATAAATCTACGCACAATGGTACACACTGAGGTTTCTTTGAATTATTGTTTTCTTTTCTGTCTCAACTGAATAATCTGCTCCATCTCAGAGACGCTGATCCCCACGCTGCTCATTTCAGGTTCACGACATACCACCAATCCCATGTCCATGCAGTCGAAATCCTCGTGCTATGAAGCTGATGGGAGCCCTAAGGCCACCCACCAGAGTAGACCCTGCACTTAAACTGGATCACTTCGGTGGAGTTCATCAGTGCCTTTGTTTTTATTTTTAAAGGATCATTGCACTTATCGACTATGCGGATGCGTCATTAAGAGAGCTGCCCAAATTTTTTGACCAACACAGCAGGTTGTGTGTCTCTAGGGCCTGGTTGATGCCAGAATATGGCATGATAGTAAGCTTAATGCCACACAGATGAAGGAAACAGAACATGACGTGGGAAAAAGAATGACGAAAATGAAAATAAAAATAGCTGAAAAACAAAACAAAACAAAACACAGAATAAGTAAAGGACCAAAAAACAAAAAAAACAACAAAAAAAACAAAACAAAAAAAATAGTACGACTTTAACAGAATCAACAGTGAGAAAGAAAATGAGCAAAACAAAACGAACAAAAGCAAACACTTAATACAAACCTTAACAACAGATAAAAAAGTGTTACTGGTTTCTGTTCAACATTGATATCGCAATGAAGATACGGAAACCGATTTCCACTATCAAAAAATAAAGCTACTAACCTGGTTTCAGTTCCTGAGCTCTGAGCAGCAGAAATTTGGTCAAGTCTCTTTCACCCTCCACACTCAGCATTTCACGTTCCTTCTTCGTGGCCAGTGTGTCAAGCACACAGTCCTTGAAGGTTGTGTTTCTGGTTGAACAGTCAAGCAGATTGGGGTTTTCTTTTCTGTCCACTGCCTAAGCCACCACAGCTGATGGGACAACTTTCCTACTATGCTATGAGGATGGTGATGTTAATCATAATTCCGTGGATTCCCTTCAAGATTGTGACTGCTTGACAAGACTGTATTCTACGCTTCTTTTTCCTGGTACATCCTGGAATAAACCAGATCTTGGAAATATAGGCAACTGCAATGTGGGTCAGGGTATTTGAGCAACATGCTCAATCATGAGGCGTCCTTAACGTGGATGAGACTCGACGAGCCTATAGCACGCTCTACGTTTGTTAAAACCTGGTTGGAGCTAAGCTATCCCATTATGATGTTAACCCTTTGGTTCCTGCACCCTATCCACCAAATGCAAAAAACAACTTTATGACTCCCTCACCCTATCCACCAGCTTCCTACAGGGTGCTGGTGGGGATAGGGTGAAGGAGTCAAAGGGTTACGAATTGCTTCGGTAGCATGGTTGACAATGCCGGATGTTGCTGGACAGGGTGCGGGAATCATGGGTCAACAGGACAGGACCAAAAGTGTTTGGCTATACGATCTTGCAGTTTTCGGTCCATTACACTAACCACTACACTAAGATAACTTGGTGTTATTGTTGTTTGAAGCCCAGCCGACTGCGCAGAGCCATATCAGGGCTATAATAGCTTCAAAACATACAAAACTTCAACAGGAAAAAAAAAGAAAAAGAAAAGAGAATTAAGTACACATATCAATGCATTCGCGCACATAATCTAAGGACATGTCCCTGGCGTTGACCACTTCGTCCAATTTATCACACAGGGGATTTAAAAAACATACCTGAATACAACGATAAGCATACCTAACGACACCATAACATACATAAAAACAGGCATAAATTAGCTGAGATTGCTTCCGCATATCTCACCTCCCTAGAGCCGAAAATGCACTTAATAAAGGTAGGCCTACCCAATTATCAATCCTAAGACTTTATCGAACACATACAGGTGAATGGACCATTAAGACAGAAAATAATAGGGAAAAAATGACAGAAAGCAAAGGAAGAAGGCATAAACAAAGAGGGTGACTGAAAAGAGGAAATTTCTAGCACAGAATTTCCAGAAGGCGGGGATACTGTTTATACTGAAAGAGGCCCCGGCATCCCCAAGGGTGTGGTATGAAACGTGAACTGCACTGTATTCACACAACATGAATAACAGCCAGGATACCTTCTAGTCTCGTCCTTTGAGTCTCCAAAAGGACAAGAGTCACATCCAAACAAGTTTACAACTAGAAAAAAATAGCGTTCAGAAATAACTTTGTTCTGAGGCCGTTCATACGGAAGTGGCTGAAAGGGTATAAGGGAGTCAACTATCATAATAGGACGTTTCTTTCTCTATTATGAGTTATGTATCTATAACCGTGTTTCTGTGTGGGAGATGTATAGAAATAAATAAAATGAAATTGAGTGTATTATTCAACGATACAGATATAAGTACAAAAAGCCAAATTACTAGTACTTGTTTCCATCATCTCATGTCACTTACAGTGAATAAACTTAAATGAAAGATACTGTGCTGTGAATCTTTACATGAAGAATTGACCATTTTGATAAACAAACAAAAATGATTATATAACTGATGACGGTTTTCAGCATTAGCTTGAAATTTCAACGATGAATAATAGTAACAATACTTTGTAATTAGATAAAATAGTATGTGAATTACAATGTTCATGCATTCAATCAACTTTAGTGTTGTTTGTTGATCTAGTTTTAGCGTACAAAAATATATGGTTGTAGATATCTCAAACAGCAAAATAAACACCTAAACATTCTCTTTTACAGAAGCAGCATTTGTTCTTTATGACACAAAAATGGGAAATGATAGACTGGAAAGCCATGCACCTAAAATTGAGAAAAATGCAAATAATAAATAAATTAATAGATAGATAAATAAATGAATAAATAAATAGATGAATAAATACATGAATAAATAAGTGAATAAAGTATACCAGACAAACAAATAAGCAATTGAAACAAAACAAACAAACAATTAAATACATAAACAAGCAAACAATCAAATAGATAAATAAATAAATGAATAAATAAATTCATAGATAAATAATCAAATAAATAAATGAATGTAAAAAATGAATGAATAAAAAAGAAACAAACAAATACATGAATAAATGAATACATAAATAAATGAATGAATAAACAAACAAACAAACAAATAAATAAATAATAAATAAATGATCACAATACATGAACAGATGAATAAATACATAAATAAATAAGTGAATGAAAAACAAACCAGAAGAAAATAAATAAATAAATAAATAAACACATAAATGAATAAATAAACAAACGACATAAGTAACTCACTTAAATTCCAGCCAGTTCAAGGCCAGACTGCTAAGAATGACATCACATGCGCCATCGGGTACGCAACGTTTGTAGAAGTTGATGCTGGTGGCAAAGGGAAACACGTTGTTGAATCTGGACATGTAACTGGTACTGTCTGGAGAACAGAGGGAGACCTCTGTCATGGTTTGACAGCAAACATGTTTGTGTGATCTAATAGTATAACGCCAACGTGCATTTATTATCTGTAAGTATGATGAGCCAGAGTTCAAAGTTCGTGATGAATAAAAGTTACATTTTACTTCCCAGAATCTTTGAGTTTTAAGGAGAAAGATGATGGAGATCTCGGTCAATTTCAGCCAGCTTTCTGAAGAAAGATCTCATTCTCCTCGCTTTTATTTTCTTACTGTTATTGTTACTTTTGTTTAAGGCCCAGCCAACTGCGTAGATCCCTATCAGGGCTATAACTGTTTGAAAACATACACACTATAATTTAACAGGGAAAAAAAGCACCTGAAAATTAAGTACACATATCAATGCATTCGCACGCATACATTAAGGACATGTCCCTGGTGCTGACCACTCCGTCCAATTTATCACACAAGGGATTTAAAAAACATACATGAATACACATTTTAACGTAAGTCGCGACACTAAAACATCTATAAACACAGGCCTAAGTTATCTGAAATTGCTTCTGCATATCTCATTTCTCTCGAGCTAAATATGCACTTAATATGTGTACCCTTTTAACAATCCTAAGAGAAAGTCGTTAAGACTTTATTGAACACATACAGGTGGATGGACCAGTAAGGCAGAAGATGATAGGAAGAAATGACAGAAAGCTAAAAAGGAAGAAAAAAACAGAGAGTGACAGAAAAGAGGACATTTCTTGCATAGAATTTCCTGAAGGAGGAGATACTATTTATAATGAAAGAGCCCCCGGCATCTCCACGGGGGATTTTACTTTCTTCATACTTTTTAACTTCGTTTTCATGAGAAGGAAAGAGAACACCAGGTAGACCCAGGGAGAAAATATTGACGGACTTGCAGGGAGGCTGAGGACAGAGAATGTGGAAGATGTATGCTTGTGAAATACAAATGTGGAAGATGTGTATGCTTGTGAAATACAAATGTGGAAGATGTGTATGCTTGTGAAATACAAATGTGGAAGATGTGTATGCTTGTGAAATACAAATGTGGAAGATGTGTATGCTTGTGAAATACAAATGTGGAAGATGTGTATGCTTGTGAAATACAAATGTGGAAGATGTGTATGCTTGTGAAATACAAATGTGGAAGATGTGTATGCTTGTGAAATACAAATGTGGAAGATGTGTATGCTTGTGAAATACAAATGTGGAAGATGTGTATGCTTGTGAAATACAAATGTGGAAGATGTGTATGCTTGTGAAATGCAGACTACCACTGCGGATTTGGAAGGACGAGTCCAAACCGTGGAAATGAGACGTCATCACAAACGAATAATTGCGCTAAACAATCAAGCAGCGTACTGGACCATATAAAGATCTGCTGACTACGATTAAAAAAAAAAAAAACCGTTGGTCATCCCCGTGGGTATGCCGGGGGGTCTTTCAGTATAAATAGTATCCCCACCTTCTGGACATTCCGTGCTAGATATTGCCTCTTTTCTGTCACTCTCTTTGTTTCTGCCTTGTTCCTTTGCTTTCCGCCATTTTTTTCTTATAATTTTCTGCCTTGATGGCCCTTTCACCTGTATGTGTTCGATAAAGTTTTATTTACTTTCTCTTAGGATTGATACTGGGGTACATGTATTAAGTGCATTTTTGGCTCTAGGGGGGTGAGATATGCAGAAGCAATTTTCGGTAATTTAGGCCAGGTTTTGTATCTGTTTTGGTATGCTTAAATTCATATTCAGTTTTTTTTTAAATTCCCTGTGCGATAATTAAAGGACATACACCACTCATCACACATACTTGAAGCCACACCGAGGAAGACGTGGCAATTTCAACGTCTTATACAGTTTCCAGTCTCCTTATGACAATATTCCAGCCGTTGGGCGAAAAAGAATTCCTCTATTTGAAAGAAAGAGAGAGAGAGAGAGAGAACGAAATCAATCACACACCACTCACCACACAGTCTGTTAAACAGGCTGTTAAAATCATTCTTCTCTTGATCCTCATAGATGATCTGGATAGCTAGGTCGTCCCCGTGTTTCTTGCGTAAATGATCTGTTAACAGATGGTAGAACTAAATACAGTAAGATTGAAACAAAAAAACATAATGTCAATGTATATCTTAAAATGAATTGAGGGACGCTCTCTCTCTCTCTCTCTCTCTCTCTCTCCTCTCTCTCTCTCTCTCTCTCTCTCTCTCTCTTTCTCTCTAACTTTTACCGTTGGAAAATAAACCATCATTGTCGTTGTCATTGTCTCTCTCTCTCTCTCTCTCTCTCTCTCTCTCTCTCTTCCCCCCTCTCTCGCTCCCCCCCCCCTCTCTGTTAGTAAAGAAAGCAGAAGGTATCTCAAGTAAGTTAGATTACAGCAGACATTGCTAAACATCACCAAAGTGACACGTTGGCAGTGCAGCGTTTCCTGTGGTGTGTAGCCTCAAGGCGGTTCGATGTAGATGGATCCTGTGTGCATCCTGCTGGTGCTTACACTGCAGTGGGAACTAACCTTGGCTCAAAGGTGTTCAGAACAGCAGGAAGGGGCAGTGTGGAGCTGTTGAATTCAGAATGTGCAGGAGGAGGTCCTCACAGGTCCCAGACACAGGTTGGTACAGACCACTGTTATAGACGGAGAGAGCTTACTGCATGACCAGTGGCACGTTCTCCATATCACTGGGAGCAGGCTCCTGTTCTGAAAACATCTACCCAGCAACACGATTCCTTCGTCCTTAAGGACAGAATGGTGCCAGCTGATTGGCATTCCCATGGCATGGCTTATATTGGGTAGTTCAAAGGACGTCAATAAGACTACTCCTACTAGTCCTGCTACTCTACTACTATTCTACTAC
>JAPXFY010000029.1:35328265-35330765 GCA_030674185.1 Monoplex corrugatus
ACACACACACACACACACACACACACACACACACACACACACACACACACACACACACACACACACACACACACACACACACACCAAGGAAAAAGTCCAGAAGATGGAACAAATACACTATAGACGATGACAAGGGCGACAACTCACCAATCATGCTGTCAATCAGGGGCATTGAAGAGTAGCCGTCATTAGCACCGTAGTCAGCTATGGTGAACACACCGTCCTTCTTCACTGGTACTGTGTCTATAATAATAACAATAATAATGATATTAATAATAATAATGAGACATGATGATGATTATGATGATGATCATGATGATGATGACGATGATGATGATGATGATGACGACGACGACGGCGATGTTGATCATAGCAATAATCACAACAGCAATAATAATAACATCAACAGCAACAATGATGATATACTACTACTAACTAACTACCTACCTACCTACCTACCTACCAACCTACCTACCTACCTATCTACCTACCTACCTACCTACCTACCTAACTAACTAACTGAAAAAAGAAAGAAAGAAAGAAAGAAAGAAAGAAAGAAAGAAAGAAGAAAGGAAAGAAAGAAACAAACAAACAAAGAAAGAAAAGCAAGGAAAACAAACAACATGACATTTTATACACAAATTCAAAACAGTTAACTACGGAACTACACACAATAGTTCATCCAGTATACTAGTTCAATTCCCGCCATGGTAATGACCGCAGTATACGATTTTATACAATCTGTCTTTTACATATATATGACAAAAATGCAACCATATTTTCATGATTTCCCTCAGGTCTTTCTCGTCAAAGGTATGATGAAATTCTTTGGTGAGATCCACAAACACCGTACATGTATGTCGCTCAATCAGTCTTTTCATTGACTCGAATACCAACGTGGCTAGGAGACTAGTCAAAAACGGTATGGAAACCTTCTGCTGTAATAGAGGAAAAGGAGTTTAACGAATTTCAGAAACTCTAGATATGGCCAACAATTGCCTGATGATTTTCCAGGCTATTTTTTCTTTGGTGTTTGGCATGTTTGCTTGGAGCAGAATCCTATCCAAGACTAGCGTTTACTTCTTTTTTAAAAAAAAAACCATCTGGATTTTGTTTCGAGTTTTTGATGAGCTCGAACATTGTCCGCTGATGTTATTTGGGAGGTGTGATGCTGAGCTCTCTTGCGATCTTGTTTTATTTGGTTACATTCAGAATTAATCTCTGTGTTTTAGGCATTTGTGGTTTCTTTCATGATATAGGAATTGCTATTCAGGCATACTTGACGTTAACATGTATGGAAGTGTCTTTTAAATCGTAACTTTGCAGAACTTTGCCTTTATCTTTTTTTTTCGTCTTTGGATAATCATAGCGAATAAATCCCAGTTAGCTTTGTGGACATTCAAGCGTTCCGGTAAGGATTGCATGTTCCAAGTTTGTATTTTGTCAAGACAACTGGAAAGTGGTCACTTTTATGGATATCATCTGAAAAGCGTTCTTACCAACAAATATTCATCAATTAACATCAGGAAAAGAGTTATTGAATGTTATATAGAACGATATTGTTCTGCGGTTGTGAAGCGTGGATAGTCAACACACAAAGCCAGAACAAGATTGAGGCAGCCGAAATGTGGTTTCTAAGAAGAATGTTGAGACAGTTCCATGGACAGCAAAGAAAACAAACGAGACATTCTTGATGGAGGCAGACACAAGACGATCATTGACAAAGAAAATAGGAAAAGACAAGCGACATTTATAGGACATTTTATGAGGGAAGGGGAATTAGAGCACCTGGTCACAACAGGAAAGCTGGAAGGAAAGAGAACACCCGGTAGACCCAGGGAGAAAATGTTGAACGGACTTGCAGGGTGGCTGAGGACAAAGAATTGGAAGATGTATGTGCAACGACAAAGGATAGATGCATATGGAGGGCCATGATCGCCAACGCCATGCGGTAGGGTACATGAAGAAAAGAAAGAGAAGAAGAATGATGATGATGATGATGATGATGATGATGATGATGACGATGATGATGATGATGACGATGATAATGATGGATCTCCATCAAGAACCCTGCAGTCATAGTCCAAGACCAATGAAGCATCACATATCGATACATCCAAACACGGAAGTGTACCATTTGCAGGGTGAATATAGATAAGTGACCGGTCATTTAAACAGCATGTCTAACTCTGAGAAGGTATTCCCAGTAAGAGACCTCGGGCTGAAGTATCCGCACTACCCAAACGTGGGGATTGGGCACTGAAATCGACCAAAAGCAGAAAAGGTCCTCGGAAGATCTCAGTGAAGTAAATCAGTTGTTCTTTTGTGACGGGGACAGACGGAGATACATAGAACAGATGGGTGTGATTATATGTAGAGATACCTGTGCTACTATTGTTTCCAAAGACGTGTACACACAAATAGGGCCACAGAAAACAGACCTGTGCGGGAGCAAAGACGCTCCATCTGTTATTCCTCCGTCCTTGGGTTCTGTCAGTTT
>JAPXFY010000029.1:35335765-35373318 GCA_030674185.1 Monoplex corrugatus
CACACACACACACACACACGTACATGCACGCACGCACAAACGTGTTACAGCTGCACAATGTGCACGTGGAATTGCTTGTCCGTCACGTGAATTCATATCATCCATGAGTTTGAATTTTGAGCTGTTGGACTTTCAAACTTCAATCACATTTGAGCTAAGCCATGACTAGTGCCAGCAGTAAAAAGAAACCAGTGCTGTTATTTACTTACTTATTATTCACTCATTTGTGTTTATTCACTGGACCATTTAGAAGTGTCAACGGGTGGTTGAAAAGGCCCTATGTGGAAATCAAATCAGCTAATACATCAGCTCTGTGAACGTTGGACAGGGTAAGTATCTCTCTGTAAACGCATTTTCGACTTGCAAGATTAATGGCGGGCATGCTTTTTTAACTGTTGTCTTTTTATTTTAACTGGGTGTCATTTTTAACGTGGTGTTACCCTGATATGGCTCTAGTAGTCGGCTGGGCGATAGACAATATGAACCTGAACCTGAAAGAAATGTTATGTATCTTCTTTCGTAGTACGTTATAACCCTGATGTCTGATTTTTACACAGGCAGTTGGCTCTGTTGATAGGTCTGTCGACTCAATATCTAGTGTCTCGAGTTCAAACCCGGTGGACAACTTAAAAACTGGCACATTCATTGCTCATCTTAATGTTTCAGTAACACTTCTGTATCTGAGTATCTGCAGGATACGTCGCTGCCACCAAGGTTTATGGCATTATCATGACGGGTTGGGTGTGCGCAGCTTAGCAAGTTCGCTGCTTGGATGTTATTAGTGTTTTAAATCTTTCAAGAGTTGGAGCTCTCACGGTGTTTTCTTCTAGATGGTTCCAGTCTCTTACGGTGCTAACAAAAAAGGACTGTTTGAACTGCTCTGTCTGGCATCTGACTTGGAATGTTCTATGGCGCTAAATTAGTGTTTCTCAAGGAGGCCTACCTACCTCCTCCCCCCACCCCCCTTGTGGGAATGCCGGGGCCTCTTTCAGTATAAATAGTATCCCCACTTCTGGAAATTCTGTGCTAGAAATTGCCTCTTTTCTGTCACTCTTTGTTTCTGCCTTGTTCCTTTGCTCTGTGTCAGTTCTACCTATCATTTTCTGCCTTAATGGTCCATTCATCTGTATGTGTTTCATTCATTCAGTTTTTCAAGATGACGTCTCCGCGCTCGGAACGAATTCCATATGCGCTAAAGTCACAGGTGCCACGTGTATGGCGCACCATCCATAGTCGACGTCGACTGACGGAGGCATACCACTACTAAACCCTTCTCATAGGCGAGATCTTGAGGTTTTCTACCTAACTTAAGAAAAAAAATCTGGCGAAGATTTGAACCCCAGTCCTGCTTAACGGGCGGTGATATTGACAAGTAAACTACCGAGGATTACAGAGATGGTCATCTGTTGTGAACTTGACCACACAGTTTCAAACGCTGTGTTGATTCTTCTGGTTTCATGGACAAACGCTACAAAAGCCATAATCCAAAAATCTGTATTTAAAACAGAGTATTGCCTAGTGGAAAGAGTACACGCCTAGAAATCCAAGTTCTATTCCCATCGGACGGTGATTTTTCTCCTCCCTCCACTACACCTAGAGCGGTGGTTTGAGTGCTAGTCTTTCAGATGACATACTAAACCAAAATGCTGTACCCAAAAGGGGGGTGGGGTAGAGTGTGGATGCCGGAGGATCTTTAGTACAGATGGCATCCCCACCTTCGGAAAATTCGGTGCTAGAAATTTCCTCCCTTCTCTCATCCTCTGTGTTTCTTCCTTGTTCCTTTTGTTTCTGTCATTTCTTCCTATCATAATCCGCTATGCTGGTCTTTTGATCTGTTTGTGTTCTGTGCAGTCTTTCATGCTTTCTATTGATACTGGTTGTTGGTACAGGTATTAAATATATTTTTGGCTCTAAGGAAACACGATAGGCAGAGGCAATTTTCGGTAATTCAGGCCATGTTTTTTTATGTTTTAGTGTGTTAGTGAGCTTCATGTTTGTGTTCAGGTTTTGTTTTTAAAACCTCATGGAGATAAATCTAAGGGAATGATCAATGCCGGGAGCATATCTGTAGAATAGTATGCGAATGCATTGCTATCTGTATTTATTTTCCTTTCCATTTTTCTGTCAGGGTCATCGAGATGTGTACATTTTGCTATGGTTGTAGCACTGATATAGCTCTGCGCAGGCAGCTGGGCTTTAAATAGTAGTAATGATTGTAATAAACGGAGATGCTGTAAGCAGCAATTGTTTGGGGCGTGTTGAACATCTGCAGCAGCAAAATTTTCCTTGGCAAAAGAAAACACCCTTAGGTAAACAAAAATACATGCATATAGATATAACAAAGGGAGGTGGCGCCGTACGATGGCGATGTGCTTGTGTTGAAAAACCTGCGGCAGCAAAGTGATTTTCTTTTGTAAAAGAAAACACCCTTAGTTACACAAAAATACATGCATATAGATATAACAAAGGCGCCATGCGATGGCGATGTGCTTTCTCCTTGAAGGTCAACCCTCAGTTTACGTGGTAAAACTGTTACGTCCAAAAACAATGAACCCAATGCCATCCAATCCAATCCAGTCTAGTTTCTTCGATCACAGCGACAAGAAAATTGTCCAACTGAGATTTTCTTTCTTGTTGTGAAATGTTGCATATACAGCGCAAAATGGTACATCCTTCAAACCAAGAGGAATTCATTTTTAAACATAAACGGAAATAATCCTTAATTTGAGTGCAGTGACCTGAAATGCTGCTTAAGTTTCCAGGACACTGTACTTGCTATTTCCTTTGGAATCTGTTCCAGATTCGTGCGACTATGCAACTGTTCAGTGACTAATAGGCTTGTTTGTGTGTTAAGTGCGTATGACTAATTGATTGTCTGTTTTGATTGTTTTTTCCGGTGTGTGCGTGTGTTTTTGTTTTCCTGTGAAAGCGAGTTTTCTACACGATTTTGCCAGAGGCAGTTCTTTTGTCGTGGAATCTTGTACTTCCATCTGTCCGCCCCTGTCTGTTGACATGTCTAAGCATGCATCCACTGTCTACCTTATATGTCTGTATCCATTTACGTTAAATCATTTGGACTTTTTAATTTTTCTATTTGTTATTTACGTATTTTGTGTAATTCTTCGCACATCCAATTTGGTCTCACATTGTTGCAGTTTGCCCGTAATGACCTCACACCATGCCAGGACAGTAGCGTACGCCCTGCATCGTAAAACGCAACAGCAGCAGCAGGGAGATCAAAACCAAGTAACCTTCCATTATACATGTTATAGAAACCATAAAAAAACAACGAAGGAGAAACTAAACAAGAAAACAAGAAAAACAAACAAAATAAAACAATTGAAAAATATGCAAAATAAAAAGAAGGAACAAAAAGATGAAGAAGAGGAAATGAAGACGAACTAGAAAGGCAAGAACAAGGACAACAAGAAAAAAAATAGAAGAATGAAAAATAACAACAAAAACACAACAAGAACAACAACAGATACGACATAAAACTGAGCGAGAAGATAAGGAACAATCACAAAGCTTGTACTAGAAAGCAAAACAACATAAAACCAAAATTAAAACAAAAACACGCAAACAAGTAGAGCAACACACAAAACAAGACGAAAAGCCGACCAATACGCAGTATACATGTAAAGAAAAGCCAGGACTGTTATCATTGCACAGTTGAAAACAACAGCCAGAACAGGAACAACATGGAGAAACAGAAATAGAAACAAAAACAGTTGCAACAAGCAAACAGAGAGAACAAGAGCACAAACGATGAGAAGCAGAACGACAACAAACAGAAAAAGGTCATCAATGATAACAGCAGCGACAAAAACACCACCAGCAAAACGCCATGAACAGCATGAAGAAGAGTAAAAGTGAAAAAATCGAGAATAAGAGGTACATTAAGAACAATTATACCAAGAAGAGGAGGATCAAAAAAGCTAGAAAAGGAAAACAAAAACAAAAGCAAAATGAAACATTGAGGTCAAAGGCAGAACGAGCATAAACAAGGCGACAAAATTAAACGCAAAAACAACAGAAAGACAAGTAGACCACGGTTAATAAAGCTACCAACAAAATAGAATAAGAATATAAAATAAAGAGGAATGTATGATCAGGAAAACAAGACGGAAACAAATAAACAAAACAGTAAAACTAAGACATGGCAACACTGAAACAAGAACCGAAGAACATGGTAACAAACAAAATCACGAAACAAAAAGAAGGAAAAATAAACAAACAAAACAAAAAGAAGGGACACAAAGACATTAAAAGAACTGGAGAAGAAACATTTGGCAGAAATGCAAAAGAAAATCAAGAACAGAAAAAAAAAACCCAAAGAAACAAGTAAATGGAACAAGAAGACATGGAAAAAACGACGTGGGACATGACAAACGAAAGAACTGGAATACAGATGAAGACAAAAGGCAAGAAGGGCAAGTAAAATAAACTTGACCCCACAATCGAAAATAACCGAAACATACACGTAAACACAGAACAAACCAAACGACACAAAAAGCAAGCCTCCTTCCACCCCTAAAAAACAAATGTCAAGAAAAAGAGGATAAAAGCAAAGATCAAGAAAAAAGAACAAGGGTAGAAGAGCAAAATCTGACATCATGGAGTACATTATCATTATAACATTATCAACAAATGCCATGTGTCGCAACACCACAACACCAACAGGAACAGGAAGAAGAAAATACAAAGCATAACTAATATAAGACAAACACAAACGAAAACAGGAAAACAACAGGAGCAACAAGAACAAAAACGAAACTTTACGGCACCAAGACCGCCTACGTGAACAAGAAAAGAAAAAATTAAAAAGTTGAACAAAAACAAGACAACGACGACGACGACGAGAAAAACAACGAGAACAACAACAACGAGAACAACAACAACGAGAACAACAGCGAGAACAATGACGAGGGAACAACAACGACGACGACGAGAACAACAACGACGAGAACAACAACGACGGACGAGAACAACAAGAACGACGAGAACAACGACGACAGAACAACAAAACAACAACACGAGAAATACAATTACGGATAACAACGAGAACAACAACAACGAGAACAAACAATGAGAACAAACAGCAAAACGACAACAACGAGAAGAAACAACAATGACGACAACGAGAAAAACAACGACGACAACGAGAAGAACAACAATGACGACAACGAGAAGAACAACGACGACAACGAGAAGAACAACAATAACGACAATGAGAAGAAGAACGGCGACGACAAACGAGAAGAAAAACAGAACAATAACAACGAGAACAACAACAACGAGAAGAAACAAGGACGACAACGAGAACAACGACGACGACAACAGAAAGAAAACGGAACAATAACAACGAGAACAACAACAACGAGAAAAACAGGACGACAACGACAACAACAACGACGACAACGAGAAGAAAAACAGAAACAATAACAACGAGAACAACAACAACGAGAAGAACAACGACGACCAAGAGAAGAACAACGACGACGACAACGAGAAGAACAACGGGAACAGCAAAGATTAATGACCAGAACAACGAGAAAATCAACTAAACAATGAGAAGAGCAACGACGACAATGACAAGAACAACGACGACAATGAGAACAACAACAACGAGAAGAATAACGACGACAATGAGAGAACAACGACGACAATGAGAACAACGAGAAAAACAACGACGACAATGAGAAGAACAACGCCGACAATGAGAAGAAAAGAACGACGACAATGAGAAGAACGACGACAATAAGAACAAAACGAGAAGAACGACGACATTGAGAAGAACAACGAGAAGAACAACGACACAATAAGAACGACGACAATGAGAAGAACGACAACAACGACGACAACGAGAACAACGACGACAATGAGAAGAACAACAACAAGAAAAGAACGAACGACACAATTAGAAACAACGACGATACTAGAAAAAACAACGACGACAATGAGAAGAACGACGACAACGAGAAGACAATAACGACGACAACGAGAAAACAAACGACGACAACGAGAAGACAATAACGAACGACACGAGAAGAACAACGACGACCTCAACGAGAACAACGAGAAACCACAACGGAGAACACCATCAACGAGAACACCAACAACGAGAACACACAAAGAGAACACAACAACGAGAACACCAACAACGAAAACACAACGAAAACAACACCAACAACGAAACACCAACAACGAGAACGACAACGAGAACAAGAACAATAGCAAGGAGAACAATAACAGTGAGAACAACAACAAAGAGAACAATAAGGAGAACAATAACAATGAGAACAACGAGAAAACGAGAACAGCAACAAGAACAACAGCGGGAACAACAACGAGAACAACGAGAACAATAACAACGAGAACCAATGACAATGAGAACAATGACAATGAAACAATGACAACGAAAACACAACGAGAAACACCGAGAACAACGAGAACAACAGTGGGAACAACAGGAACAAGAACAACGAGGACAACAAGAACAATGACAATGAGAACAATGACAACAAGAACAATAACAACGAGAACAATGACAATGAGAACAATGACAACAAGAACAATGACAATGAGAACAATGACAACTAAACAACACCGAGAACAAAAACGAGAACAACAGTGGAACAACAGGAACAAGAACAACGAGAAAACGAGAACGACAACAACAACGAGAACAAGAAGAATGAGAACAATAACGACGACAACGAGGAGAACAATAACGACGACAACGAGAACAACAATGACGACAATGAGAACAACAATGACAATGAAAACAATGACAACGAGAAGAACAACAACGATGACAATGAGAGGAACAACAATGAGAAGAACAATAACGAGAACAACGACGATAACGAGAAGAACAACGAGAAGAACAACGAAAACAACGACGACAACGAAAATAACGACATCGAGAACACAACGACGACAATGAGAAGAACGACAACAACAACAACAACAAAAAACGACAACGAGAACAATAACGACGACAACGAGAACACGGCGACAACGAAAAGAACAACGACGACAATGAGAAGAACAACAACGACGGCAACGAGAACAATGACGACAACGAGAAGAACAATAACAACGAGAAGAACAATAACGACGACAACGAGAAGAACGACAATGAAAAGAACGACGACTCAACGAGAAAAAACGACTAGAACAACGAGAATGAGATCAACAAGAACACCAACAGCGAAAACAACGAGAACAACAGCGTGAACAACAACGAGAACACTAACGACGAAACACCAACAACGAGAACACCAGCAAAGAACACCAGCAACAAGAACAACAACGTGAGCAAAAGGAGAATAACGAGAACAACAACGAGAACAACAGCAACGAGAACAACAATAACAACGAGAACAACAACAATAACAATGAGAACAGCAACAACGAGAACAACGACAAGAACAACGGCAACGAGAACAACTACAACGAGAACAACAGCAAAGACAGCAACGAGAACAACAACACACCAGAACACCAACAACGAGAACAACAACGAGGCAACAACAACGAGAACGACAACAATAACAATGAGAACAACAACAATGAGAACACCGAGAACAACGACGAGAACAACAGCAACGAGAACAACTACAAGGAGAACAACAACGAGAACAACAACAACGAGAACAACAACGAGCACATTGACAAGAACAACGAGAACAACGACAACGAGAAAAACGACAACGATGACAACGAGAAGAACAAGACGACATCGAGAAGAACAACGACGACAACGAGAAGAACGACGACAACGAGAAGAACAACTACTACGACAACGAGAAGAACACCACAACGAGAAGAACAACAATGACGACCACGAAAAGAACAACAAGAAGAAGAACAACAAGAACAACGAGAACACCAAGAACAACAACGAGGACAACAGCGAGCACAACAGCAACGAGAACAACAACGAGGAAAACGACAACAACCAAAACAACAACGACGAGAACAACGGCGAGAACAACGACGCCGAGACCAACAACGAGAACAACGAAAAGAACGACGAAAAGAACGACAGCCAGAAGAACGAGAACAACAATAAGGACAACGAGAACAACAAGGACAACAACGAGAACAAGGACAACAACGAGAAAAACAAGGACGACAACGAGAAAAACAACGAGAAGAACAAAAACGATGACAACTACGGCAACGAGAACAACGATGACAACACGAAAAAAGACAACACGAACAACGACAAGAAGAAGAACAACAACGAGAACAGCGACGACGACAACGAAGACTACGATAACAAGAACGACAGCGAGAACAACAACAACTACGACAACGATAAGAATAACAACTACGACAACGAGAAGAACAACGACGAAAACGAGAACGACACCGAGAAGAACAACGACGACAATAAGAACGACAACGACAAGACCAACAACGACGACAACGAGAAGAACAACTTCGAGAACAACATCGACGACAACAAGAAGAACAAGGACGATAACGAGAAGAACAACGATGACAACGAGAACAACAAGGACAACCAGAACAACAAGACGACAACGAGAGGAACAACAACGATAACTATGACAACGAGAAGAACAACGACGACAACGCAAAGAACGACGAGAACGCGAAGAACAACGACAACTACTACAACGAGAACAACAACGACAACTACGACAACGAGAAGAACAACTACTACGACAACGAGAAGAACAACAACATGAACGACAACGAGAACAGCAACGCGAACGAGAAGAACAACAACAACGAGAACAAAAACATCGAAAACAACAAGGACGATAACGAGAACAACGACAACGAGAACAACAGCGACGACAACGTGAACAACAGCGATGACAACGAGAACAACAACGATGACAACGAGAACAACTACAACCAGAAGAACAATAAGGATAACAACGACAAGAACAACGACGACAACAACGCGAAAAACAACGACAATGAGAAGAACAACGACGACAACGAGAAGAACAACGACAACGAGAACAACATTCACGTCAACTACAACCAGAAGAACAATGACGAGAAGAACAAAGACGATGAGAATTGCAACAACGAGAAGAACTACGACGAGAAGAACAACAACGAGAACAATGACGACAAAGAAGAACAACGATGACAACGAGAACAACAACTACAACGAGAACAACAGCAACGACGACAACGAGAAGGACAACAACGATAACGAGAAGAGCGACAACGACGACAACGAAGAACAACGACGACCACAACTACGACAACGAAAACAACTACGACGACGAGAAGAACAACGACGACGACAACGAGAAGAACAACGACGACGACAACGAGAACACCAAGGACGACAACACGAAAACAAACGATGACAACGAGAACGAGTAAAACAACGAGAAGACCAATGAGAACAACGAGAAGAACAGCGACAACAACGAGAACAACGACGACAACGAGAAAATCAATAATGACGCCGACGAGAAGAATAACAACGACGACAAGAGGAACAAGAAGAACGAGAACAACAAGAAGAACAACGACAACGAGATGAACGACAAAGACGACAAGGAGAAGAATCACGACAAGGAGAAGAACGACAACGAGAAAAACAACGAGAAGAGCATCGACAACGAGAAGAACGATGACAACGAGAACATCGACAACGAGAAGAACAACAACAACAACAAGAACGACGACACCGAGAACGACGACAATGAGAAGAACAACGACAACGAGAAGAAAAACAGCGACGACAACGCGGAGAACAACAACGACGACAGGGAGAACAACGACGAGAACGAGAAGAACAACGACGACAACTACAACGAGAAGAACAACAACTATGACAATGAGAACAAGTACGACAACGTAAAGAACAACAACTACGACAACGAGAAGAACATAAACGACGACAACGAGAACAACAATGACGACGAGAAAGACAACGAGAACAACAACGACGACAATGAGGAGAACGACAACGACAACAACGACGACGACAATGAGAACAACAGCGAGGAAAGAACAACATGGACGACAACGAGAAGGACAACGAGAACAACAATGAGAACAAGGACGACAACGAGAACAACGACAATGAGAACAAGGACGAGGAGGAGGACAACAACGATGACAAGGAGAACAACAAGGATGACAACGAGAACAACAACAATGATGAGAACGAGAAGAAAAACAAGGACGATATCGAGAACAACAAGGACGACAACGAGAAGAACGACGACAACGTGAAGAACAACAACGAGAAGAACAACGACGACGACAACGAGAAGAGCAGCAACGATGACAACGAGAAGAAGAACAACAACAAAACAAAAAAACCGACAACGAGAACGAGAAAAACAACGAGAACAACGAGAAGAACGAGAACAACGACGACGACGAGAAAATCAACATTGACGCCGACGAGAATAACAATGACAAGAGCAACAACGACGAGAACGAGAACAACGACAACGAGAAGAAAACGAGAACAACAACGAGAACGAGTAAAACAATGAGAAGAACAATGAGAACAGCGAGAAGAACAACAACGACGACAACGAGAACAACGACGACGTCACGGAGAAAATCAACAATGATGCCGACGAGAAGAATAACAACGATGACAAGAAGAGCAACAACGACATCGACAAAAAGAACAACGACGTCGACGACGAGAAAAACAACGACGCGAACAACATCGAGAACAACAACGACAACGAGAACAGCAACAATGAGAACAACGAGAAGAACAACAACGGTGACAACAAGAACAACAATGACGACGACGAGAAGAACAACAATGACGACGAGAAGAACGACGGCGAGAAGAACGACGACGAGAAGAACAACAACGACGAGAACAACAACAACAACGAGAAGAACGACAATGATAAGAACGAGAACAACAAGAACGAGAACGATAAGAGCGAGAACAAGAAGAACAACGAGAGCAACAACGACGACAACAACGACGACAACGAGAACATCGACAACAACGACAACAACGAGAAGAACGACTACAACGAGAAGAATACAACGACAACGTCGAGAAGAACAAGAACGAGAACAACAAGAACAACAACAACAACAACAAGAAGAACGACAACGAGATGAACGACAACGAGAAAAACAACGAGAAGAACATCGACAACGAGAAGAACGATCAGAACATCGACAACTAGAAGAACGACAACGACGACAACAAGAAGAACGACGACAACGAAAAGAACAACGACAACAATGAGAACAACGACGACAACGAGAAGAACAACGACGACGACGACGAGAAGAACGAGGACAACGAGGACATTGAGAAGAACGACGAAGACAACGAGCACAACAACGAGCATAACGAGAACGCAACGAGGACAACGAGAAGAACAACGACAACTAGGACAACGAGAAGAAAAACAACGACGACAACGCGGAGAACAACAACGATGACAAGGAGAACAACGACGAGAACGAGAAGAACAACGACGACAACTACAACGAGAAGAACAACAACGACAACGAGAAGAACAATGACAACGACAACTACGACAACGAGAAGAACAACGACGACAACGAGAACAACAACGACAAGAGAAGAACAACTACGACAACGAGATGAACAACGACGACAGCTACGACAACGAGAACAACAACAACTACGGCAACGAAAAGAACAAGTACGACAACGTAAAGAACAACAACAACTACGACAACGAGAAGAACAACAACAACCACGACAACGAGAAGATCAACAACTACGACAACGAGAATAACATCAACGACGACAACGAGAAGAACAACAATGACGACAACGAGAAGAACAACAACGACGACAACGAGAAGAACAACAATGACGACAACGAGAAGAACAACAACAACGAGAAGAACAACAACGACGACAACGAGAAGAACAACAATGACGACAACGAGAAGAACAACAATGACGACAACGAGAAGAACAACAATGACGACAACGAGAAGAACAACAACCACCACGACAACGAGAAGATCAACAACTACGACAACGAGAATAACATCAACGACGACAACGAGAAGAACAACAATGACGACAACGAGAAGAACAACAACAACCACGACAACGAGAAGATCAACAACTACGACAACGAGAATAACATCAACGACGACAACGAGAAGAACAACAACGACGACAACGAGAAGAACAACGACGACGACAACGAGAACAACGACGACAATGAGGAGAACGACGACAACGAGAACAACGACGACGACAATGAGAACAACAATGAGAACAACAACGAGAACAACAACGAGAACAACGAGGACAACAACGATGACAAGGAGAAGAACAACAAGGACGACAACGAGAACAACAACGATGAGGACGAGAAGAAAAACAAGGACGATATCGAGAACAAGGACAACGAGAAGAACAACGACGACAACGAGAAGAACAACGATGACAACGTGAAGAACAACAACAACGACAACGAGAAGAACAACGATGACAACGTGAAGAACAACAACAACGACAACGAGAAGAACAACGATGACAACGTGAAGAACAACAACAACGACAACGAGAAGAACAACGACGACGACAACGAGAAGAGCAGCAACGATGACAACGAGAAGAAGAACAGCAACAACCAAAAAAACCCAACAACGAGGACGAGAAAAACAACGAGAAGAACAACGAGAACAATGACAACGAGAACAACGACGACGACGAGAAAATCAACAATGATGCCGACGAGAACAACGACGAGAAGATCAACAACTACGACAACGAGAATAACATCAACGACGACAACGAGAAGAACAACAATGACGACAACGAGAAGAACAACAACAACCACGACAACGAGAAGATCAACAACTACGACAACGAGAATAACATCAACGACGACAACGAGAAGAACAACAACGACGACAACGAGAAGAACAACGACGACGACAACGAGAACAACGACGACAATGAGGAGAACGACGACAACGAGAACAACGACGACGACAATGAGAAAACAAAGAACAACACGAGAACAACAACGAGACAACGAGACAACACGAGACAGGAGAAGAACAACAAGACGACAACGAGAACAACAACGATGAGGACGAGAAGAAAAACAAGGACGACGAGAACAAGGACAACGAAGAACAACGACGACAACGAGAGAAACAACGAGACAACGTGAAGAACAACAACAACGACAACGAGAAGAACAACGATGACGACGGAAGAACAACAAAGACAACGAGAAGAACAACGATGACAACGAGAAGAACGAACAACAACGACAACGAGAAGAACAACGACGACGACAACGAGAAGAGCAGCAACGATGACAACGAGAAGAAGAACACAACAACAAAAACCCAACAACGAGACGAGAAAAACAACAAAAACAACGAGAACGACAACGAGAACAACGACGACGACGACGAGAAAATCAACAATGAGCCGATGAGAACAAGACGACGAGAAGAGCAACAGCGACGATGATAAACAACGACGACGACAACGAGAAGAAGAACGACAACTACAACTCCAACTCCAGGTGGGTGAACACAGGGTGGGAACTTCAGGGGTGTAACAGAGGAAGGGAACTCTGGATGAGGGAACACTGGAAGGGAAGTCGGGGTGGGGAGGTGTAGAGAACGGAGGAAGGAAATTCCAGGGAATAGAACAGAGGATTGAACTCGAGAGTGTGTATAACAGAGGGATTGAACTCGAGAGTGTGTAGAACAGAGGGGGGAATTCCAGGGGGTAAGAACAAAGGGTAGAAGGGAGGGAACTCCAAGGGGCAGAACAGAGGGAGGGAACTCCAGGAGGTAGAACAGGGAGAGAAATCCAGGTGGAGGTAGAACAGAGGGAGGGAACTCCAAGGGGTAGAACAGAGGGAGGGAAATCCGGTGGAGATGAAACAGTGGGAGGGAACTCTGGTTGAGGAGGAAAATACAGGAAAGGAACTCTTGTTGAAGAGGGAAACAGAGGGAGGGAACTCCAAGGGGTGGGGGGGGGGAACAGAAGAAGGGAATTCTGGGTGGGGGTAAACAGAGGGAGGGAAATCTAAATAGGGTGAAACAAATGGAGGGACATTTGAGGAACAAAAGTCAAAACTCTAGGAATGGGGACAAAGGGTTTGGTGATTAAAAGGGAAAACAAAAAAGAGGGAACTTGGTGGAAATTTGGGAGAGAACCAGATGGTAAAATGGGATGTAATTTTGGGGTGGAAAGAGAGGATACGTTGGAAGGAAACTTCGAAGAGAACCAAGGGGAAGGAATTACAGGGCAAGAAGAACAAGGGGAGGGAACATTGGAGGAATTTATAGACAAGGGAACTTGGGAACTGGGAAACGGAACTTCAGGAGAAGATAACCAATGAATGGAGGGGGGGGGGGGTTGGACGGGGAAGGGGTTTACTTAAGACAGGGAACTCTGGGTTAGAAATCTTTGGGAGTAGGGGCACTGAGAGAAATTTGAGGAGGGATTCTCAGAGAAAGATGGAAGCGGTTGGGAGGGGTACAAATGGAAAAGAACTTCAGGGGGAACAGCGGTGGGGTGGAGATTTGGAGAGAATCAAAGGGGGGTGGACTCAAAGGGGAGGGGGAATTCGGGAGGAACCCATTGGAGAGAACTTTGGTGGGAATCAGTGGAATGAAACCGGCGATTGGAATCGTCCCTCACATGTCCTCCCATTTTCCCGGTGTGGCTGTCTACCTCCATCTCAGAGAAGTAAGCACTCTAATCTCTGTGGGTTGGCCTCCAATGTAGATATTTGTTGTCTATGAAAAATGGACGCGAAGGTAACCAATAGGCCTTTAATTAAGGTCGTGTAGGTTGGCTCTTTCTCTGTTTTGTTTCTTTTACATCTGTATTGCTGTGAAGATCTTGCTACCACACAGGGTTTGCGTACGTGAAGAATTCGGTATCAAGTGCGTGTGCGCATACGTGTGTGTGTGTGCGTATGTGCGTGGATGCACGCGCGTACGTTTGTGTGTGTGTGTCTGTGTGTGTGTGCGTGAGTGCGTGCGTACGTGCTGCGTGAGTGTATGTGCGTCTGTGCGTGCATGTGTGTGCGTGCGCATGCGCGTGTGTGTGTGCGTGTGTGTATGTGAGTGCGTATATGTAAGTGTAGTTTACCGTGCAATTTCTCTCTCATTTTTGAGCAGGTTGGCTGGCTGTTGGATCTAAACCCTGGATCTCAAGGTCTGATGTCTCGAGTCCAGTTCTAGCCCGCAACATAAAAAAAAAAAGAAAAAAAAAAACCTTGGCGAGTTCACTGTCCATCTTTGTTTTAATCGTTCTGGCGGTGTTAGTCGAGTGTTTCATAGGTGCTGACCTTCATCCCCCCCCCCCCCTTCATTTCAAGACCTTGTCAGCGCATAGTTTTACGCAGGCTCAGATAGTCTGTCAGACAGAGGACAAAAATACAAACTCTTCGTGACAGGCTTGACAGGACACTCTGTCAACCATGCCCACCTGACCCTTCCTTCTCTGGCACACCTCTTACTACTTTTACCCCAGTCTCACAAGAAGAAATTCTCAACACAACCAGATCCATGTCGTTCAAAACCTGCGAACTGGATCCTCTTCCAGGTTCTCTCTACTCCGACTGTCTCCCTACTCTCCTCCCATTCAACAATGACATCATCACAACTTCTATTGTTCACCCTCTCCTCAAGAAATACAATTTAGACCCAAATGAACTGAAAAATTACCGGCCTATCTCTAATCTCTCTTTCTTGTCAAAACTACTTGAAAAAGTTGTCATCAACCAACTGAACTCTCACCTGTCTGCCAACAGTCTCCTCAATCCTTTCCAGTCAGCCTACCGCCAGTGCCATAGCACTGAAACTGCCTTGCTACACATTCTCAACAATCTCCTCCTTGCAACTGATACTGGCAAAGTCTCTCTCCTCACACTCCTTGATCTGTCTGCAGCCTTTGATACCATTCATCATGGTATTCTCCTTTCTAGACTTCATTATACCTTTGGCATCTCTGACATTGCTCTCTCCTGGTTCACTTCATATCTATCAAACAGAAAACAAACTGTTCTCATCAATGGCACTTACTCTCAACCTGCATACCTGATCTGTGGTGTTCCACAAGGATCTGTCCTTGGCCCTGTTCTTTTCACTCTTTACACCTCCCCCCTGTCCACCATCATCAACTCCCACTCTATAAAACACCACTTCTATGCTGATGACACCCAACTTCAAGACAGTGACTCACCTGACCATATACAGTGCCTCCTGACTCGCACCACTGAGTGTTACTCGGACATTAAAAATTGGATGACATACAACAAACTTCAGCTAAATGATGACAAGACAGAAGCTATCCTCATTGGCACCCATCAGAAACGTTCTCAGCTGCCTCCTCTTTCTCTCCCATTATGTAACACATCAGTCCCAATTTCTGATTCAGCTAAAAACCTTGGTGTCTGCATTGACTCTACCCTCTCCATGAACAACTTTGTTTCTCAAACTGCCAGATCTTGCTACTATCACCTCCATCGTATAAGCCTGATCAGGAAGTATCTCTCTGTGGAAACAACTACAAAACTCGTTCTCTCCTTCATAATGTCTCGCATTGACTATTGCAATTCACTCCTGTCCGGTCTTCCTGCCTCCACCATTCACATCCTACAGCGCATTCAAAACAATGCTGCATGCCTTGTACTCAAAAAGAAAAAAGCTGACCACATATCTCCTCTCCTGGCACAACTTCACTGGCTCCCTGTATCAAAACGCATACAGTAAAAACTAGACACCATGTGCTACAAAAGCCTCAATAACGCAGCCCCCGATTACCTGTCAAGCCTACTTGAGATCTATGTTCACTCATGTACCCTCTGTTCTGCCTCCGATCCTCTGACTTTTCGCTTTCCACGCACTAAGCTCAATACCTATGGTCCACGAGCCTTCTCTGTTTCTGGTCCGCTCTGTCTCTCAGTCCGTCAGCAACCTACTTTTGTCTCCTTCAAGTCCGCTCTCAAAACTCACCTTTTCTCATCTGCATAAAATCCTGATCTCACTCAATCCCCTCTGCAGCCTGTCTCCACTCGGAGGGAATCACATTGTAATATATAATTGTATATAATATGCTCTCTATAATTTTCCATTGCTTTTATTCTTTCTCCCCATTTATAGCCATGTGCGTGCGCGCGCGCGCGCGCGCGTGTGTGTGTGTCCGTGCGTGCGTGTGTGTGCGTGCGTGCGTGCGTGCGTGTGTGTGCGTGCGTGCGTGTGTGTGTGTCTGTTTCAGCGCTTAGATTTGATTTTATCAAGATTTTGCGCTATATAAATATTGTAATTATTATTAATTATTATTATTATTAGACAGCACATGGCAGGTTTGGTGGAGCGCATAAGGGATTGTCAGAGTACAACGAATCCCTGTGAACAAGCTCTAAACTCGGAGCAGTATATGTCAAGTGCCCTTAACAGTCCGACAAGGCTATTTACATGTCTGTGTGATGTTAGGTAGGTCTGTGGTGAAGCACTTATGGAGTCATTCTGGTGGATCAATGCTATGAACAAATAAATGAATACATAAACACGTAAACAAACAAACATACATACAAAAACAAACAACAAACAAATGAATAAATAATTAAACAAGTTAACAATTGAAACCAAGCCACACGGACAGCATTTAATTAAAAAAAATGTGTATTAAACTATTAAAACAAAACACCATAAAATTAATCAACACGAATTTAAGGTATTCAGTCAATAAATCTATTAATGGCAGTGATAAACAACAAAATCTGTTATTTTCTTTAAAAGGAAGATGGTAAAATAACAACAATAACACCATCAGCACTTACACAGCAATAACAATAGACAGAAAAGCATAAAACAACAGATAATCTCAGACATAAAGAAGCCCAAAGACATACGATTTTAAACCAAATTAGACTGAAAAGCTGTGTGACTCAATCTGTGTGAGAACAGGGTCAGTGGGATGTAGTAATTAAGGGACGTCCCCAAATTACTACAAGCAAAATATATAGTAATTAGGGGACATGTTTTAAAATTACGTAATTTGTGTTTTATACGCAACAGTATATTATTTTAAGCTTATTTTGTGATTTTGAGCCAATTTTAATTTTGTGTATTTTGGGGACGTCTCCAAATTACAAACACGCCCCCTTTCTACTACGGTACACGTCGAATTGTCCCCTACCTACTACACAGGCACGACCACACACACACACACACACACACACACACACACACACACACACACACACACACACACACACACACATTCGTCTAAAAGCACATATGTGAATAGACATTAAAAGAAATAACGAATGAACACACACACGCGTGCGCACGCGCGCGCACGTACACACATACACACACACACACACACAACACACACACACACACACAAACACACACACAAACACACACACACACACACACACACACACACACACACACACACACACACATTCGTCTAAAAGCACATATGTGAATAGACATTAAAAGAAATAACGAACAAACACACACACACACACACATACACTCGCACACACGTGCGCGCGCGCAGGAGCGCGCAAATACTGTCAAATATTACTTACAGTAAAAAAAAAAGTGTTTAACGTAAAAAAAAACCCATGAAAATGAACACACACACGCGTGCGCACGCGCGCGCACGTACACACACACACACACACACACACACACACACACACACACTAACACAAATACTAACACACACACACACACACACACACACACACATTCGTCTGAAAGCACATATGTGAATAGACGTTAAAAGAAATAACGAACAAACACACACACAACACTCACACACACAGTGCGCGCGCGCAGGAGCGCGCAAATACTGTCAAATATTACTTACAGTAAAAAAAAAGTGTTTAACGTAAAAAAAACAACAACACATGAAAATGAAATAAAAAAAAAAAAAACGACCCAAAGACAAACAAACAAACAAAGAAAACACACAGCTATGCAGGAAAATGCCCGCAATATCCACAAACAACTACTATCAAATATCACTTACAGTGAAAAGACGTTTAACGAAAATATAATGAACGCTCACAACTACATGTATACGTATACAGGAACATGACCACAGTATCCTTACATATCTGATTTGTGTTTTCCATCGTCTCCGTGTGAGATGTCACAATGCCATGCAGCGCGACGGGGACTTCTATTTATACTGGTGAGCTTGTTCTGGGATCTGGAGGCGACCACTACGCACAGATTGATATACCCACGGGAACTCCTACTTAGCTTGTTCGTTCGTTATTTCTTTTAACGTCGATTCACATACGTGTTTTCAGACGAAAATAAATAAATAATGAATAAATAAATAAATAATGAATAATAAATAAATAGATAATTAACTAACTAATTAAATGAATAGATAAACGAATGAATAAATAAGTAAATAAATAGAAATGAAAATTAAAAAAAAAAAAAAAAAAAATGAATAGATAAATGAATAAAAATAAATGAATGAATAAATAAATACGATACAGAGGTAGCTGTGGGATGAATGATTCTACGCACGGCAGGCGAATCGGCCCTTTTTCCTCCTATTTAGTAAGGTGTGCCGCCAGCATCTTGATAGCACTGGCTAAACCCCGCTTGGCCTCTGACCCCATTTCTCACGTTCCCTAGCCCCTGCAGGCCTTCCGCATTCTTTCTTTGTTCTCACTAGAATTGAGCTCGGTGCCAGAATTTTTCCCACCACTTTAACTGCTCTTGTTTCAATTGCGCTCTTTCTGTCTGAATGACCGTTAAGCATAGCTTGTAGGGAAAAGTGTGTAGATCAGTTCTGTGATTATTATTTGAAAGGGACAGAATTTGTACCGTGTGATTTGTTTGTATTTCTGTGCTAAGTGTTTTCTTTGATTTTGTTATCATGGAGACGATGCTCACTCAATCTTACACGAGCATATCGACCGTTTGAATTGTTTGTGTCGACTGTGTGGTGAAAGATGAAAAGACAAGTGAATGATAAACAATTTGGAAAGCAAGCATCCGAAAGGTATGTGCAGTAATTGCCATCATACATTGACTCGCTGCAAAAAATATTCCGAAGCTTGAACATCATTACTCAGATTTGCGCCGTGTCTACCATTATTAATTATTTCGAGAGCAAGTTCATTTATAAACAAAGAAAAAAGAATGGGACTACACACATAACCTTGTTTCACTCCATTTGTACAAGTAATGCATTCAGTAAACTGTGTACCAGGTCGCTCTCTTGCTTTCACAGAAACATATATACTTTTGATACATTTTTATATCTTACCTTTTAATACCATTCTTTAACAGTATAGGCCACAGAAATTTTCTTGAAATTGAATCAAACGCCTTTTTCAAGTCAATGAAAGTCACATGTAGTTTTCTGTTATAGGTGAATTGTTTCTGGATAATTGCCAGTAATGTGAACATGTGATCAATTGTTGAATTCTTTTCAAAACCTGCCTGGTATTGTTGTGGTCAAGACATTCCTGTAACCTTGAATTCATAACCGAGCTGTACAGTATGCTGCTGATGTTACTCAAAGAAATACCTCTCTGGTTATTAGGATCACTGGAGTTTCCCTTTTTAAATAAAGGAAGAATGATGGATTCTGTCCAGTTATCGGGATATTGACCAGTATTGAATAAAACATTGAAAAATTCAGCTAGGAAATTCACCACCTCATCTCCTCAATTTTTCAAGAGCTCCCCAAGTACACAGTCTGGTCCTGCTGTTTTTCCACATTTCAATTTTCTTAATGATAATAAAACTTCTTCTTTTGAAATAGGGTGATTTAAAGCATTATCATTATCATCATCATTATCATCTGAAACATCACTGTCAACACTATCGTTACCATCAACATCATCAACGCCACCACCATTATCATCACCACCACCATTATCACCATTGTCACAATCAAAGTCATCAAAAACACGACCAGAGACATCGCTGTCACAGGGAGAATTCACTTTGTCAAGCACGCCTTTGAAATGCTGAAACCAATTTTTACGGTAATCATGTTAAGTTGAAATATCTTTTTACTATAAATTTTATGCATTTAGTGCCAAAATTGTACATTGTAAGATTGTTTAAAATTACATTATTGTGCTCCTTTCTTTTTCTGTGTAATACATTTTTATACTCCTAATCTGACAAAACATGGCTCTATCTTCAGACTTTAACGACTTTTTAAACACTCTGAACTGTCTTCTGACTGTCAGCCTAAGAGCTTTACATTCATCATCATACCATACTTCCGACTTTTGATGGATAAAAAATTTTCTTTTTTATACATTCAGCTTGTTGTCGTATACAACAATTGAATATTTCCAGCGCTCCATTGACATCAGCATTTATTAATTCAGTAGCATGGTGAAGTGTTTGCTCCGTTTCTATAGAACGAATATTGTCATAATATTGTTGGGCATAATCAGAATTCCATACATATTTTTCGACATACATTTTCTTATTGTCATTGCCGACTTCTGTGTCGGACCTTATGTAGTTCTTGGTATCAAAACAAAATTCTACTATTTCAGAAACTTCCAATCTACAGCATTTTTGAACTGTAGTAAATAAATTTTCAGAAGCTAAAAAAAATAATCGTTCACACTGTTGCCTGTGTCTGAAGTGAATGTGTAACGACCATGAAGGTCGCCATTACATACTCCATTCAAAATAAACAAGCCAAAAGCAACACATAGTTAGAAGATTCAGTGCTGAATTTGTATGGCAAAATGCTATGCTGTTGAATCTGTCTTGTCAGATTTACATTTTCATTTTCTTTACTGAAATAGGCATATCAAACTGACTACAACTGACAGGAAATATCTTTGACGTTCTGGCATTTAAATCTCCACTTAGAAGAATATCAACATTATCAATTAACATCAGTCTTTCCGTTAATGCATCCTCTAAACACAGTACCATTTTCAACATCAAAAGTCGTATAAGGAGAATTGATAGGAGGAATATATACCCACAGGTAATGTATACTTTTTTCAAAACCAAACTAAGTTTTGTCGAGCAAAAAACACGTGTTATCTTTGTCGCATTTAAGTTCTTTAACATATGGGGCCAAATCAGTTTTAATTAAACAAACCACACCCCCTGATCGCCTACCTTGTTTTGACAACTTTAAAGCTGGTTTTCAAAATATTGTATAGTTTGGAAATAAATAGCTTTCTAGGTATTTCACGAAAGTTTCCACAATACAAACAAAGTCAAAAGAGGTAATATACTTGATAAACATTCTATCGTTAAGTTTAGATAAGAGACCTTCCACATTCCAGTGAAGAAAAGATAATGTCTAAGTACAATTGTTTCTTATTGTTCTTTGAACATTTGGTATATTTTCACCTTTGTTTTTGCTTTGCTTTGCATTCATACATTTTTCAAAAGTTTCTTGGAAATATACCCTCTTATCACACTTAATTTTTACTTGTTCACTTTCTTTGAAGGAGCGCGTAAGAGAGGGAGTTGAGGAAAAGCCGAGTGAGTTGTTACGATATGAACGACATGCCTGCACGGCATCTTGGCTTTTCAACACATTACTAACCACCTCTGAATCTTCACTGAAAATTTTGAGAACCGGTGTAATAAGCCAAAATCACTCTATGCAACAAACACTACCATAGACATTTTGGCAACGCTGAAAGCACTATCAGTAGTGTTTATAGCACAGGCCTTCACGCCAAAAACACTATTTCTGGCTACGCCAATGACACTATCCTCAAGCAAAAATTACTATTCAAGTATGCTAAAAACACTATCTCGATCAATGATCACGCTAAATAAACTACTGTCATGACGTCAAAAGTGCTACTCGTTCCTTTATGGAATACTATATCAACCAACATAAAGCATTATCGTTATAATTATCGTGACTATTCCTATTGAATATTTTGCCGTAACACGAGAAAATGTGAAGCTGAAAAAATTGCATATAGCCTATCGGGTAAGTATTTCTGCTGTAGAAGTCGATAATGTCTTACAGTAGGCCATTTATTGTAATAAATGTTTGTTATCTATTCGTTGATCTGTCAGTGCCATCGTTTTGGTTTCAAATCTGTATAGGGAGCCGGGGTGGCCTAGTGGATAACACACCGAATTCGAAAACAGAAAGTGCCGGGTTCGATCCCAGCTTTTTGCCTCGGTCAAAAGGGGGAATTTTCCTCCAGGGTCAACCTCTGTGCAGACTCTTGTCCCCCAAAAATCCCCGAAGACGGAGTGCGATTGCCCACGTAGCGGGATTAACCAACAAAAACGGTCGCACACGTAATCATCACCTTTGGTGTCCTCAGAGTGTTTAGCTGAGGTAAGAGAAAAAAAGAAAAAAAATCTGTATAAAACTCAAGTTATAATATTAATTTTCACAGTTTAGTTTTTGATGGAAAGCCTTGATGCATGCAATGTCGACTGGCTTTGTGGCAATGAACAAAACATGATATGGTGTCCACTTTATCTAATTTCCTTCTTTCAGAGTAAAATAGTATTATTTAATTGCTATCGTGTTGAGTGATTACTTGTATCGATAGTAGTGTTACCTTATGTAACCTAAATTTCTGTTAACAAAGCATACCGCACGGCATTTACTTACCTATATCCTGTTTTATTGCAATGAATGCTTTTTTTAAACTTGATCAAAGACACGGACTGTCTTTGCTTCATTTCTGCTTTAAGCACCAGCTCATGCTAATTCAGTAAATGTCACCAGTATGGGGAAACAGTCTCTTAGTTATAATAGTTTACATAGAGAGAAGGAGATTAGAGAGACAGATGCTGAGGCAGACAGACAGAAAAAAAGGGTACAGGCAAAAATACAGAAAAATACAATAACAAATATACAGAGAGAATTAGACAAAAAGAGAACAAGACAAACAGGAACTAGCAGACAAACAGAGAGGGAGTGTAACAGAGATAGGCTACCAGATATACGAAGACATAATTATTGAAGTAAAAAAAAATGAAACAAAAATCCAAAGAATTGATGATTTACTACAACAGATCTATGCTATTGTTTTGTTTAAATACAAACAAACAAATGAAAGTGAACAATAGAGGCACAACTCTTTGGCATGAAGATTGTTGTACCGTACTTTACTTGACAATCAGAGGAAATTAAACAAAAACATAAAAAATCAGTTTGGTAGTTTTCACAGAAAAACTATAATGTGTAAGTAACAATAAACATTATATTCATACAGTAATAATACTGATAATACTGTACACTGACAATACTAATATGGATTCATTTGCGTATAATGGCATTCAGTCTGGCAAACATTGCACACAGCATGTTGACAATATTTTTGCTAAAAATTACAAAAATTAATGCAAAAGAACTTTTATCATCAAATCAGACATCAAACTACTAACGCATAAACATCTTCTAATAGATGAAAACGTTAACATCACTGTCAAAAATAAATAGCAACTAAATGTACCTTATGAAATCCAGTTGAACAAAACTTAAACAAAGATAAAAAAAAGTTGTTGACATCCTGTAGGATACAGGAACAGACCGAGGATATATATTGTTTGTTATAATTATTCACAAAAGTGTCAATACAAACAAATCAAATTGAACAGTAGAGGCACAACTGACTGGCATGAAGACTGTTGTACTTTACTTGACAGTCAGAGGAAATTTGAACAAAAACATGCCAAAACTAGTTTGGTAGTTTCACACAAGAAAATGGCAATGAGTAAGCAACCATAAACATCATATTCAGATAGTATTAATACTGTACATTGACAATAAGGATATGATTCTTTTGTGTACAATAATGACAGTCAATCTACCAAACATTATTGCACACAACATATTGACAATATTTTTGCTAGACAGTAGCCAAAGGTACCATATGAGATCCAGTGGACAAAGATAAAACTGTAATAAATGGTAGCCTACATAATCAGCTTCAACTGAACAAAGATAAATTGTAGGTAAAGAGACCAAAGGAAATTCAGCTGAACAAAGATAAATTAGAGTCAAAGCTACCAATTCAAATCAAACTGCACACAGATAAATTGCAGACAGAATCCAGCAGGAAGTGTACAAGATACTGGAAAATGTACATGATGATGTTGTTATCTTTCAAACAGATGTAACTCGTTCAAAGTGAGCACACAAATTTTAAAAGTAGATATTCTGATATTTCCATGTTTGAATGTCAGGAATGTGGAACAACGGTGCATAAGCAAGCCATTTTCTGTTTCTGTCAGCTACCTCTGTAAACACAAAGATTGAGGTCTGCAGCATTGTTGCAGCAGCAACAATTTCAACGTCTGTGGCCCATGTTGAGTGTGTCTCCATTTTGCTTTCTGAAAGATAAATGTTTATGTCTTTACCAACATAGCCTGAAAATGGTTCCTTGTGAAACTGGAGAAAACTGACCAATTGGTATCGCAGTGTGAGGTGATGTAATTGAGTGCCAGAGAGCTCAAAGCTTAATGCTCGAAAGAAGCAATTTCCATCACCAAGGATTTTGTCGGTTAATTTGGGTGGAGTCAAAACATCCTGCCTGCACCGAGGCATTGTTTCAAAATGTGGCAGGAGGCCAAGTCTGCATGAGTGATAACCCATCCACTCTTTGTCTGTAGGTAGAAACTTATGAGTGGCCTCTGTATCTTCCACGCATATTTCCATTTCTTCCTGATCACTGACAGTTTCTTGTTCTGTGTCATCTTCTTGTTTTCCATTGTTTTGCTCGTCAATAGAATTTTTTGGCTCTCTATCATCTTCAACTTGTATTTGTTCTCCTTGACTGATGAAGGTGGTTTGCTCCTCAATGTCTTTCACTTGAGTCTCCTTTTTCTTTTGATCAGTGATGCTCTCTTTGTCACTTTCTTGTGCATCTGTTTTTACAATACATTTTGGTCTCCTGCAAAATAACTTCAGATTGCATGCATTTGCTTTGTTCTTCAGAACATCACCACAATGTTTTTTCAGTTCGTAAAGTCCATTGTCCAGTTTTCGATTGATGGCATAGGGACCAAGCCATGGGTTTTCAGTTTTTCCGCCTTTTCTGTCTGCTCGTCTTGAATTCCAAAGTAGAATCTCATCTCCTTCAGCAAATGTGCATTTTGTTTTGTTTCTTTTTTGATAGCTCCTTTTCTGTTTCTCTTGGGTGGCAGCAATGTTCTTGGACGCTTTTTTCAGTGCAATGTCATGCACATATGTGATTGCTTCCAATCGCTTCTTGATTTCTTCTGGTGAAGATTCATCAATCACATCTTGACTCTGTACTTCAGGAATTGCTGTTGACGTTTCATCAGCCTTTTGGTGGATGAGATCTACAGGCAAACATGGATGACGCCCGTACATCAGAAAAAAAGGTGTATACCCTGTTGATGCCTGCTTGCTTGTTCGGAATGCAAAAAGCACCCCTGGAAGAGCTTGTGGCCAATCTTCTGGTTCTGACTTCCATCTGGATTAGTCAGAAGTTTCAGCAGGCTGGTTTGGATTGTCCTGTTGTTTCTTTCAGTCAATCCGTTGGTTTGTGGGTGATACGCACTTGACATTCTTTGCTGTACACCAGTAAGTCTGTGCAAATGGGAAGAAATTTCGTTGACAAATTCACGGCCTTGGTCATTGATTTGAACATTTGCGCAACCATGGCGGCAAATCAGACGATAGAGGAAAGCAGCGACAGTACTTGCTGTTTTGTCAGGGAGTGGCTCTGCTTCAACCCATTTTGTGAGATAGTCTACAACAACAATCATGCATGTAAATCCTTCTTTTGATTTTGGCATGCTGCACAAGTCAACTCCAATTTGCTTCCATGGATCAAAAGGCACTGGAAGAGGATGAAGTTCAGGTGCTGTTTTGATGAAACGGGTTGCAGCTTTCTGGCACTGTTCACATGTTTTTACAAATTTTCTTACATCTCCTCTAATTCCTGGCCACCAGAATCTGTCCAGTAGTTTACTTTCAGTTTTGTCTTGGCCAATGTGACCTGCAAGGGCTCTTGATTCCAGAGTGTTACCACTTCCTTCATGAGCGGCTTGCAAGATCTTTTTTTGCTGTTCAGCATCCACGATGACCTGGCGTAAGCTTCCTGCAAAAGAAAAGATTTCTTTTCACAAACAACGATTTTTCATGACTCACATGAAACAAGGAAAGATAGGCCTATCCATTATGACACAATCCCACCATGCCGAAGATATGCCACAGTTTCATAAGCTCAGTGATCGTTATATGCGATCAGCCTTCCCCCACCTCCACCTCCACTCCCTCACTCCTATATGGGGAGCATACCGCTATACCACAGGTCAATTATGCGACAGGCACGTTAGGCCACAGACCCATTATTTCACTGATCGTTATATCCTCGCCCCTTCTCCCCCCACCTCCACTCTCATCCCTGTTACCCCCATACATATATATTCAAGTCAAATGGTTGCTTCACTATATTTTCCTCAAATTTAGGCCGTATTCTGAAATTCACAAATGTATCTGTAGGAGTACTTTTGGATAGACTTCAAAAATCGAACGGTTACTTTTTCTCTCAAACACAATGAAACGTGCGTTGATTGTGTACACTGTACAGTAAATGAAGATGAACACAAAAACATCTTTGTCTTCTGGATCCATCGCACCGCTGATTTTTTTAAGCATTTAAATTTTTTTTTAAAGATTTTATTGTATTCTGGGCTCAGCGAACAAGGTTGACTGCAGGCTTTTTCATAAAACAGGATGTAAAATCTTTCCTATTTTCTGTTTTCAGATTTCTTTACCCTTCCTTTTTGAGAGAAGAAATGATCTCTTATGCAAAATATGGACGATTAAAAAAAACTGATTCATCAGGACCAAATAGCAGTATTTTTGTCCCCATTCAGTCACCTCTAATACACTGCTCAAGAGCTAATCATCTCGGTCTAGCATACGTTAAAATCGCACGGAGACACAACAGCATCTCACACGAAATTGTGTGCCAGTTGGCCCTGCTAGACAGACAGACATACCACCCATCCATCCATATACGAGTATATACATATTATAACCTACGTATTCTACTGACTGTACTCTTGTCCTTCATCTGATAGATTTGGACGACAATATAATGCATTATGTAGGCCTACCATGCACAACGAAAGCAGTCTATTGTATAGGATGAAGTTGGCTCTTTTAAATGACAAAACTAAAAGTGAGCATATTTACTTACTTTCTGGTCCATGCCGACGGTAGAGTATGCCGTCCAAAAGTGAGTAGTTGCTTGCCCTCCGTTTGAAATTTGTCTTTTTTCCAGGCTGCCCCTTGAACGTCTCGGGATATTTTCCTTTTAATAAAAACTCTTCAATCTCACTAAACATGCTGCCTTTGTTAGCCATTGTGTTGTGTAGCAAAACTGGCTGGACATTTCGTGGAATCTTTAAAACCGAAACCAAATCTTGTTTCCAAGAAGAAAAGAAAAGCGTAAGTAAGGCTGCGTTTCTCATTTTAAAAGAGAAACCGAAAGTAATATTGTTTTTTTTCTCATTTTTCCCCATGTCTTTGTGTGTTGTGTCGATTTAGCTTTTTCTGCCGAAGGTACTGGTCTTAAAAATACTGGGATAGTGTTTTCAGCATAATGTCTAAACCACGAAAACAACCGCAGTAGTGTTTATTGACGAATGACGATAGTGTTTTTGGCGTGGGTAGTCAATCTGGCATGTAAGCGGTAGTGCTTTTAGCTTAGAGATAGTGTTCATAGCGTACGCCAAAGTCACTAAGGTAGTGTTTACAGCATGCGCAAAAGTCACTACGGTAGTGGTTATGGCATGAAAGCCTTACGCCAAAACCACTACAGTAGTCTTTATTGCACGGTAGTGTTTTGAGCGTGTTACACCGGTGCTGAGGGGGAATTTGTTACCTCTTGATATTTGCTTGAGGTATTTCGTTTTTTGGCTTAAGGTAAATATTTGTTTTACATTGGGCCGGCCAGACACCTATCTGATTTCTTTTAATTTATCACTGACATCCAATTCAAACTTCTTACCCTCAATAAGGAGGTGGTCAATATCATGATGGCCTATTAGTTGTTATCTCTAGCTGTTTTTTCTTTGCTTTAAGGATTTTTTCTTTATCTTTATAAAATGTACACCTGGCAATGATTGGGGAGTTTGGTTTGGTGTTCAAGCATGCACACGGTCAAACTGTACTGTTTTTGGAAGTTCTAATTTATCTGTCAGTATGTCCTGTACACAATCTTCACAGGCCTTCTTTGTTTCACTATCTCTTTTTTGGACTTCATAGAACATCATGTTGTTGTTTTTTGACCGACCTTCAAGATCATCAGTTTTTCTTTCCATTTGATCAAGTCTGTCCTTTAATACTGTATTCTCTGCTTTGAGAGAAGCGTTTTCTGTTGTCAGATTACGAACAAAGTCCCTGATATCATGCATTTCATTTTTCAAATCACTGACAGTTTCATGCAGATTTTTACGTTCAGTTTTCATATCATGAAACTTAGTATGCATACACGAAATTGAAGACATAATGTCCTTCAATGTTGGGTCATTGGATAATCCCTCACCTGATGTAGAGCGGTCACGGTCCATAAGTGAAAGGCGGTCAGCAATGGCACGGCGTGTGAAACCATCACTGGTCAGTCGAGCCTGTTTCAACGCTCTGCTTTGGTTGGACCTAGGCCCGGGTTTCGGCTCCACATCGCCACAGCGCAGTAACAGATCACCGTAGAAAAATGACGTTAAGGACCAGCCCTACCATAACACCGGCTACACGGGTCCTAACTGTCAACACACGAAGAGTCATGGCTCGCTTAAAATTAATCCGCATGGCCATGAAATTTATGTAAATGGCGAGAAATCCACCACAACGTACTTTTAAGTCGACAACTGCCAGAGGCATCACGATTCAACATCAATTTGCAGACGTCAGACTTATGAAATGCTCCGTGATTAACGCAAATTAGTTAATTGGATGCAGAGCTCTGAAAAACGTGACCGCTAAATTCGAAGACGAGAGTTCACCCCCTGAGAGACCGAGAGAAAGAGAAGAGGGGGGGGGAGAGAGAGAGAGAGAGAGAGAGAGAGAGAGAGAGAGAGAGAGAGAGAGAGAGAGAGATTGAAGGAGGGAGGGAGGGAGAGAGACAGAAAGGGAGAGAGAGAGAGAGAGAGAGAGAGAGAGAGAGACAGACAGACAGACAGACAGACAGATAGACAGAGAGAGAGAGATGAAATGAAATCAATGTTTACCCACGGTAAAGATATAAGTGAATTTACATATCTTCCGTTGCTCTTCATTACATTAAACAAAAGAAAATAACAAACTTTAAGTACACAAGCCTTTAAAAAGTTGAAGAAAAGAAACCAAAACAGTAACACGAGGATATAAAACGTAGCGTAGCAAATTTCACCATCACTACATAACAATGAATATATGTATATGTGCGTATGAGTGCGTGACTGCATGTGTGCGTGCGTGTGTTTGTGTGTGCGTGCGTGTAAGAAAAGAAAAAAAGGAAGAAGAAATCAAATGTTTAACTGCATCGCAATTATAATTATGTTTTCACTTATTTCAGATATAAGACTACAAATATAAATTATGCATGTTATTATAGTATCAAATTGTATACATAGTTAACGTAATTAAACGTTAGTGTCTGCATCAACACATATACAGCTGTGCATATACTACACGTCATTATTGAAGGGCCAGGAACGTTTTTGAGTCAATTTTTGAAAGGAGAAATAACCTATTTTCTCTTACTCTTTTCTCCAATTCGTTGCCGTAACTGAATGGATAAGAGCTCAGACAACATTGCAGTTTCCTTTTGGCACGTGTTTGGGGATTTGCCGATTTGCAATGGGCGGCCCAAGGAAGACAATTTCCACACGAAATTGTCGAATCTTCAGCAGGGTCTCTCTGACGACGCAGGCAAGGTAGCGACAAAATTCGCTTTGCACGTGCAAGGCAAGCCCTTTTTGAACACTACTCCAGCCAAAGTTGCCCGCAGACGAGGATAAAAAGGACCCGTTCTTGGTTCGTTTTAACCATGCTTGCAAGACGACGGATGACGGATGAGCAGCGGGGGAGAGCCCTCCCTCTGCTTGATGAAGGCCTAGCGCAGGGGGAAGTTGCTAGACGACTTGAAGTGTCGCATTCCACAATCCAGAGACTGCTGGAGCGCTTCAATGAGACTGGAGCAGTCCAGGAAAGGCGTCACACGGGTCGACCCAGAGTAACGACAAGACGGCAAGACCGCTACCTTGCCCTCTCCGTCCTGAGGGAAAGGGCATCCACTGCGGTGACCTTGAGGGGTCAGCTGAGGGACGCAACAGGTGCTAACATCAGCTGCAGCACGGTGAGAAGACGGCTACATGAGGCAAACTTGAGGTCACGGAGACCGGCCGTCCGACCCGTGCTGTCACCGGTCAACAGAGTGCGCCGCATGACCTGGGCCAGGGAGCACGTGACCTGGACAAGGCAACAGTGGGCCCGGGTCTTGTTTTCGGATGAGTCCAGGTTCACCCTGACCTTTAACGATGGCCGGGCTCGGGTGTGGCGACGTCAAGGGGAGAGGTTCGCTGACGCCACTGTCCAAGAGCATAACCGGTACGGCGGCGGGTCGGTGATGGTGTGGGGTGGCATGAGCCGTGGTACCCGGACCCCCCTGCTCCCCATTGACGGCATCCTGAACGGGGTCCGGTACCGGGACGAGGTTCTGGCGGCCGTGGCACTGTCTGCGCTTGTGGACCTTGGTCAAGGCGCCATCTTCCAGGACGACAATGCACCTGCGCATCGAGCACGCCTTGTGACCGACTTCCTGGAGCAGCATGAAGTCGTCCGTATGGCCTGGCCAGCGTGCTCACCTGACCTGAACCCAATTGAACACCTCTGGGATGTGCTCGGGAGGCGCATCAGGGACAACCACCCCCCACCGGGCACCCTGGCCAGGCTGGTCAACATCCTGCAGATCGAGTGGGCGGCCATCCCTCAGGACACACTCCGTACCCTTGTGGGGTCGATGCATCGGCGCTGTGAAGCATGCATCCAGGCTCGGGGCGGACACACGCGATATTGAAAACAGATTGGCCAAATCTGACACTTTCTGTTTTTTGAAAAGGGGGGGATGTTCCTTTAAATGCATGTGCTGTTCACTAATGGGTCATTGTGCTAATTTCTTTTTCCAAAACAGGTGTGGAAATGATGAAATAAAACATAGAATCAATTCTAAACATTGTCAATTATTTCAACTTAAAATTAGAGAGGAAGGAAGAAGTGGCCCTTAAATTATGATTAGGAGTATATGTTGCAAGAGTGCCCTGTGAAGATATTGATTTAGCTCTTTTTGGAAAGTCAGTGTCTGATCTTAATTTTGATTCATTTTCGATTATGTTTTCTGTAGTGGTGGTTCTTAACAAAAATTTAGTAAAAGCGACTTTCCTTTGTTCATCAAATGGCAACAATTTGGTTGCATCGTATGTGCGAAGACAAGAAGCATGCATTGGAAGAGCCAGCACAAGTTTGAAACCTTTACAATCTAAGCTCTGCAGTTTTGTTAGTAAATGTTTAGGTGCACTGAAGAAGATTTCTTGGGCATAGGTTAATTTAGATCTAATAAGCGATGTACAAAGATGAACAAGTGTTGATGTATCTTGTCCCCATGTCTGTTTGCGAACTATTTTCAAGAAATTCAAACATTTTTGAGCTTTTGTTAATAAGTAGGCCCTATTCAATATGCTGATTCCAAGAAAATTTCGCGGTAAGGAAAACTCCTAAGAATTTAATCGACTCGTTATACTGAAGAAGAGTATCTCCCAGTTTGAAAGTGGGAACATTTGATGGGTTAGCTCCACTGTTAAATAAAACTATCTTTGTTTTTTCCACGGATAGATGCAGTCCATTTTCTACCATGTATCGTGCTATTTTATCAAGCTCTAATTGATAACATTTATGCGTATAATTAATACAGCGCAAAGGAGTTTTTCTTCTCATGTTAACCGGCATCCACATGCATAAATCGTCAGCATATTGAGCTAAAACTACATGTTTAGAAATTTTACTGGGTAAGACATGCAATAATATCATGAAGAGAAGGGGAGCAATAACTGATCCCTGAGGGATACCCATTTGAAGAATTCGTTTTGCGGAATACACATTTTCAATCCTTGTTTGAAATACTCGGTTTTCTAAGAAACTTTTGACATAGTCAAAAATGTGACCTGTCAGCCCGATACTTTTCAATTTGAGTAATAATCGGGAGTGCCATACTTGGTCATATGCTTTAGTTATATAAAAATATGTAGCTAAAACACATTGACGTCTAGTAAATTGTTGTTTTATATTTCTGGTTAACTTTGTTAGGAGTTCGACTGGTGACCTGCCTTTTCTAAATCCTGCCTGATTCACTGGTAATATTTCATTCTTTTCACAATAATGCATCAATCTCTTTAAAATCATTTTCTCCATCAGAAAATTTCTCCATCAGTGCGATGTTATTGCAATTGGCCTATAGTTTTTCAAGTCAGTATTACATTTACCTTGTTATAGAACAGGAACCACTATTGTTTGTTTCCAATAGTTTGGAAGTTTGCCGCTGTTCCAGCATTTTTTAAACATATTGTGTAGCAAGATTAAAAAAAAAGTTCTGGTAAATTTTTCAGCATCTCATTTGAAATTCCGTCGAATCCTACTGATGTCTTTTTATTTAGAATTGATTTAATGGCATCTTTTAGTTCTTGGAGTGTGATTGGTGCATTTACGTAGTGCGTATTATCTGGGGTAGGATCCTTATATGCGTCGGTCTTTTCTTCCTGTACCCTATAATTTCGGCTAGAGGCAGGAAGGGACCTCAGCAAACATGTCTGCAAAAGCTTCTGCTTTTTCCTGTGAGCTAGGTAAAGGGTTATTTTTTAGCTTTACTGGAATTGATGGCAACTTGATCCCATTTTTCATTGTTTTCAGTTTTTCCCAAATCTTTTGCATATCTTTGTGGTCACTTACTTCACATGTACAAAAAGATGTCCAATATTGTTCTTTAGCTTGTTCAATGATTCTGTTACAGTTTATATTGGCATTTTTCATCGCTGAATGATTTTCAGGTGACCTATTTGCTAGATATTTTTTGTATTTTTCTTTCTTTTCGTTGACAGCCTTTTCACACTCTTTATTCCACCAGACGTTTCCATAATGTTTTCCTGTTTTTGACACTTTAAGCTCTGGAATTGAAAATTTTGGAGCCCTTATGAGTGAGTTGCAGAAATCTGCGTACATCTCGTTTAAGGTCATTTTTTCAGATAGATCTGTTCTTGTCTTTTGTAGGATAGCTTTAAAACTGGCCCAGTCTGCGTATCTATAATCAAATTTGGGTAAACTATCTTTTGGCATTGTGTCTATTTCAGTAGTAAGCTTTAGGGTAAGAAGTATGGGGATATGATCTGATCCTAACAAGTGATCCTCTGTTTGCCATATGGCATTTAGTGCTAGCGATGGAGATATTAAAGTGAGGTCGATAGCTGTGGGTCTGTGGGTTGGTATATCAGGGACACGGGTAACGTGTCCGTTGTTAAGTAAGTATAAATTGGAATCTACAATATTGTCAGTTATGATTTTTACAATTCTTGTCCCAAAATGGGGCATGTGCATTAAAATCACCACATATAATCCACTTGTCTCCTTGATCTTGAAACTGTTTCAGCCAGTCGGTATTCACAGAATCGGGACCTCTTGGTAGATAAATAGAGGCCATATTCAGAACTAGTGATGAGGAAAATTTTATAATGATTGTCAGGTCGAAGTCGTCTGGGTTCTGACTTTGTTCTTGCTAAGCCTTGACTGGGATTATCGTTTTAGAACCAAGTTTTTCTGTGGCCCACATGGTTGCCTTGGTTACAGGTGGATTTTCGGGTTTGTTCTCTCTTGATGGTCAAGGGAGTCTAATTTCTGTTTGGGAAATATTTTCTCGGTAGGGCTTGTTTCCCTTGCTGTTTCGCCTCAGTTTGTGCTTTCGTTCTTTCTCGTCTTGACTATTGTAATTCCCTTCTGTCTGGTTCCCCAAAACAGCTCCTTGACAAACTTCAGAAAGTACAGAACCATGCCGCTCGGCTAGTATTTCGGTCTTCCAAATTTCAGCATGTCTCTCCTCTTCTCCAAGACTTGCATTGGTTACCTGTGTTGAAAAGGATCCAACATAAAATTGCTGTTCAGTGCTTCAGATACTTCGACAATTCTATTCCCTCTTACCTGTCTGAATATCTTCAACTATACGTTCCATCTCGTCATCTTCGTACCTCAGCCGATACCCGCTTATTTCGAATCCCAACTTTTCGAACAAAATCATATGGTGAGCGATCCTTTTCTTTTCAAGCCCCTTCCTCATGGAATTCACTTCCCTACCCGCTGAGGCACAAAACAAGTCTTCAGTCATTTAAATCTAGCTTGAAAACGCATCTCTTTCCTCTCTGAAATTTATTAACCTAAAAGAGCTATGCTGTCTGCGCGCTAGCGTGCTTCTGTGTATGTTATTGCTGTGCGCCTATAGATATGTCTCGGGGTGGGAGGAGGATATGTGTGTGTGTGCCAGAGAGTAGGTACTAATATTTGATATTATTAACGGTGTGTATGTGCTTGTGGGATGGAGTGACAGAGGTCCGCCATGTATGATGAAAATTATATTAGGCCTATGTTTCTATGTTCGATGTAATGTGTATTGTACAGTTTGTAAGCGCTTAGGGCTTTCCAGAACGATTAGGCGCTCTAAATGCCCTTAATAATAATAATAATGCGTGTGAAGGTTGAATCTGTGGGTCTGTGTTCCGAGGGGCGAGTCACTCTGTTTCTGTTGGTCCTGTGAATCACGCTTTTCAGGCGGATTCGGTGGATTGTGGGGCCAACCTGAGCTCAGGTCTGATTTTTGAGTTCTCGTGATACTGGTTTGGAAATTTCTGGTCAGTTGTTGGGTGTCTGTGTTTCGGGAAGGGTGTTCTTTTATTTTTTCTTTCCTCCGAGATAACCTTGTTACTCGGAAACAGGTTATAAGTGAATCTAGGATGTAGTTCTGGTTCACTTTCGAGATTAGTCTATGTATTCCATGTATTCTATGTTCACCCTGTAGTCCAGTTGAGTGTACTTGGTAAGGGTGATGTGGCGTCTGTACCAGTTTGTGCTGTTCTGTGCTGTTCTGTGCTGTTCCACTCTGTCGTGTTGAGGGAGTTTCGGAAAAGACTTCTGGTGTTACCAGTATGCTTTTCTGACTCTTTGGGAGAGGTGAGTTTTGAATTCTGTGTTTATGAAAGGGCGCTTGTGCCTCTTCCTCGAGATAACCTTGTTAATTGGTAACAGGTTATAAGTGAATTTAAGATGTAGTTCTGGTTCACTTTCCAGATTAGTCTATGTATTCTATGTTTCACCCTGTAGTCCAGTTTAGTGTACTTGGCAAGGATGATGTGGCATCTGTACCAGTTTGTGCTGTTTCTGTGGTGTTCCAATCTCTGTCGTTTTGAGGGAGTTGCGTTGTTGGTCGTTGTGTGGTGGTGTGTTGTTTACGTTTATGGGTTCAAATGTCTTGTTTCCCTAGGTTCTAAGCTTGTTTGAGAGGTTTGCCCAACTGGTTTGTGTGGCGTCGTAACGTAGGTTTGGGTAAGGGTTTATTCGTCGTTGTTGAGATGTAAATTTGTGAATATTTTGATTCTCTGCGCCTTTGGTGGCTGGATGGGCCTAGCGTTGGGAACCCAATCCATGACGTTAGGGATAACCAATTTAGTTTGCTCAACAAGTATTTGTGTTTACTATTTGTGGATAGACCTAGATGAGGTTACTGTTTGGAGATAAGATTGTGTGTTGTGTGGCAGACTGACAGACAGTTGACGAGGAAGTTGAAGATAAAATGGATATTGTAACTTTATTATTGAGTGCCAGTATGAGTGTGTGGCTATTGTCAAGGGCTGGTTGATGTTTTGCATTTTGGGCCCATGTCGTGGTAACGTTCTATGATTTTATTTTGTGATTCTACTATGTGGGCCTTGTGATGATGAAATTACCTTCATATCTTCATAAAATTTGATCGGGGCTAAGTTTAATCATTTGCCTTGCCTTGGGCAATGCGATGGTTACTTATACCTGATTCAAAATCCACTTCGATTGAGAGTCTAACAAAACTTTTGGGTAATGAAATTACCTTCGTGTATTCATAAGCTTTTGTTGGGGCTAAGTTTAATCATTTACCTTGCCTTGTGCAACGTGATGGTTACTAATACCTGACTTCAAGTTCATTTTGGTTGACTGATCAACAAAAGTTTCAAAGGTTTATGTTTATGTTTTTTTTAAAAATATTTTTTGTGTGTGCCTTCGGGACGCCCTGTTGTTTCACAATAGTTTATTTTGTGATGATTTTTTGTGTGTCTCTTTGAGATGACCCAGGGATGAATTTTGTACAAGGTATTTGTTTGAGCGCCTTTGACTGTGAAGTGATGTGAAATATACAACGTTAGTACGTGTGTTGTGTATTTGATGGGATTTATGGCGTTGAGCCGTTTTGAGAACCGTTCGTGGAGTTTGGCCAGTTTGGGACTGCCAAGCTGGTTTGGACAGCGTTCCGGTTGAGACTGCC
>JAPXFY010000029.1:35373418-35383418 GCA_030674185.1 Monoplex corrugatus
GACGGGGGGGGGGGAGGGAGGCGGGAGAAGAGGGAGGAAACTCCGGACGTGTGTGGGGGAAAGAGAGGGAGGGAACTCTGCACGTGGGGAGGGTGGGTGGGAGAAGAGACGGAGGGAACTCTGTAGTGGGGGGCGGGAAAAGAGAGGGAGGGAACTCCGGACGTGTGTGGGGGAAAGAGAGGGAGGGAACTCTGCACGTGGGGAGGGTGGGTGGGAGAAGAGACGGAGGGAACTCTGTAGTGGGGGGGCGGGAAAAGAGAGGGAGGGAACTCCGGACGTGTGTGGGGGAAAGAGAGGGAGGGAACTCTGCACGTGGGGAGTGGGTGGGAGAAGAGACGGAGGGAACTCTGTAGTGGGGGGCTGGAGTAAGGATGGAGTGGTCTCTGGACGTGGGGAGGTGGTGGGAGAAGAGAGGGAGGGAACTCCAGACTTGGGGAGGGGGGGGGCGGGAGGAGAGAAGGAGGGAACTCCGGACGTGGGGGGGAGGGTGGGGGACGCGAGAAAAGAGGGAGGGAACTCTGGATGCGGAGTGGGGGCGGGAGAAGAGAGGGAGGGAACTCCCGACTTGGAGGGGGGTGGAAGGAGACAGGGAGCTCGGGACGTTGGGGGTGGGGGCGAAAGAACAGATGGAGGGAACTCCGACTGTGGTGTGGGGCTCAGAAGAGAGGGAGGGAACTCCGGACGTGGGGAGGGGCGGAAGAAGAGAGGGAAGGAGCTCAGGACGCGGGGGGTGTGTGAAGAGAGGGGGGGGAACTGTGGACGTGGGGAGGGTGGGCGGGAGAAGAGAGGGAGGGGTCTCCGGACGTGGTGAGGGGTGGGGGGTGGGAGAAGAGAAGGAGGGAGCTCCAGACGTGGGGGGGGGGGGAACAGAGGGTAGGAACTCCGGACATAGGGGGGGGGGGGGGGCGAAAGAACAGAGTTAGGGAACTCTAGACTTGGGGGGGGGGGGGAGCAGGGAGGAGAAATGAGTTAGAACAGAGGGAGAGAACTCCAGGGGGTGGAACAGAGGGCCTGAACTCCAGGGTAGAACAGAGGGCCTGAACTCCAGGGTAGAACAGAGAGAGGGAACTACAGATTGGGGAAGAACAGAGTTAGGGAACTGCAGATGGAAGAATGGGGAAGAGAAGGAGGGAACTCCAGAAGAGTAGAACAGAGGGAGGGAACTCCAGGGGGGGTAGAACAAAGGGAGGGAACTCCAGGGGTAGAACAGAGGAAGAGAACTTCAGGGGGAGTAGAACAAAGGGAAGGAGCTCCGGGGGGGGGGGGGGGCAAAAAAGAGGGAGGAAACTCCAGGAGGGTAGAACAGAGTGGGGAAGAATAGAGGGGAGGAACTCCAGAGGGGGGGGGGACTGGGAACAGAGTAAGTGAACTCGGGGGCTGGGGTGCACGGAACTGAGGGAGGGAACCTGGGGGAAGAGAGGGAGGACACTCAGGGGGGAGGAACAGATGGAGGGAACTCCAGATTGGGTGGGACAAAGGGAGGGAACACAGGGAGGGAACTGCAGGGGTGTATTAGAGGGAGTGAACTCTGGATGGGGGGAAACACTGGAAGGGAACTCTGGGAGGGTGAAGAACAGTGGGAGGGAACTCTGGATGGGGAGATGGAGAACACAGGGAGGGAACTCTAGATAAGAGGAACAGTGGAAGGGAACTCCAGGTGGGGGAAAACAGTGGGAGGGAACTCTGGGTGTGGTAAAAAGAGTGAGGGAAATCCCGGTGGAGGAAATAGAATGAGGGAACTCTAGATGGGGTGAAACAGAGAGAGGGAATTCGGGGGGGGGGGGGGCGCAGACAGAAGGAACTCCAGGTGGTGGAGAACAGAGGAAGAGAACTCTGGATGGGGCTGGGGGTTGATAAAAGGGAGGGAACTCCGGGTATAGGAACAGTGGAAGGGAACTCCAGGAGGGTAGAACAGAGGGAGGGAACTGCAGGGGGGTAGAACAGAGGGAGGGAACTCCAGGGGGGTAGAACAGAGGGAGGGAACTCCAGGAGGGTAGAACAGAGGGAGGGAACTCCAGTAGGGTAGAACAGAGGGAGGGAACTCCAGGAGGGTAGAACAGAGGGAGGGAATTCCAGGGGGTAGAACAGAGGGAGGGAATTCCAGGAGGGTAGAACAGAGGGAGGGAATTCCAGGAGGGTAGAACAGAGGGAGGGAATTCCAGGAGGGTAGAACAGAGGGAGGGAATTCCAGGAGGGTAGAACAGAGGGAGGGAATTCCAGGAGGGTAGAACAGAGGGAGGGAATTCCAGGAGGGTAGAACAGAGGGAGGGAATTCCAGGAGGGTAGAACAGAGGGAGGGAACTCTGGATGGGGAAAGAACAGAGGGAAGGAACTCCAGATGGGTGGGGAACAGAGGGAGGGAACTCCAGATGGGTGGGGAACAGAGGGAAGGAACTCTGGATGGGTGGGGAACAGAGGGAAGAAACTCTGGATGGGTGGGGAACAGAGGGAGGGAACTCTGGATGGGGAAAGAACAGAGGGAAGGAACTCCAGATGGGTGGGGAACAGAGGGAAGGAACTCCAGATGGGTGGGGAACAGAGGGAAGGAACTCCAGATGGGTGGGGAACAGAGGGAAGGAACTCCAGATGGGTGGGGAACAGAGGGAGGGAACTCCAGGGGGTAGAACAGAGGGAGAGAACTCCGGAGTGAGGAAGAACAGAAGGAGGGAACTCCGATGGGTGGGACGGGAACAGAGGCAGTGAACTCGGGAGTTGGGGTGTGAGGAACACAGGGAGGGATTCCAGGAGGTGCGGGAAACAGAGGGAGGGAACTCGTGGGGAGAACAGAGGGGGGATCTCGGGGGGAGAACAGAGGGAGGGAACTCGTGGGGAGAACAGAGGGAGGGAACTCGTGGGGAGAACAGAGGGAGGGAACCTGTGGGAGAACAGAGGGAGGACACTCAGGGGGGAGAACAAAGGGAGGGAACTCCAGGACAGACAGAAGGAGGGAACTCAAAAGGTGGGAAACGAGTAAGGAAATCGGGGGGGGGGGGGACTCCATTGGGGAACAGAAAGGGAATTTCAGGTGTAGGGGGAACAGAGGGAAAGAACTCTGGGTGGGGGGAACAGATGGGGGCGAACTCTGGGGCTGTAACAGATGGTGGGAACTCTGGGTGGGGAAGAAACAGAGGGAGGGGACTCTGGGGGGGGGGGGGAAGGGTAATAGAGGGCGGGAATTCCAGGTGGTGGAAATGCTCGAGGGAACTATGGGTGGGAGAACACAGGGAGGGAACTCCATGGGGGGGGAGGTAACAGAGTGAGGGAACTCTGGATGGGTGATGGAGAGCAGAGGTAGGGAACTCTGGATAGGGGAACAGTGGAAGGAAACTCTGAATGGGGGGGGGGAGGGGGCAGAGGTAGAGTGGGATGGGAACATTGGGTGGGAAAAATAGAGGGATTGGGTGGGGTGGGAGGGAAACAGACAGAGGGAACTCCGGGTGTCAGGGGGAACAGAATAAGGTCCGTTGGTCTAAGGAGATGCCGCAGGCGGGACCACAAGCAAACACAAAACACACAAAAATACAAAAATTAGGCAGACAGACGACGTTACAAGAGGCAGACAGACGACGTTACAATAGGCAGACATACAACGTTACAATAGGCAGACATACAACGTTACAATAGACAGATATACAACGTTACAATAGGCAGACATACAACGTTACAATAGGAAGACATACGACGTTACAATAGGCAGACATACAACGTTACAAGAGGCAGACATACAACGTTACAATAGGCAGACACACAACGTTACAATAGGCAGACATACAACGTTACAATAGGCAGACATATAACGTTACAATAGACAGACATACAACGTTACAATAGGAAGACATACAACGTTACAATAGGAAGACATACAACGTTACAATAGACAGACATACAACGTTACAATAGACAGACATATAACGTTACAATAGACAGACATACAACGTTACAATAGGAAGACATACAACGTTACAATAGGCAGACATACAACGTTACAATAGACAGATATACGACGTTACAATAAGCAGACATACAACGTTACAATAGGCAGACATACAACGTTACAATAGGCAGACATACAACGTTACAATAGACAGACATACAACGTTACAATAGGCAAACATACAACGTTACAATAGGCAGACATACAACGTTACAATAGGCAGACATACAACGTTACAATAGACAGACATACAACGTTACAATAGACAGACATACAACGTTATAATAGGCAGACATACAACGTTACAATAGACAGATATACAACGTTACAATAGACAGACATACGACGTTACAATAGGCAGACATACAACGTTACAATAGGCAGACATACAACGTTAAAATAGACAGACATACGACGTTACGATAGGCAGACATACAATGTTACAATAGGCAGACATACAACGTTACAATAGGCAGACATACAACGTTACAATAGACAGAGATACAACGTTACAATAGGCAGACATACAACGTTACAATAGGCAGACACACAACGTTACAATAGGCAGACAGACAACGTTACAATAGGCAGACATACAACGTTACAATAGGCAGACATACAACGTTACAATAGGCAAACATACAACGTTACAATAGGCAGACATGCGTTACAATAGGCAGACATACAACGTTACAATAGGCAGACATACAACGTTACAATAGACAGACATACGACGTTACAATAGGCAGACATACAACGTTACAATAGGCAGACATACGACGTTACAATAGACAGACATACAACGTTACAATAGGCAGACATACGACGTTACAATAGGCAGACATACAACGTTACAATAGGCAGACATACGACGTTACAATAGACAGACATACGACGTTACAATAGGCAGACATACAACGTTACAATAGGCAGACATACGACGTTACAATAGACAGACATACAACGTTACAATAGGCAGACATACGACGTTACAATAGGCAGACATACAACGTTACAATAGGCAGACATACGACGTTACAATAGGCAGACATACGACGTTACAATAGGCAGACATACAACGTTACAATAGGCAGACATACGACGTTACAATAGACAGACATACAACGTTACAATAGGCAGACATACGACGTTACAATAGACAGACATACGACGTTACAATAGGCAGACATACAACGTTACAATAGGCAGACATACGACGTTACAATAGACAGACATACGACGTTACAATAGACAGACATACAACGTTACAATAGGCAGACATACGACGTTACAATAGACAGACATACAACGTTACAATAGACAGACATACAACGTTACAATAGGCAGACATACAACGTTACAATAGACAGACATACAACGTTACAATAGGCAGACATACAACGTTACAATAGGCAGACATACAACGTTACAATAGGCAGACATACAACGTTACAATAGGCAGACATACAACGTTACAATAGGCAAACATACAACGTTACAATAGGCAGACATACAACGTTACAATAGGCAGACATACAACGTTACAATAGGCAGACATACAACGTTACAATAGGCAGACATACAACGTTACAATAGGCAGACATACGACGTTACAATAGACAGACATACAACGTTACAATAGACAGACATACAACGTTACAATAGGCAGACATACAACGTTACAATAGGCAGACATACAACGTTACAATAGGCAGACATACAACGTTACAATAGGCAGACATACAACGTTACAATAGGCAAACATACAACGTTACAATAGACAGACATACAACGTTACAATAGGCAGACATACAACGTTACAATAGACAGACATGCGTTACAATAGGCAGACATACAACGTTACAATAGGCAAACATACGACGTTACAATAGACAGACATACAACGTTACAATAGGCAAACATACGACATTACAATAGGCAGACATACAACGTTACAATAGGCAAACATACGACGTTACAATAGGCAGACATACAACGTTACAATAGACAGACATACAACGTTACAATAGACAAACATACAACGTTACAATAGACAGACATACAACGTTACAATAGGCAAACATACAACGTTACAATAGGCAAACATACAACGTTACAATAGGCAAACATACAACGTTACAATAGGAAGACATACAACGTTACAATAGGCAGACATACAACGTTACAATAGGCAGACATACAACGTTACAATAGGCAGACATACAACGTTACAATAGGCAAACATACAACGTTACAATAGACAGACATACAACGTTACAATAGGCAGACATACAACGTTACAATAGACAGACATACAACATTACAATAGACAGATATACAACGTTACAATAGGCAGACATACAACGTTACAATAGACAGACATACAACGTTACAATAGGCAGATATACAACGTTACAATAGGTAGACATACAACGTTACAATAGGCAGACATACAACGTTACAATAGGCAAACATACAACGTTACAATAGGCAGACATACAACGTTACAATAGGCAGACATACAACGTTACAATAGTCAAACATACAACGTTACAATAGGCAAACATACAACGTTACAATAGGCAGATATACAACGTTACAATAGGCAAACATACAACGTTACAATAGGCAGACATACAACGTTACAATAGACAGACATACAACGTTACAATAGGCAAACACACAACGTTACAATAGGCAGACACACAACGTTACAATAGGCAGACATACAACGTTACAATAGGCAAACATACAACGTTACAATAGGCAAACATACAACGTTACAATAGGCAAACATACAACGTTACAATAGGCAAACATACAACGTTACAATAGACAGACATACAACGTTACAATAGTCAGACATACAACGTTACAATAGACAAACATACAACGTTACAATAGACAAACATACAACGTTACAATAGTCAGACATACAACGTTACAATAGACAAACATACAACGTTACAATAAACAAACATACAACGTTACAATAGGCAAACATACAACGTTACAATAGGCAAACGTGCAGGGTTAAAGTTTCAAGAGCACATCAGATGGAGTCCAAGTTCAAGAATAAATTTATTGAATTGATCAACTGTTAAAGGATGATGTAACTGAAACCAAGTCGTTAAAAGTTCAAGGTCACATTCAATGGAGTGGATCAAATGCTGGGAAATACATTAAACCTTATTAAAAGTTCAAGCACATGGCCCCATTGGGACAAAAGTTAACAGTGGACAATCACCACACCGGGGTAAAATTTGAAGAACACAATTCCCCTAGGAACCTGAAAACAAAAAAAGAAAAAAGAGTCAGAACGCGTATTTAATACAACCAGACAAGACAGGCGCAAATTTTCGACCAACTGGCCTTTTTTTGTCAAGCGTAGACGTAATATCACACAAATAAACAAACACCAAATACAAAAATTAGGAGAAAAAGACTGAAACTTCCCTGATGCTACGGCTTGACAAAGGCTAGTTGGCCGAAAACTTGCTCCTGTCTTATCTGGTTGTATGGTTGAATTAAGGACGCATTCTGATTCTTTTTTTTTCTTTTTTTTTCTTTTTTTTTTTTTGGGGGGGGGGTATCTTTTTTTTTTTTTGTCTGTTTTTTTCTGGTTCCTGAGTGCCTAACTAACTAACTAACTAACTAACTAATTAACTAACTAACTAACTAACTAACTAACTAACCAACTAAATGATTAATCAACTGACTGACTGACTGACTGACTGACGTAATAACTGACTGACTGACTGACTGACTGACTGACTAACCGATAACTGACTGACTGACTGACTAACCGATAACTGACTGACTGACTGACTGACTGACTAAGAAAGTAAGTAAGTAAGTAACTAACTAACCAACCAACTAATGAACTAACAAACTAACTAACTGACTAACTAACTAACTAACTAACTAACTAACTAACTACTAACTAATAACTAACTAACTAACTAATTAACTAACTAACTAACTAACGAAACTATTATTCATTTTCAAGAGCGAGAGAGAGAGAGAGAGAGATGAGGGTTAACAAGAAAAGAATGTAGACAGACAGAGACAATTTTACAGAAAGACAGACAGACATAAAGACAGTAAGAGAGAGAGAGGGGAGAGAGAGATACATGAGGGTTAATAAGAAAAGAATGTAGACAGACAGAGACAAATTTACAGAAAGACAGACAGACATAAAGACAGTAAGAGAGAGAGAGAGAGGGAGAGAGAGAGAGAGAGAGATGAGGGTTAACAAGAAAAGAATGAAGACAGACAGAGACAAATTTACAATTCCCATAGCCCAACGCCCAACGTCCAACGTCCAAAAGCACAAATAACACAAAATCGAAAATTCAAAAGATCCCATTCCATGAGGTCACCAGTCTTAGTTTCAGTTTCAGTTTCAGTTTATCAAAATGACGTCTCCTCGCTCAGAACGATTCCATATGCACTAGCGACACAGGTGCTATGTGTATGGTGATCATGGCACAAGCCTTAATTAAGCCTGCACATAAACCCATGAGCTAGCCAGGTCATGAGGCCCTACCTACACTTCGTTTTACGTAGTCTATATTTCATACTGGTATTTTATAAGCCTACCACTGGAATGACATTGGTTACATGTAAATGACATGTGTATGTGTGTATCTTAGTGGTGGATGAGTGGTTAAAGGAATGGACTATTGACTGGGAGGAGAAAGGTACGGTTCCCCTTCGGTCCAAAATCTATCACTGTGGGATTTTGTTTTTCTTTCCTGTCCGATTACTATCCAAATCATTGCGCGCGCGTGCTATGGGTTCATAGGGAAAACTGGGACCACACCGTCAATTTTCGTAAATTTTAAAGAGGTGTAATCTGGAGTGTTGCTCAAATATCCTGACCAACACGGCAGGTGTCTGCATCTCTTGAGTCTGGTTGACACCAGGATATGTTTTGATAGTAAGCGTATGGGTATAACCCTATCAGGTAGTCTCAGCTTCACGGCGGCTTGAAGTCTCTAGCTCAGGCGGTCTTTCTGATGCTGCCACTTTCGCAGAATGAACATGGGGTAGATGGTGTTGTTGCTGAGCTAGAATGAGCTGATGAGGGATCAGAGCCACCTTGTGGGGGAGGGGAGGGTCAGACGTTGGGACTGCAAACAACAACAAAAACAACGACAAAACAAACATAAGAAAATAACTCCATCAATGTCAAACGTTCAAGGCCACACTTACCACCAGGTCTTTAGTTCATGAATATAGGTCAAAATAAATAAGGTCACTATGAAACTGGGTCAAAAGTTCAAGGACAAATTGATAAGGTCAAAAATCCATGGGCAGACATCTCTCTCGGTCAAAACGTTCAAAGACATATCGCGATGATCTCATCAAACAATTGGTGTTTGTCATAAGCACATCTCCTAATATTGTCCCTTTAAAGTTCAAGGGCGAAAGTTCAAGGGCACATCAAGATGACCTCGTCCAGTAGCTGGTGTTTGTCATAAGCACATCTAATATTGTCCGTTTACTGTTTAAGGGCGAAGTTCAAGGACACATCAAGATGACCTCATCCAGCATCTGGTGTTCGTCATTAGCACACCTAATATTGCCCCTTTACGGTTCGAGGGCGAAAGTTCAAGGACACATCAAGATGACCTCATCAAACAGTAGGTGTTCGTCATAAGCACACCTCCTAATATTGTCCGTTTAAAGTTCAAGGGCGAAAGTTCAAGGGCACATCAAGATGACCTCGTCCAGCAGCTGGTGTTTGTTATAAGCGCGTTTAATGACGTCCACATATTTGGCTGCGTCCGTCAAATAGCTCAGCTGTCGACACATGACCAGCACTTCGGTGGCGTGAGCGAACCTTCTACCTGTCTGACTTGGACACACTTTTTCAAACAGCTTCAGCAGACAACGAACGAGCAGCCACTGGTATTCCTCCACCTGTAACACATAAGCCGGTCATGGTGAAAGTTATTCCATAATCCATAATAGTCACTAAATGTTGATTTTAAGTCCTTTTTTTTCCTCTCCCACTGGACGAAGCAGCAGGGGAAGTTTCAGTCTGTGGGGTTTTTTTGT
>JAPXFY010000029.1:35395918-35403418 GCA_030674185.1 Monoplex corrugatus
ATAATAATAATAATAATACTTCTGATAATACATATAATAACAATAATATACGAAATAACAATCGACGACAACACTAATAATAACAGACAACAAAACATTATGAAAACAACAACAACAGGAACAACAAGAAAACGACTAGAACAGCAAGAGAAAAAAGAACTAGTGGACAGACAAAACAACAGTGACAGACAATAACAACCAGTGGACAGACAACAACAACTAGTGGACAGACATAACAACAGTGACAGACAATAAACCAGTGACAACAACAACAGTGGACAGACAATAACAACTAGTGGACAGACAATAACAACCAGTGGACAGACAATAATATGACAACAATACAACGTGGACAACATGACAATGAAACAACAACATGGCGCAATAACAACATGACTAACAACTAGTGGACAGACATAACAACAGTGGACAACATAGTGACAGACAATAAAACAGACAAAACACAGTGCGACATAAAACAGTGGACAGACAATAACAACCAGTGGACAGACAATAACAACAGTGGACAGACAATAACAACTAGTGGACAGACAATAACAACTAGTGGACAGCATAACAATAGTGACACATAACACAGTGGACAGACAATAACAACCAGTGGACAGCAAACAACTATGACAGACATAACACAAGTGGACAGACAATAACAACTAGTGGACAGACAATAACAACTAGTGGACAGACAATAACAACTAGTGACAGCCAATACAACTAGTGACAGCAATAACAACTAGTGACAGACAATAACAACAGTGACAGACAATAACACAGTGACAGACAATAACAGGACAGACAATAACAACCAATGGACAGACAATAACAACAGTGAACGACAATAACAATAGTGGACAGACAATAACAACCAGTGGACAGACAATAACAACAGTGGACAGACAATAACAATAGTGGACAGACATAACAATAGTGGACAGACAATAACAACCAGTGGACAGACAATAACAACATGACAGACAATAACACCAGTGAACAACAATAACAACATGGACAGACAATAACAACCATGACAGACAATAACAACTAGTGGACAGACAATAACAACAGACAGACAATAACAGTGACAGACAATAAAACTAGTGGAAACAATAACCATGACAGACATAACAACAGTGACAGACAATAACAACCAGTGACAGACAATAACAAAGTGACAACAATAACAAAGTGGCAGACAATAACAACAGTGGACAGACAATAAATAGTGACAGACAATAAAACACAATAACAACTAGGGACAGACAATAAAACAAGTGGCAACAAATAACAACTATGGACAGAACAATACCAGGGACAATAAAACCAGTGGGACAATAACAACCAGTGGACAGACAATAACAACAGTGGACAGACAATAACAACTAGTGGACAGCAATAACAACTAGTGACAGCAATAACAACTAGTGGACAGACAATAACAACATGGAAGACAATAACAACCAGTGACAGACAATAACAACATGACAGACAAAAAAACAAACAGACGCAATAAAACTGCAAAACAACAGTGGACAGGACAATAACATGGACAGACAATAACAACGTGACAGAAATAAAGGGAGACAAAACAGTGGACAGAAATAACAACATGACAGACAATAACAACCAGTGGACACAAAACAACCATGGACAGACATAACAACTTGGACAGACAATAACAACAGTGCAGACAATAACAACGTGGACAGAAATAACAATGACCAAAACTTGGAACAAACAGACGACAAAGACAGCAATAACAACTAGTGGACAGACAAAACAACCAAGAAGACAATAACAACTAGTGGACAGACAATAACAACTAGTGGACAGACAATAACAACTAGTGGACAGACAATAACAACTAGTGGACAGACAATAACAACTAGTGGACAGACAATAACAACTAGTGGACAGACAATAACAACTAGTGGACAGACAATAACAACTAGTGGGACAGACAATAACAACTAGTGGACAGACAATAACAACTAGTGGACAGACAATAACAACTAGTGGACAGACAATAACAACTAGTGGACAGACAATAACAACAGTGGACAGACAATAACAACTAGTGGACAGACAATAACAACAGTGGACAGACAATAACAACTAGTGGACAGACAATAACAACTAGTGGACAGACAATAACAACTAGTGGACAACAATAACAACTAGTGGACAGACAATAACAACAGTGGACAGACAATAACAACTAGTGGACAGACAATAACAACTAGTGGACAGACAATAACAACCAGTGGACAGACAATAACAACTAGTGGACAGACAATAACAACTAGTGGACAGACAATAACAACTAGTGGACAGACAATAACAACTAGTGGACAGACAATACACATACCAGTGGACAGACAATAACAACAGTGGACAGACAATAACAACTAGTGGACAGACAATAACAACTAGTGGACAGACAATAACAACTAGTGGACAGACAATAACAACTAGTGGACAGACAATAACAACTAGTGGACAGACAATAACAACTAGTGGACAGACAATAACAACAGTGGACAGACAATAACAACTAGTGGACAGACAATAACAACTAGTGGACAGACAATAACAACTAGTGGACAGACAATAACAACAGTGGACAGACAATAACAACCTAGTGGACAGACAATAACAACCAGTGGACAGACAATAACAACAGTGGACAGACAATAACAACCTAGTGGACAGACAATAACAACTAGTGGACAGACAATAACAACTAGTGGACAGACAATAACAACTAGTGGACAGACAATAACAACTAGTGGACAGACAATAACAACAGTGGACAGACAATAACAACTAGTGGACAGACAATAACAACTAGTGGACAGACAATAACAACTAGTGGACAGACAATAACAACTAGTGGACAGACAATAACAACTAGTGGACAGAAGATAAACAATTAGTGGACAGAAGATAACAACTAGGGGAAACAGACAATAACAACCAGTGGAACAGACAATAACAACCAGTGGACAGAAGATAACAACTAGTGGACAGAAGATAACAATAGTGGAGAGACAATAACAACTAGTGGACAGACAATAACAACCAGTGGACAGACAATAACAACCAGTGGACAGAAGATAACAACTAGTGGACAGAAGATAACAACTTAGTGGACAGACAATAACAACCAGTGGACAGACAATAACAACGTGGACAGAAGATAACAACTGTGGACAGAAATAACAATTAGTGGACAGACAATAACAACTAGTGGACAGAAGATAACAACTAATGGACAGAAGATAGCAACTGGTGGACAGACAATAACAACTAGTGGACAGACAATAACAACTAGTGGACAGACAATAACAACCAGTGGACAGACAATAACAACCAGTGGACAGACAATAACAACCAGTGGACAGAAGATAACAATTAATTGTAGAAAAAATTACAATCAGTGGACAGAAAAAACGACTAGTGGACAGAAAATAACAATTTGACCAGTTGCCATGGTATAGTGGTTAACGCAACGGACAACAGACTGGAAGGTTGTAGGTTCGAATCCCCATCAGTACCTTCAAAAATCATTGTGGGATTTTTCAGTTCTAACCGGTTCCTACCCAGAGTTGGGCGTGCTTATGGGCTCATTGGGAAGACTGGACCACACAGTCGAGTCTCATCCACTTCGCGGATGCGTCATTGGGGTGTTGCTTAAATCTTCTGACCAACACCGCAGGTGTCGTACTCTCGGGCCTGGTAAACGCCAGGATATATTATGATAGTAAGCGTAGAGTACAGCCTTGTAACGCTGTCTCTATCCTAGATGGAACTCCACAGCATCATGATTATCATCCACATTGACATCATCATCATCGCATAATAAAAACTGTTTCAGCTTCTGCGGCCATTAAAGCGCCGTAGAAAATGAGACACAAAAAATTTTAAAAACATAAAAAAAAAGAAAATAAGAAGTTGTGGACAGAAAGCAACAACTATTCCACAGAAAATAATAACTGATCACGTTCTTTCTTGCTTTCAGTCAAAACGACTCATTCTAATAGTTTCTTAGAATTCAATTTACGAAAATTTAGAAGCATTATTATTAACATAGGAAACTTTTTGTCAGCCTGTCAAAAAATCCAATACCACATACTTCTACTTGAACTTGTGTCATACTGTTCGCTGTTTATCATTAACCACTAATTCGATTAGTAATGTCTGCTACTTGTCACTTTTTCTCTCCAGGTGTATTGGTTCCTTATTTTTTCCCCTCAGCTTTCTATAACAAGCATTCGCTCATTTTCTTTTGTGACTGTGTGTGTTGTGTTCGTTTTGTTTGTTTGTTTGTTTGATTTTGTTTTTGTTTGTTTTGTTTGTTTTGTTTTTTTTTTTATAATTATTTTCTTGTTTGTTGTTTGTTTTGTTGTTGTTGGTGTTGGTTGATGGTTGTTGTTTAGTTGGTGGCTGTTAGTAGTTAGTTAGTTAGTTAGTTAGTAATTAGACTGTTTATTGTAGTTAGTTACTTAGTTAGTTAGTTAGTTAGTTAGTTAGTTATTGGTTGTTTTAGTTATTGATGTTGTTTTTATTAGTTAGTTAGTTTGTTAGTTTGTTAGTTAGTTTTCGTTAGTTCGTTAGTTCGTTATAGTTAGTTAGTTAGTAGTTATTAGTTATTAGTTAGTTAGTTAGTATTGGTTGGTAGTTAGTTTAATTAGTTAGTTTGGTTGGTTAGACTGTTTGTTGTTTTTAGTTAGTTTAGTTAGTTAGTTAATTAGTACTTAGTTTGTTACTTAGTAGTTAGTTGTTAGTTTAGTTATTAGTTAGTTGTTGGTTAGACTTTTGTTTTTTTAGTTTAGTTAGTTAGTTATACTTAGTTTGTTACTTAGTTTTGTTCTTAGTTATTATGTTAGTTGTTAGTTAGTTAGTTAGTTCGTTGTTCGTTGTTTAGTTAGTTAGTTAGTTAGTTAGTTAGTTAGTTACTTAGTACTTAGTTACTTAGTTATTAGTTAGTTGGTTGTTAGTTAGTTAGACTGTTTGTTTGTTTTTGTTAGTTGTTAGTTAGTTAGTTACTTAGTTACTTAGTTACTTAGTTATTAGTTAGTTAGTTAGTTAGTTAGTTGGTTAGTTGTTAGTTAGTTGGTTAGTTAGTTGACTTGTTTGTTTTAGTTAGTTAGTTAGTTGTGTTAGTAGTTACTTAGTTACTTAGTTGTTAACTTAGTTATTAGTTAATTTGTTAGTTAGTTAGTTACTTAGTTACTTAGTTTGTTACTTAGTTAGTTAGTTAATTGTTAGTTAGTTAGTTAGTTAGTTATTAGTTAGTTACTTAGTTAGTTAGTTAGTTAGTTATTAGTTTTTGTTAGTTAGTTAGTTAGTTAGTTAATTGTTAGTTAGTTAGTTAGTTAGTTAGTTATCGTTCGTTCGTTCGTTAGTTGTTAGTAGTTAGTTAGTTAGTTAGTTAGTTAGTTAGTTAGTTAGTTAGTAGTTAGTTAATTTACTTAGTTTAGTTAGTATTCGTTTAGTTAGTTTCTTTCTTTCTTTCTTTCTTCTTCTTGTTGTTTGTTTTTTTCTTCTTCTGTCGTGTGTGTCTGAAATAATTCACGTTTCACTTTCAGTTTCTTAAAATAGCGTCTCCGCACTCAGACTAAGGTCCATTTACACTAGCGCTACTGATGGCCTGTTATAGGAAAGATTCCAAATGATCATGGCACACGCCTTAACCCTACGTATAAACCTTAATTGTTGGCAAGGTCTGGAAGTATTAGCTAGCGTGTGGGGTTTTATGTCTATCTTTCTGCAAAAGAAAATCATTTGAATGAACTGTCATTAAGTGAATAGACAGTAGGTAATTCAGTGACAACCACCACCACCACCACCATCACAACCACCACCACAACCACCACCACACTTATCACAACCACCACCACAACCACCACCACAACCACCATCACAACCACCACCACCACCACCAACACCATCACCACAACCACAACCACCACCACCACTACAACACCATCACACCACAATCCACAGCCACCACCACCACCATCACAACACACCACCACCACCACCACTACTACCATCACAACCACCACTACCACCACCACAACCACCACCACCACCACTACCACCACCACCACAACCACCACTCACCTCTGACAATGATTTTGTCTGTTCCATCCTTCGCTTGATATTCCTGCGCGTACAACTGCTGTTTGCGTAGCACTTCCTCTGGGCTGTAGTCCTCTGTACTGTGCAGACTGTTCTTCCCAGCAGTCATCAATTCTTTCCAAGATGGCCGCCACCTGGGCGTCATCCAGAGGCGTCTCCTGTTTCCGCGCTTTTTCCTGCAACCAGTCAACATTACAGTAAAACTTTTTTTTTTTTTTTTGAGTCACGTAGGAATTATCTCCCATGTTGTGAAACTTCTCAAATCTAACATAGTTTGCGCTACCCATTCAGCTAGCATAGAAGCAGATACAAAGCACAAAAACTGTAAGCTCAGACACTCCTCCTAATTAGTTAGCATATTATTAGCATTATTAACATCAGGAAGAGAGTTCTTGAATGTTATATAGAACCGATACTGTTAAAGGGTTGTGTGAGATGTGGACGGACAACACGCAAAGCCAGAGCTAATGAGGAGTGTTCTGAGCTTACAGTTTTTGTGCTTTGTATCTGCTTCTATGCTAGCTGAATGGGTAGCGCAAACTATGTTAGATTTGAGAAGTTTCACAACATGGGAGATAATTCCTACGTGACTCTCAAGAGTTATGTCCTTTGGTTGATATTATACAAAATTCTCCCTGCTTCCCTCTTATTTCTTTGGTATTTATTTAGGATATCGCAGCCAGGCAATCCCGTATGTGCCCACCAATTTTGTTGTTGTTGTTTGTTTGATTTGGGACAGGTGGATAGGAGTTGTGGTCACATTTTCTATGTCATTCCAATGACCACAGAAGCTGAGACATTTTTTTTAATAAATCTAATAATATGCTAATAATTCTTACCAACAAATGCCCATCAACTAACATCAGGAAGAGAGTTCTTGAATGTTATATACAACCGATACTGTTATACGGTTGTGAGGCGTGGACGGTCAACACGCAAAGCCAGAGCAAAATTGAGGCAGCTGAAATGTGGTTTTAAAAAGAATGTTGAGAGTTCCATGGACAGCAAAGGAAACAAACGAGACAGTCATGATAGAGGCAGACACAAGAAGATCATTGATAAGGAAGATTAGGAAAAGACAGGCAACATTGATAGGCCATTTTATGAGGAAAGGGAAATTAGAGCACCCGGTCACAACAGGAAAGCTGGAGAGAAAAAGAACACCAGGTAGACCTGGGGAGAAAATATTGGACGGACTTGCAGGGTGGCAGAGGACAGAGAGGATGGAAGATGTGCTTGCGGCGACAAGGGACAGATACATATGGAGGGCATGATCGCAACGCCATGAGCAGGGCACATGATGATGATGATGATGATGATGATGATGATGATGATGAT
>JAPXFY010000029.1:35408418-35410918 GCA_030674185.1 Monoplex corrugatus
GTGTCTTCTCTCTCTCCGACTTCTTCTTGTCTCTCCTCTCTCTTTCTCTCTCTGTCTTATTCTCCTGCTTCACCTGAATCTCTCTCACCTACTCTCCATTCCTACTCCCATTCTGTCTCCTTTCTTCTGTCAGTTGTCTCTCTACTTCTTTCTCTCTCTACTCTGATCTGTTATCTCATTCTCTTTCTTATCTTCTTCTCTCTCTGACTTCTATCTTTTCTCTTCTCTTCTTTCTCTTGTCTGATCTGTCTCTCTATCCCCTTTGCACCTCTATTGATCGTCTCTCTCTCGTCTCTAGCCTCTGCTGTCTCTCCTCTCGTTTCTCTCTCTCTGTCGCTCTACTACTCTCCACTTTCTCTCTCCTTCTCTCTCATCTGTCGCCTCTCATTCGATCCTTCTCTCTACCCTCCGTCTCTGTGTGCTCTTGCATGTGTCTGATCTTCTGCTGTCTGCCATGCGTCTGTCGTCTGTCGTGCTGTCGTCTCTTCTTCTCTCTCATTCTCTACCTCTCTCTCGGGAGTTATATTTTTCTCTCTTTGACACTGTTGAGAATGAACAACAACAACAACAACAATGCAAGCATTCAGCATTTACATATCATTCATGTATTTCTTGTCACAATACATTCACAATGTAATATTCGGATTGCCTTCACCAGAGACAGCGTGCGCCATAGTGCAGCGCCACCCATTTTTCTCCCTTTTTTCCCTGGATGTAGATAGTTTTGTTCACACAACGAAAGTGGGATTTTTTTTTTTTTTTTTTTTTTACAGAATTTTCCCAAACAACTCCCTTGTAGCCGTGGGATCTTTAACGTGCGCTGAATGCGTGTTGCACACGGAATCTCGTTTTATTGTCTCATCCAGAAGACTAGCATCCAGACCACCATTATGCGAGTGGAAGGAGTAAAGGAGGGGGGGGGGGCGTTTCAATCCCTGTTACCGATCCACGTTAAAAACTCTGGTTTTTGTGGGGATTTTTGGGTGTTTTTTTTTCACGTCCTGAGCAGGTGTATTAACCTCCTCTGTGGAGATGCCGGGGGCTCTTTCAGTATGAATAGTATCCCCACCTTCTGGAAATTCTGCGCTAGAAATTTCCTATTTTCTGTCACTTTCTTTGTTTCTTTCTTCCATCTTTGCTTTCTCTCGTTTCTTCCTATCATTTTCTGCCTTGCTGGTCTATTCATCTGTATGTGTTCGATAAAGTCTTACGTACTTTTTCTTAGGATTGATAATTGGGTACATGTATCAAGTGCATTTTTGGCTCTAGGGAAATGAGATATGCAGAAGCAATTTTAGGTGATTAGGCCTGTTTGATTTATACATACATATAGATATATATATGTATATGTATATATGTATATATATATAATATGTATATATATATACATATATATATTAATATATATATATATGTCTGTCTGTCTGTATGTATGTATGTATACATATATATATATATGCTTTAGTGTCCTTAGTTATGTTTAAATTTGTATTCGTTTTTTTTTTTTTAAATCCCCTTTTCGATAAATAGGACGGAGTGGTCAACACCAGGGGCATCTCTTTGGATTATGTGCGCGAGCGCCCTGTTACTTGTACTTAACTTTTTTCTCTTTTTTTTTTTTCCTGTTGAAGTAGTGTCTGTGTGTGTGTGTGTGTGTGTGTGTGTGTGTGTATGTGTGTGTGTGTGTGTGTGTTATGTATGTGTGTGTGTGTGTGTGTGTGTGTGTGTGTGTGTCTGTGTGTGTGTGTGTGTGTGTGTGTATGTAGTGTGTTGTGTGTGTGTGTGTGTGTGTGTGTGTGTGTGTGTGTGTGTGTGTGTGTGTGTGTGTGTGTTGTTGTGTGTGTGTGTGTGTGTGTGTGTGTGTGTGTGTACTGAAATGGTTCTAGCCCTGATACATGTTCTACGCAGTCGGTTGGGCTTTGGACAAAAATAACAATAAGGTGTATTGACCACATAGTCACACACTGCACTCCACAAACGAACCAACACAAACAAACACAAGGCACAAACTCACCGACACATTTGTACGCCCTCCTTCTTTTCAGAGAACGTCGGAAGAAACCTTTGCAGGCATCGCACGTGTTGACGCCATAATGAAGACCGGAAGCTCTGCCGCCACACACTCGGCAAGGGGCAAGGTCAAGGAACCGAGGTCAAGGTTACCTCTTTGGCCGTCTGTCGCTGCTTCCGTTGGGCTGGCACTGACAAGCTCTGTATCTGGTGAAAGAGTCTGTGGATTGGACACAGGATCGGTTGAAGTCTGCGTCTGGTTTTGGGAGGCGGGCAACTGCTGAAGAGCGTCATGATGTAAGCGTACACGAACCTGATTTTCTTCACTGTTTGGGTTTGGACGTCCATGTACCTGCTCGTAGTATGGAGAAGAAGCGTCTTGGGTTTGTTCACAGTTTGGACGGAAACAAAGGTTTTGTTTTTCTTCACAAACGGACAATGGCGAATCAACGACCTCCGTTTTGAAATTCTGAACTACGAGGCCTTGTCC
>JAPXFY010000029.1:35425918-35433418 GCA_030674185.1 Monoplex corrugatus
ATTCTCTCTCTCTCTCTCTCTCTCTCTCTCTCTCTCTATCTATCTATCTATCTATCTATCTATATATATATATATCATCTATCTCTATCTATCTCTCCCTCTTTCTCTCTCCTTCTCTCGCTCTCTCTCTCTCTCCCTCTCTCTGTTCTTCTCATCTATCTATCTATCTATCTCTCCCTCTTTCTCTCTCCTTCTCTCTTTCCCTCTCTTCTTCTTCTCTCTCTCTCTCCTTCTCTCTCTCTCTCTCTTTCTCCCCCCTCTCTCCCTCCCTCCTCTCTCCCTCTCTCTCTCTCTCTCCTCCCTTCTCTTCCCCCCTCTCTCTCTCTGTCACTCTCTTTCTCTCTCTCTCTCTCTCCCTCTCTGTGTCCCTCTCTCTCTCTCTCCCCCTCTTTCTCTCTCCCTCTCTCTCTCTCCCTCTCTCTCTCCCTCTCTTTGTCCCCCCTTTACAAAAGCATGAGGCACAAAGGCAGACATGTGTAAAGCAAACACATGTCAACCCCTAACAATAACAACAACAACAACGGCAATATAACAAACAATATTGCTGGGACAGAGAGGGATAAGAGAGAGAGGGGGGAGGCAGGGGAGAGAGGAAGGAAGGAGGAGGGGAGAGAGAGAGAGAGAAATGCAATTTCATTTTCCAAGGTATGTATATTAGACAAAAGCCAATTACAAATCTGCCCTTTGGTAATGCACTCGTGTTATAACAACAAAAATAAAATAAAAAGAAGATACAAATGACAGGAGAAAGACAGAGACAGGGAGAGACAGAGGAGAGACAGTGACACAGAGACAGAGAGAGAGAGACAGAGAGACACAGAGAGAAAAAGAAACAATAGAAAAAGAAGATAAAGAAGGAGGGGAAGAGAAGGAGGAGAACGACGACGACAAGGAAAGGAGGAGGTGGAGGGAGGAGGAAAAGAGAAGAAAGAAGATGAAGAAACAGAAAGAAAAAGAAAAAGAAAGAAATAAAGAAAAGAAAAGAAAGAGAGAAAGAAAGAAAAAGAAAGACAAGAAGAGAAAGAAAAGAGAAGAAGAAAGAAAAGAAGAAAGAAAAAAAAAAAAAAGAAAGAAAGAAAGAAAAGAAAAGAAAGAAAAGAAAAGGAAAAGGAAGAAAGGAAGAAGAGAAGAAAGAAGAAGAAGAAAGAAGAAAGAAAGACGAGGAAAGAAAGAAAAGAGAAAGAAGAAGAGAGAAAAAAGAAGAAGAAAGAAGAGAAAGAAAGAAGAAAGAAAAAGAATGAGATGCAGAAAGAAGAAAAAAAAAAAAGAAGAAGAAGAAAGAAGAAAGAAAGAAGAAAGAAAGAAAGAAAGAAAAGAAAGAAAAGAAAGAATAGGAAAGAAAGAAAGAAAGAAAGAAAAAAATACAAAGAAAGGAAAGAAAAGCAAGAGAAGAAAGAAAACGAAGTAGAAAGGAGAAGAGAGGAAGAAGACAGAAGAAGAAGAAATAAAGTAGGAAAGAAAAGAAAGAAAGAAAGAAAAAAAAAAGAAAGAAAGAAAAGAGAAGAAAAGAAGAAAGAAAGAAAAAGAAAAACAGAAAGAAAGAAAGAAAAGGAAAGAAAAGAAAGAAAGAAAAAAAGAAAGAAAGAAAGAAAGAAAGAAAAGACAGAAAGAAAGAAAGAAAAGAAGAAAAGAAAGAAAGAAGAAAGAAAAGAAAGAAAAAGAAGAAAGAAAGAAAGAAAGAAAGAAAGAAAGAAAGAAAAAAGAAAGAAAGAAAGAAAAGAAAAGAAAAAAGAAAGAAAAGAAAGAAAGAAAAGAAGAAAGAAAGAAAGAAAAGAAAGAAAAGAAAGAAAGAAAGAAAGAAAGAAAGAAAGAAAGAAAGAAAGAAGAAAAAGAAAGAAAAAAGAAAGAAAGAAAGAAAGAAAGAAAAGGAAAGAAAGAAGAAAAGAAATGAAGAAAAGACAGAAGAAGAAGAAAAAGAAGGAGAAACAGAACAGAAGAGCAAAACAAGAAGAAAGTAAAGATAAAGAAGAAGACAGTTTCAGTTTCAGCTTCAATTTCTTAAGATGACGTCTCCACTCTCGGATTGAATTCCATATGCACTAACGTCACAAGTGCCATGTGATGGAGAAGATCCAGATTGATCACGGCACAAGCCTTAAGCCTGCCCATAAACCCACGAGCTGGCCAGGTCCTGACGTCCTACCTAGATAGTGCCATAACCCTGGGGGTCGTAGGGGAGTGAGGTAGCAGAGACCTCAACTTTTCCCGGGGCCAGCACCACGAGGGCGGCGCCCATCCTCTCTCCCTCGCTTCAAATTCATATTCATGTTCACTTTATTTTATCAAAACTTCAGAAAGGCAAGAAGGCTAACTAGTTTTCAAGTGGTGATACCTGGGATATCAATCTATCTCTCCAAAGTGTTATACCAAGGCAGGCGAAGAAGAAAGAAAGAAAGTAAGTAAAAAGAAGGAAAGACAGACAGAAACATAGACAGAAAGAAAGACAGAAAGAAAGAAAGAAAGACAGACAGACAGACAGACACACAGAAACACAGAAAGAAAGAAAGATAGAAAGAAAGACAGACAGACAGACAGACAGAAAGACAGACAGAAAGAAAGAAAGAAAGAAAGACAGACAGACAGAAGACAGACAGAAACACAGAAAGAAGAAAGATAGAAAGAAAGACAAGACAGACAGAAAATAAGACAGACAGAAAGAAAGACAGACATACAGAAACACAGAAAGAAAGAAGACAGAAAGAAAGACAGACAAAGACAGAAGAAAGACAGACAGAAAAAAAAGAAAGACAGACAGAAAGAAAGAACACAGACAGACAGACAGAAAGAAAGACAGACAGACAGAAAGAAAGACAGAAAGAAAGACAGACAGAAAGAAAGACAGAAAGAAAGACAGACAGAAAGACAGAAAGAAAGACAGAAAGGCAAACAGACAGAAAGAAAGACAGAAAGAAAGACAGACAGAAAGAAAGATAGACAGAAAGACAGAAAGGCAAACAGACAGAAAGAAAGACAGAAAGACAGACAGAAACAAAGAAAGACAGAAAGCAGACAGAGAGAAAGACAGACAGAAAGAAAGACAGAAAGAAAGAAAGAAGAAAGACAGACAGAGAAAGAAAGAAAGACAGAAGACAGAAAGAAGAAAGAAGAAGAAGAACAGAAAGAAAGAAAGAAGAAAGACAGAAGACAAAGAAAGAAAGAATGAATGAAAGAAAGACAGACAGAAAATAAGACAGTCAGACAGAAAGAAAGACAGAAAGACAGACAGACAGACAGAAAGACAGATAGACAGACAGACAGAAAGACGGACAGAAAGAAAAAAAGAAAGAAAGAAAGACAGACAGAAAGAAAGAAAGATAGAAAGAAAGACAGACAGGACAGAAAGAAAGAAAAGATAGAAAGAAAGAAAGAAAGAAAGAAAGACAGAAAGAAAGACAGAAAGAAAGACAGACAGAAAGAAAGAAAGATAGAAAGAAAGAAAGACAGACAGAAAGAAAGAAAGATAGAAAGAAAGACAGACAGACAGAAAGAAAGAAAGATAGAAAGAAAGATAGAAAGAAAGAAAGAAAGAAAGACAGAAAGAAAGACAGAAAGATAGAAAGACAGACAGACAGACAGAAAGAAAGACAGACAGACAGAAAGAAAGAAAGATAGAAAGAAAGAAAGAAAGACAGACAGAAAGAAAGACAGAAAGAAAGAAAGATAGAAAGAAAGACAGAAAGAAAGATAGACAGAAAGACAGACAGACAGAAAGACAGACAGAAAGACAAAAAGAAAGAAAGACAGACAGACAGACAGAAAGACAGAAAGAAAGAAAGAAAGAAAGAAAGACAGACAGACAGAAAGACAGAAAGAAAGACAGACAGAAAGACAGAAAGAAAGAAAGACAGACAGACAGACAGAAGAAAGACAGAAAGAAAGATAGAAAGAAAGACAGAAAAATAGAAACACAGAAAGACAAAAAGAAAGAAAGAAAGACAAAAAAAGAAAGAAAGAAAGACAGACAGACAGAAAGAAAGAAAGAAAGAAAGACAGAGAATAAGACAGACAGAAAGAAAGAAAGAAAGATAGAAAGAAAGAAAGAAAGACAGACAGACAAAAAGAAAGAAAGAAAGACAGACAGACAGAAAGAAAGAAAGAAAGACAGACAGAGAATAAGACAGACATACAGAAAGAAAGAAAGATAGAAAGAAAGAAAGAAAGAAAGACAGACAGAAAGAAAGAAAGAAAGACAGAGAATAAGACAGACAGACAGAAAGAAAGACAGACAGTCAGAAAGACAGAAAGAAAGACAGAAAGAAAGAAAGACAAAAAGACAGACAGACAAAAAGAAAGAAAGAAAGACAGACAGAAAGAAAGATAGTCAGACAGACAGAAAGACAGACAGAAAGAAAGAAGTAGAAAACTTACGCCATATCAAAGCCGCAAAAAATTCCTACAACACACACTTCCTCAGCAGACAAGACCAACGTGTGTGAAGAAACTTAAACCCTGTCATGAAATACACGTACACGTTGCAAAACACGACAAGGTCCTGTCTGATATTCAGTAAGAGGGTCACACACATACTCTGCACTGATAAAACACACACACACACACACACACACACACACACACACACACACACACACACACACACACAACACACACACATACACACACACACACAGATGGGTCACACACATACTCTGCACTGATAAAACACACACACACACACACACACACAGATGGGTCACACACTTACTCTGCACTGATAACACACACACACACATACACACATACACACACACATACACAACACACACTACACACACTGACTACACACACTACACACACTGACTACACACACACACACACACACACACACACACACACACACACACACACACATACACACATACACACACATACACACACATGCACATACACATGCACACACACATACACACACAAACACACACACACACACACACACACTACACACAAACACACACACACACACACAAACACACACTACACATACACACACTACACACACTACACATACACACACTACACAATCACAGAAACACACACACACACACACACACACACACACACACACGCACACACACACACACATACACACACAACCACACACATGCACACACACATACATGTACACACACACACATACATGTACACACACACATACACACACTACACATACACACACTACACACACTACACACACACACAAACACACACACACACACATACACAACACACACCCTACACACACACACACACACACACACACTACAACACACAACACACACACACATAGCACACACATACACACACATACACACACTGCACACACACATACATGTACACACACACACATACATGTACACACACACATACACACACTACACATACATACAAACACTACACACACACACAAACACACACACACACACACATACACAACACACACCCTACACACACACCACACACACACACACTACACATACACACACACGCACACACGCACGCACACGCACGCACGTACGCACGCACACAGGGGCCCAAATGTTTGCTTACACCTACGAGAAGTTCACTCATGGTGTCTTCACAAAACCAGTATTATCGTAAAGATCCCGATCTCTCAGTGGCTTAAAGCTTTTTCTTCTTCTTCAAAGAAAAAAAAAACATTCATATTCTATGGACAGTCAGGGGTATGTGTGTGTGTGGGGGGGTGAATCGTGTGTGTGTGGGTGTGGGTGGGTGTGGGTGTTTGTGTGGTGTATGGTATGTGTGTCTGTGTATAGTTTGTGTGTGTGTGTGTGTGTGTGTGTGTGTGTGTGTGTGTGTGTGTTGTGTGTGTGTGTGTGTAATGTGTGTTGTGTTTGTGTGTGTATTGTATGTGTATGTGAATGTCTGAGTGTGTGTGTGTGTGTGTGTGTGTGTGCCTGTTTGTGTGTTGTGGCGTGTGTGTGTGTGTGTGTGTGTGTGTGTGTGTGTGTGTGTGTGTGTGTGTGTGTGTGTGTGTGTGTGTGTGTGGTGTAGTGTATGTGTATGCGTATGTGTATGTGTATGTGAATGTGGCTGTCTGAGTTTGTGTGTACAGTATGTGTACGTGTGTGAATGTCTGAGTGCGTGTGTGTATGTGTGTGTATGTGTTTTTGTGTGTGTATAAATAGATATATATGTATGTGTGTGTACGAGAGTGTGTGTGTTCTGTGTGTGTGTGTCTGTGTGTCTGTGTGTCTGTGTGTCTGTGTGTCTGCCTGTCTGTCTCTCTGTCTGTCTGTGTTTGTGTGACACACATAAGTGTCAGTAACATTTTTTCCACCTTTAAGCCACAGAGAGAGCGATCTTAACGATAATACTGGTTTTGTGAAGACACCATGAGTGAACTTCTCGTAGGTGTAAGCAAACATTTGGGCCCCTGTGTGCGTGCGTACGTGCGTGCGTGTGCGTGCGTGTGTGCGTGTGTGTGTATGTTTAGTGTGTGTGTGTGTAAGTTTTGGGGATACGTTTTATAGTAAACCGTTGATGTACATTTGCTGTTGTAGACTATGGGGGTATACGTACTATTGTTGATGTACGCTGGACCTTCAAGACTATGAGAGTGTTCGTTCTATTGTTGATGTACATTTGATCTTGTAGACTATGGGGATATACGGTCTATTCTTGGTATACATTTGATCTTGTAGACTATGAGGATATACGTTGTATTCTTGATATACGGGGATATACGTTCTATTATTGGTGTACATTTGATCTTGATGGGGATATACGTTCTATTCTTGATATACATTTGATCTTGTAGACTATGAGGATATACGTTGTATTCTTGATATACGGGGATATACGTTCTACTATTGGTGTACATTTGACCTTGATGGGGATATACGTTCTATTCTTGATATACATTTGATCTTGTAGACTATGGGGATATACGTTGTATTCTTGATATACGGGGATATACGTTCTATTATTGGTGTACATTTGATCTTGATGGGGATATACGTTCTTAGACCATGGGGATACTTTCTCATGTTGATGTACATTTGATCTTGTAGACTACGGGGATATACGTTCTATTATTGATGTACATTTGATCTTGATGGGGATATACGTTCTTAGACCATGGGGATACGTTCTCATGTTGATGTACATTTGATCTTGTAAACTACGGGGATATACGTTCTATTATTGATGTACATTTGATCTTGTAGACTATGGGGATATACGTTCTATTATTGATGTACATTTGATCTTGTAGATATGGGGATATACGTTCTCATGTTGATGTACATTTGATCTTGTAGACTATGGGGATATACGTTCTATTATTGATGTACATTTGATCTTGTAGACTATGGGGATATACGTTCTATTATTGATGTACATTTGATCTTGTAGACTATGGGGATATACGTTCTATTATTGATGTACATTTGATCTTGTAGACTATGGGGATATACGTTCTATTATTGATGTACATTTGATCTTGTAGACTATGGGGATATACGTTCTATTATTGATGTACAT
>JAPXFY010000029.1:35438418-35440918 GCA_030674185.1 Monoplex corrugatus
TTATTCTTGCTTTTATTGCTTTTATTCTTTCTCCCCTTTTATAGCCATGCGTGTGTGTGTGTGTGTGTGTGTGTGTGTGTGTGTGTGTGTGTGTGTGCGTGCGTGTGTGTGCGTGCGTGTGTGTGCGTGCGTGCGTGCGTGCGTGCGTGCGTGTGTGTCTGCTTCAGCGCTTAGATTTGATTTTATCAAGATTTTGCGCTATATAAATATTGTAATTATTATTATTATTATTATGAAAGACTTTGTACTGACACTGTGCTACATTCGAATGCGAATACCAGGAGCTAGCTTTACATCTAGCAGTGCAAAATGCGAAAGGGATTATAAGAGAGGAAAGGAGGGGGTGGGGGTGGGGGTGGAGGAGTAAGGACAACAGGCCTACCTTTGATATCAGATCAGAGCAAGGGAGTGGTTAAACAGATTGCAGCCTAGAAGTGTGAGAATGGGGAAAAGGGGGTGGGGGATGGGAGGCAGGTACGGACAACAAAGGTGAGTTTCTTAAACGTTAGCAAAGCAAGCTAAAGCTAGATGCTAGTGGCTAGCTTATCTAGGGGTGAGTGTAAGTATGAAACTGTCATAGCAAATCTAGCAAGCCTAGCAACATCCTAGATGGCAGAAGGGACGTGAGTGTGTGTACGAAACTGTCGTAGCAAATCTAGCAACAACCAAGATGGTAGAAGGGATGTGAGTGTGCGTACGAAACTGTCGTAGCAAATCTAGCAACAACCAAGATGGCAGAAGGGACGTGAGTGTGTGTACGAAACTGCCATAGCAAATCTAGCAAATCTAGCAACATCCAAGATGGCAGAAGGGATGTGAGTGTGTGTACGAAACTGTCATAGCAAATCTAGCAACATCCAAGATGGCAGAAGGGATGTGAGTGTGTGTACGAAACTGTCGTAGCAAATCTAGCAAATCTAGCAAAATCCAAGATGACAGAAGGGACCGAAATCGCGCACCAAAGTGGTGGAAGATAACCCACTATTATGAGAAACAAAACAAGAGGATCCACAGGATCACATAAAAAAAATGTCATACATAAAGTAGAAAAAATACAAATACTCTAACCGACAGTTCACTTAAAAAAAATATCACATTTTCTTTTTATTGTTTATTGGTTGAGATTTTGGGGGGGAGAGGGGCGGATCGAGAAAAGATGTAACCATGTGGATAGGGTGAGGGAGTCAAAGGGTTAAGTTTTTGCTTTGCTTGCACGGTTGACGACGCAGGGTGCTGGTAGACAGCCTGCGAGAGTCAAAGGGTTAATTAAAGAAGATGGTGTCTGGGGCGAGCATCGAACATCTGCCATCCTCATACACGGACAACTATTGTCTGGCTAAGGTGTGTCAGCATTTAGAGCCCACCCGCTATCGTTCTCGAGTACCTGTACAACAGTACCATGTGACGCTATTGACATAATTGCCACGTAAATCGTGAACTGCAGATACGATATTTCTTAGTCACCTTGCGGCCAGTTTCTAAGGCGTAGCAAATTGAAACCCCAAACAAGTGTGACTGCCCGCGCTCAAGTTAACGGGAACCGGAAGAAGAAAAAACACGCAAAAAAGAATAAGAACGCGTATCTAATACAGCCACACCAGACTGGCGTAAACTTTCGCCTAACTGGCCTTTGTCAGGCGTAAGATTACAAACAAACAAACACCAGATACAAAAATTTAGGAGAAAAATACTGAAACTTCCCTGCTACTCCGTCCATTGTGAGAAAAAGACTAAACTGACTAAAATCAATCCTGCTGCTCCGTCCAGTGTGAGAAAAGGAATAAACTGTTTGCGATCTTACGCTTGACTGGTTGTAGCAAATTAACCTGCTGTTGTTGTCGGTCATCATGCTGTGTGTATGTCTGTGTGCGGGCATGTGGGTGGTATATGCATGTATTTACCGTTATTTGTTATTTTCGTCTCTTACCTGTTTATTTCTCTACATACTCCTTTATTTTGTATTCATTTATTCAACCTCTTATGCATTTCTTATTCACTTACTTACTCACTCACTCCACTCACTTACTTCAACTTACTTACTTATTTACTTACTAACTCACGTACATACCTATCTATGATTAAGAAAATATTGTCTTCATCTAGTTGATAGACAGCTGAGCATTTGGGCATTGACTGGGGGGGAGGGGTTCTGTTATGTGAGACGAGTTTATACAGAATAGCTAGTTGTGTTGTGATTCAGACCTTTATTTATTTATTTATTTATTTATTTACTTTGTACATATGTTCCTTTTTTGAAGGTAAGATGCACACATACACATGTCATTTACATGTAATTTACATGTAACCAAAATTATTCCAGAGGTAGGCTGATAAAACACCAGTATGAAATATCATCATCATCATCATCAAGTGCCTTGCCACATGGAGTTGGCGATCATGGCCTTCCATCTGTCTCTATCCTTTGTTGCCTCAAGCACCTCTTCCATCCTCCTTTCCTTCAGCCACTCTGCAAGTCCGTCCAATATCTTCTCCCTGGGTC
>JAPXFY010000029.1:35448418-35450918 GCA_030674185.1 Monoplex corrugatus
TCCCTCTTATTTCTTTGGTATTACCTATATGCCTTGGAAGCAACCCTGTATATGTTCTGTCTTGTCTATGTGTGTGTGTTTGGTCAGTTCAAGAATAAAAGACTATGTCAATCTTGAACATAAGACCAATATATTGTATTACTTCTCTCCTCTCTCATAGTTGTGTGTAGGGTAGTTGCAGAGTATAAAGGTAGGCTTGGGCGCTCCTTTTTTGAGGAGTGTTCTGAGCTTACGGTTTTTTGTGCTTTGTATCTGCTTCTATTCTAGCTGAATGGGTAGCGCAAACTATGTTAGATTTGAGAAGTTCAACAACATGGGAGATAATTTCTACGTGACTCTCAAGAGTTATGTCCTTTGGTTGACAGAAGCTGTTGCTTAACCGGCTTGTCCTGGTCTTAAAGGACCTGAATCGTTTACCAGAAGGGAGGGGGGAGAAGAAAATATTTGCCGGATGGCCCTCGTCGGCCACAATGGATTTGACCTTCTTTTTCATTCTTCTAACATAGATGGACTCAAGGGGCTCCAAAGTGGTCCCAATAATTTTCGAGGCGGTCCGGACAACTCTATTGAGCCTCTCCCTCTCGGCTGCGGGGAGGGCGCCGTACCAGGCAGTGATCGAAAAGGTCAGTACGCTCTCGATCACCGCCCGGTAGAGAGAGAGAAAGAGTGACAGAAAGAGAGACTGAGACAGACAGAGAAGAAAGCATTATATCTATAAACACAGAAATGTTTAACACAACATAACACGTACACACACACAAACACACACACACACACACACACACATACACACACACACACACACACACACATACACACACACTCACACACACACATACAAATTCACAAACTCATACACACACACTCACACACACATACATACTCACGCACGCACACATACGTACACACCACACACACATACATACGCACACACACACACACACACACACACACACACACACACACACACACACACGTGCGCACTCGCGTGCGAGTGTACATATCCACACACACACACAAGCGGTTGCCCTCACATACTCAAATAAGCTGAAAGCACGCACGCCCTCTCAAACAAACACACACACACGTACACACACACAATTGTAAATCGTTATACATACATACAGATATATACATATACATATATAGATAGATGTAGATATACATACATATATAATATTAATCTAAATCGTAAATCGTATACATACATACAGATATATACATATATATATGTATATATATATATATATTATATATATATATATTATGTATAATTATACATATATAGATACACATATATATACATATACATATATATATATATATACATACACACACACGCACAAAACACGACACACAACACACAACATACAACACAATACACATATACACACGAACACACTCGTACACATACATACAGATATACAGATATACATATATATATATATATGTATACATATATTATATACATATATATGTATACATACACACATAGATAACAAACGAGACAGTCTTCATGGAGGCTGACACAAGAAGATCATTCATACGGAAGATTAGGAAAAGACAGGCAACATTTATGGGCCATTTTATGAGGAAGGGTGAATTGGAGCACCTGGTCACACCGGGAAATCTGGAGGGAAAGAGAGCACCAGGGTAGACCCAGGGAGAAGATTACTAGACGGACTTGCAGAGTGGCTGAAGACGAAAAGGGTGGAACAGACGCTTGAGGCAACAAGAAATAGAGACAGATGAAAGTCCATGATCGCCAATGCCATGCGGCAAGGCACCTGATGATGATAATGAAATATACACACATGTATATATATTATATATATTATATATATATATATATACATTATATATATAATATATTATATATAAATATATATATATATACATCCGTATATACATTATATAACACACGAACACACACACACATTTATACACACATACATACACACGTACGCACACACACACACACACACACCACACACAACACAACACAACACAACAAAACACAACAACACACACAACACACACACACAAACACACACACAACCACCCCCCACACACACACACACACACAACAACACACAACCCACCACCACAACAACACACACACACACACACACACACACACAACACAACACAACACAAAGCACACACAACACAACAAACACCACACGACACACACACACACACAAAACACAAAACACACCACAAACAACACCCCCCCCACACACACACACACACACACAACACAAATAACACACACACACAAACACACAACCCCACCCCGCACAAACAACACAACACACACACACACAACCCACCCACCCACCACAAACAAAACACACACACACACAACACAAACCACCACCCACCCACCACAAACAACACACACACACACACACACACAAACACACACACACACAACCACCACCCACCACAAACAAAACACACACACACACACACACACACACAACCCACCCACCCACCA
>JAPXFY010000029.1:35468418-35473418 GCA_030674185.1 Monoplex corrugatus
TCAGCCCTTTCAAAAATGTGTCATTGTGGGATTGGATTTTTCGGCTCTAACCGGCTCCTACCCAGAGTCGGGCGTGCTATGGGCTCATTGGGAAGACCGGAACAACACAGTCGAGTCTCATCCACTTCACGGATGCGACATTGAGGGTGTTGTTCAAATCTTCAGACCAGCACCGCAGGTGTCTGTATCTCTCGGGCCTAGTTGACGCTAGGATATCTTATGTTAGTAAGCGTAGGGTACAGCCCTGTCACGCAGTCTCAATCTTAGATGGAACTCCATAGCATCATGATTATCATCCTCATCGACATAATCATCATCATCGCCTTGTAAAAATCTGTTTCAGCTTCTGTGGCCATTAAGGTAGAGTAGAAAATGGGATGAAAAACAAACAAAAAAAAACAAAAAAAAACCGTTGAGCACAAAGGTAACCTCCTTGAGTGCGATGATCCCTAAAAAAAATTGTTAAGTCTCACGGACGCACAGAAAAAAAAGGCCTGAAATCTATACCATTCTGTAAGGTTAACAGTTAACAAGAACCTCCCAAGAGAGATGGATGGGACCCAGAACAACAATGCTTCACCTCATGACCGATCTATTTACAGTTATCAAGGAAACCCCCAAGAGAGATGGATGAGACCCAGAACAACAATGCTTCACTACTGACCGAAAAATTAACAGTTAACAAGAAAACCCTGAGAGTGTTGGAAGGGACCCAGAACAACAATGCTTCACCACTGACTGAACAATCAACAGTTAACAAGAAAACGGGACCCAGAACAACAATGCTTCACCACTGACTGAACAATTAACAGTTAACAAGAAAACCCTGAGAGTGTTAGACGGGACCCAGAACAACAATGCTTCACCACTGACCGAACAATTAACAGTTGACAAGAAAACCCTGAGAGTGTTGGACGGGATCCAGAACAACAATGCTTCACCACTGACTGAACAATTAACAGTTAACAAGAAACTCCTGAGAGTGTTGGAAGGGACCCAGAACAACAATGCTTCAGCATGACTGAACAATCAACAGTTAACAAGAAAACGGGACCCAGAACAACAATGCTTCACCACTGACAGAACAATTAACAATTAACAAGAAAGCCCCCGAGAGTATTGGACGGGATCCAGAACAATAATGCCTCACCACTGACTGAACAATTAACAGTTGACAAGAAAACCCTGAGAGTGTTGGACGGGATCCAGAACAACAGTGCCTCACCACTGACTGAACAATTAATAGTTAACAAGAACCCCCACCCACCCCCCACCCCACCCCACCCCTGAGAGTGTTGGACGGGATCCAGAACAACAATGCCTCACCACTGACTGAACAATTAACAGTTAACAAGAACCCCCCCACCCCCATCCCCGAGAGTGTTGGACGGGACCCAGAACAACAATACCTCACCACTGATCAAACAATTAACAGTTAACAAGAAACTTCCGAGAAAATTGGCCGGGACCCAGAACAACAATGTCTCACCGCTGGCTGAACAGGTAACAGTTGACAAGAAAACCCCGAGAGTGTTGGATGGTACCCAGAACAACAATGCCTCACCACTGATCGAACAATTAACAGTTAACAAGACCCCCCCCCCCCCGCCCCGAGAGTGTTGGATGGGATCCAGAACAACAATGCCTCACCACTGACCGAACAGTCATCTCCTAGCTCCCGACGCCACACGGTAGCCATTTCACCAAGCAAAAGGGGGCTGCCCATTCGCTGAAAGTGCCCAAAATCAATAGTCTTGGTTGGTTGGTTGTTTGGTTGATTGGTTGGTTAGTTGGTTGGCTGGTTGGTTGATTGGTTGGTTAGTTGGTTGTTTGTTTGTTTGTGTATGTGTGTGTGTATGTGTGTATGTGTGTATGTGTGTATGTGTGTTTGGTTTTGGTTTGGTTTGGTTTGGTTTGGTTTGGTTTGGTTTGGTTTGGTTTGGTTTGATTTGGTTTGGTTTGGTTTGGTTTGGTTTGGTTTGGTTTGGTTTGGTTTGGTTTGGTTTGGTTTGGTTTGGTTTGGTTTGGTTTGGTTTGGTTTGAAGGGGAAGACATGTAAACAGCACTTTCTTATGAACATCTGGCAAATTTAGAAATTTACAATAAAAAAAAAACAAAAAGAAAATAGGGTCCGACGACAAAGTACGGCAAATCTAGATAGTCATAACTCCAAGACAGGGAAAGAGGGGTTGTCTACCTTGCAAAGGTAACAACAAACAGAAACAAGTAGATAAAAGAAAGGGACAAAGCAGACCTTTTAGTCGACAAAATAAAATCTTTGGCCTGAAATACACCACGAAATAAATCAGAAACCTTAGAATATAAAATGTGACCCGCTCTGACTAAAGGTACAATAAGTCGGGTGAGGCCTTCTGCTGCTGTGGGCTGAAAACTGAACAGGGACAATAAGTCAATTTTGAGTTTTCTGCATTTTCATGCTTTATAACTTCTTTTACACCATGTCCTAACACAATAAAGTCAAATTCAATCGATAAATATCTTTTGTGTGTGTGTGTGTGTGTTTTAATGTTTTCTTCTCCTTTCAAAATATACACAAGTTCCGTAACATTTTGGTGATTAAAGTACGCTTTTCTTAAATTAATTTTCTTTTTGTTGTTTTGGATCAATGGACAATTAGGTAAACAAGGGAAGTATGGAATTTCAGCTGATTTGGTTGATATGTAATACTTGTTGCTAAGGAGTTTCTGACAATATCTTTTCAATTCAATTCTATTCTCTTCAACAGTTTTTCTCAAAATGGCTGACTTGACCCCTGTCATCTTTGAAACTGTTTTTGTAGCCTGAAACTCAATTTTAATATCATTTGAAAGCTGAGATTCTAAACTTTATAGTGATACCAAAACCTAAAAATGCCCAAACGGAGTTATTGTGCCTTTTGTGAGAATGAGTCACATATACGCAACGAAACAAATCAGAAACTTTAGAAGACAAAATACACAACGAAACAACACAACCAAATAAATCAGAAACCTTGGAAGATAAAATACACAACGAAACCTTTGAAGACGACAATGCGGGCAGTCACACTTGTTTTGGATAAAGAATAAATAAAAGATAAAAAATAAAACGAAGAAAGACTAACGATGGCTGGATCTCAATCCAGCAGACTCTCGCAGAATTATGTGTCAGTGTTAAGGTCCCTTCAATGAGAAGGTTCCATGCCACCAAAGCAGTAGAAGACGCTCTTCGTTTTGTGTAGAAATTGTCAAACCTTCTGCCTGGGATAGAAAGAGAAGAGGAGCATCTACACACAAGCACAGCGAGCCATCCAGACTTAGGGTAGCAGAGCTCTACACAGTGTGGATAAAAAGCTAAACAAACAAAAAAACTAGCAGAGCTCTACACTGTGTAGAGAAAAAAAGCTAAAAGAAAACTAGCAGAGTTCTATACAATATGGAGAAAAAGTTATAAATAAAACCTATCAGAGTTCTATACACTATGGAGAGAAAAGCTATAAAACCTAGCAGAGTTCTACACAGTGTGGTGAAGCTATAAAAAAAACTAACAGATTTCTAAGCAGTGTGGAGAAAAAGCTATAAAAACTAGCAGAGCTCTACACAGGGTAGAGAAAAAAAGCTATAAAAATTGGCAGAGTTCTATACACTATGGAGAAAAAAAGCTATAAAAACTAGCAGAGTTCTATACACTATGGAGAAAAAAGCTATAAAAACTAGCAGAGTTCTATACACTATGGAGAAAAAAGCTATAAAAACTAGCAGAGTTCTATACACTATGGAGAAAAAAGCTATAAAAACTAGCAGAGTTCTATACACTATGGAGAAAAAAGCTATAAAAACTAGCAGAGTTCTACACAGTGTGGATAAAAAAGCTGTCAATAAAACCTAGCAAAGTTCTACACAATGTGGATAAAAAAGCTAAAACAAAACAACTAGCAGAGTTCTACACAATGTGGATAAAAAAGCTGTCAATAAAACCTAGCAAAGTTCTACACAATGTGGATAAAAAAGCTGTCAATAAAACCTAGCAGAGCTCTACACAGTGTGGAGACAAAAGCTGTCAATAAAACCTAGCAGAGTTCTACACAGTGTGGATAAAAAAGCTGTCAATAAAACCTAGCAAAGTTCTATACAGTGTGGAGAAAAAAGCTGTCAATAAAAACTAGCAAAGTTCTATACAGTGTGGATAAAAAAGCTGTCAATAAAACCTAGCAAAGTTCTACACAGTGTGGATAAAAAAGCTGTCAATAAAACCTAGCAAAGTTCTATACAGTGTGGATAAAAAAGCTGTCAATAAAACCTAGCAAAGTTCTACACAGTGTGGATAAAAAAGCTGTCAATAAAAACTAGCAAAGTTCTATACAGTGTGGATAAAAAAGCTGTCAATAAAACCTAGCAAAGTTCTACACAGTGTGGATAAAAAAGCTGTCAATAAAACCTAGCAAAGTTCTATACAGTGTGGATAAAAAAGCTGTCAATAAAACCTAGCAGAGTTCTACACAATGTGGATAAAAAAAAAGCTGTCAATAAAACCTAGCAAAGTTCTACACAATGTGGATAAAAAAGCTGTCAATAAAACCTAGCAGAGTTCTACACAATGTGGATAAAAAAGCTGTCAATAAAACCTAGCAGAGTTCTACACAATGTGGATAAAAAAGCTGTCAATAAAACCTAGCAGAGCTCTACACAGTGTGGATAAAAAAGCTGTCAATAAAACCTAGCAGAGCTCTACACAGTGTGGAGACAAAAGCTGTCAATAAAACCTAGCAAAGTTCTACACAATGTGGATAAAAAAGCTGTCAATAAAACCTAGCAGAGCTCTACACAGTGTGGAGACAAAAGCTGTCAATAAAACCTAGCAGAGTTCTACACAGTGTGGATAAAAAAGCTGTCAATAAAACCTAGCAGAGTTCTACACAGTATGGATAAAAAAAAAGCTGTCAATAAAACCTAGCAGAGTTCTACACAATGTGGATAAAAAAGCTGTCAATAAAACCTAGCAAAGTTCTACACAATGTGGAT
>JAPXFY010000029.1:35488418-35503418 GCA_030674185.1 Monoplex corrugatus
AATGACATTATTATTACTATTATTACTATTATATTTTTTTAATATTATTATTATTATTATTATCACTGTTGTTGTTGTTGTTTATTAGTGTTGTTGTTGTTTTTATTGTCGTCATCGTCATTATCATCTCTATCATCATCATCATCATCATCATCATCACATCACCACAATTATTGTCATGTTATTATCATTGTTATTATCATTATTATCATTGTTATCATCATCATCATCATCATCATCATCATTGTTGTTTTAAACATATTATTATTATTATTATTATCATTATTATCATCATCGTCATAATTATTGTTATTGTCATTATTACTATTATTATTATTGTTATTATTATTATTATTATATTATTAATATTATCATTTTATCATCATCATCATCATTATTATCATCATCGTCGTCATCGTCGTCGTCATCATCATTATATCATCATCATCATCATCATCATTGTCATCATCATCATCACCAGCAGCAGCAGCAGCAGTAATAGTAGTATAGTAGTAGTAGTAGTAGTACATTATTATTATTATAGTATATATATTATTGTTAGTATTATTATCATTGTATCATCATTATTATTATTATCATCATTATTATCGTCATTATTAATTCTTTCATCATCATCATCGTCATCTCATCATCTATACTATTATTACCATTTTTTTCATTATCATTGTTATCACTGCTATTATTATCGTCATCATTAGTATTATTACCATCATAATTATCATTATCATTATCGTGACTAAAAAATCTATTATTGTGTAGTGCTATTCTCTAAGCTCAGTTGGACTCATTGTGGATTACAGATAATAAGACTTTAAGTGGAGCACGGAGGACTCAAACTGTCCGGAGAGCGAACCACGTTCCACTATGTCGGCGCACAACCTGCATTTGTGGTAGTCGTGCATTCTGGATGTGTTCATGTTTCAGTTGAAATCAGTTGTTGTTGTTGTTGTTGTTTTTGTTTGTTGTTGTTGTTGTTGTTGTTGTTATTTGTTGTTTGTATTTTATGTATTGTATTGTATAGAGATGTTCTCCAAATTGATAATATTGAATAGAGCAGATCGATATATGAATAAAATAATAGCAAAATGAATGATAGAATAGAAACTACTATAGATACTATAAAATAATAATAAACTAAATAATAACAATGCAACAACAGCATCATAATCATCATAAATAAACATAACAATATACATACAACATGACAGACAACAACAACTGTAATGAATAATAACGAACAACAACAAAATAAAATACTACACTAATGATAATAATAGATAATAATTAATAAAATAACACTAAGAAAAACAACAACAACAATAATAATACTAATAACAACAACAATAACAATTATAAGTAATTATGTGAATATGATCATGGACGACCGACAACAACTAACATAATAATAAATAAAAATAATATAATAATATATAACAATATAAAAGAAGAGACAACAAAACAAGATATAACTACTTAATAAAAAATATAATGACACTGCTTCCTACTATAATATAATATGAAACAAATAAACTGCAATATATACCATTATAAAAAAAAAATTACAATGAAAGATTTAAAATCAAATTTGCTCTTCATGTGTCGACTGTTAAAGAAAGGTAAACTCATTTTATTTGATATACACAAAGTCACATACACCATCACGCCTACTCAGACACTGCCACGCAAACTACGCACGCTCATGCTCGTCCACAAGTACATGAATACACAACACACACGCACGCACGTGCGCGCGCGCACACACACACACACACACACACACACACACACACACACACACACACACACACACACACACACACACGCTCACACACACGCACACACACACACACTCTCTCTCTCTATCTCTCTCTCTCTATCTCACACACACACACACACACACACACTCATCGCGCGTGCGCACACACGCACACACACACACACATACACACACACACGCCGGCACACACAACCGCACATTCACACACACACACACACACACACACACTCTCTCTCTCTCTCTCTCTCTCTCTCTCTCTCTCTCCATCTCCCCGCCCCTCTGTCTGTCTGTCTGTCTCTCTCTCTCTCTCTCTTTCTGTGTCTCTCTCTGCCTCTCTCACTCACTCTCTCTCTCTCTCTCTCTCTCACACACACACACACACACACACACACACACAGCACACACACACACTCAAACGCACACACACAAACACACACACACACGCACACTCTTCACTCACATAAACACAGATTTAAATTGAAAAAGATGAATCTTCAGAACACATTTTGAACGAAGTGATCGAAGCTGAATATCTAATGTAGGTAAGAAGTTACTGTCGTTTTGTTAAATTATGTTTAAAGCCCAGCCGGCTGCGTAGAGCCATATCAGGGCTATAACAATGTCAAAACATACACAATACTTCAACAGGGAAATAAAAGGAAAAGCACGCATAACAATGCATTCACGCACGTAATCTGAGGAGGTGCCCCTGGCGTTGACCACTTCTGTCCAATTTATCATACAGGGATTTATTTAAAGTTAACAAGAAACACTACTATGGTGTGGATGGGACCCAGAGCACCAATGCCCCACCTCTCCCCCCTGGACAATACCTCCCAAGCTCTCGATGACGCTCTACAGTCATTTCATCAAGCAAAAAAAAAAAAAAAAAAAAAAAAAAAAAACAGCGGAAAGGGGGGGGGGGGGGTTGCCCATGCGCTGCGCGACCCCCCCCCAAAAAAAAAACAGCGGAGGGGGGAGGGGTGGATTGCCCACGCGCTGCACTGACCCCAATCGGACCCAGTCATCAGTTACCTTGTCTACAAACCGAATGGTAAGGTAGGGGGAAGATGACAAACCAACCTCGGGACATAGCCATACAACGCACACCAACCAACTATGCCAACCAAGCCCAGCCTCCGGACCAAGAGAGAACGGAATTTCCCCACCCCCACCCCCCACCCAACTCCCTTCGCCTCACACCCCACCCCCATCTCGCCCTGACACTGTTCGCACAGCTGCCAGCTCTTCTCCCCTTCCCCACTCCTACTACCCACCCCCACCCACCACACCGTTTAAACAGTCAGCAGTCGGAATTTCCCAACGCTGTCTCCCTCCCTTTCACCACTGGGTGACATATTGTCTGCCAACGTGTCAACCTTCGACGTGGACAAGGCAGAACCCTGACTCTGAAGGCTGATGTTACGAATGATCTTGACCTCCTCGGCGTTTCCCCAGCAATTGTTCTGAACATGAACAGCATCCAATTTTCACAATTGATTGGTTCGCTCTAATTTGCTGTTTCACAACTGATTGGTTCGCTCTAATTTGCTGAGCGTTAAATATATATATATATATATATACCACCAGGGGTTGTTTGAACAACCACGAAACCAGTCACACATGATGCTCCAGGCAATCCATCACACAGAGGATTCTTAAAAAAAAAAAAAAAACATACCTGAATACAAATTTAACCATAACTAAAGACACTAAATTTCATACATAAAAACGGGCCAAAATTATCTAAAAATCGCTTCCGCTTATCACATTTCCCTACAGCCAAAAAATGCACTTTACATATGTAACCAGTTATCAATCCTAAGACAAAGTACGTCAGACTTTATAGAACACATACAGGTGAACGGACCAGCAAGGCAGAAAATGGAAGGAAGAAATGACAGAAAGCAAAGGAACAAGGCAGAAAAGAGAAGTGACAGAAAAGGCAACTTCTAGCAAAGAATTTTCTACAAGGTCGGGGATACTATTTACATTGAATGAGCCCCCGTTATCCACGGTAGCGGTGGGGTGTGGGGTGGGGGTAAGAAGTTCATTCCATTCTGCTGGATAATACATTGAGAATCAGAAATACATACATACATACATACATACAATACATAAATAATACATACATATATGTGTGTGTGTGTGTGTGTGTGTGTGTGTGTGTGTGTGTGTATGTATATGTATATATTATATATTATATAATATATATATATATATGTATATAATATATATAATATACCTAATCAGATGCACACATTGATACATGCACACAAATATATATACATGTATATACATATTCATATACATATATACATGTGTGTGTGTGTGTGTGTGTGTGTGTGTGTGTGTGTGTGTGTGTGTGTGTGTGTGTGTGTCTGTGTCTGTGTGTGTGTTGTGTCTGTGTCTGTGTCTATATATATGTGTGTGTGTGTGTGTGTATATATATGTATATATATATATATATATTATATATATATATATATATTGTGGGGGGGGTGGTGGCGGTGAGTGTATGTGCGTGTGTAGATACATGCATACATACATACATACATAATGCATACATTTATACATATATATGTATATATATATAATGTATATATATATATGTGTGTGTCTGTGTCTGTGTCTGTGTGTGTCTGTGTCTGTCTGTGTGTGTGCCTGTGTGTGTGTGTGTCTTGTGTGTGTGTCTGTGGGTGTCTGTGTGTGTGCCTGTGTGTGTGTGGTGTCTGTGAGTGTCTGTGGTTCTGTATGTGTGCCTGTGTGTGATGTGTCTCGTGTGTGTGTCTGTGCGTGTCTGTGTGTTAACAGTGTCAACCGTACATACACGCATTGCTATAGTCACAAACGTACACATACATGAATGATTAATTAAGCGCTGCCATACGCCCAGTACTTAGCAATGGAAGACACAGATGAATAAGCAACTACACTATCAACAATGGAAAAAACTGGATAAACAAGCAAGACTTAGTCTTGAACGGTGTGACGATACGTCTACAACTTTTGACTCGCAGACCGAAAATCATCAGCTCTTAATTAATCGTTCGTGTAATTTTACTCACGTTTCCTCTGCTTGTACGCCTTTGATGAGAAGCAAGACTCCTTTACTGTCTGTCTGTCTGTCTCGTCTGTCTGTCTGCCTGTCTGCTGTCTGTCTGCCTGCCTGTCTGTCTGTCTGTCTGTCCTGTCTGCCTGTCTGCCTGTCTGCCTGTCTGTCTGTCTGCTGCCTTTTGTCCTGCTTGTCTGTCTGCTGTCTGTCATCTGCCTGCTTTGCTGTCTGTCTGCTGCCTGCCTGTCTGCTCCTGCCTGCCTGTCTGCTGCTCCTGTCTGCCTGTCTGCCTGTCTGTCTGCTGTCTGCACTGCCTGCCTGTCTGCCTGTCTGCCTGCCTGTCTGCTGTCTGTCTGCCTGTCTGTCTTGTCTGTCTGTCTGTCTGTCTGCCTGCCTGTCTGTCCTGCCTGTCTGTCCTGTCTGTCTGTCCTGTCTGCCTGTCTGTCTGTCTGTCTGTCATCTGTCTGTCTGTCTGTCTGCATCTGCCTGCTGCTGCCCTGCCTGTCTGCCTGTCTGTCTGTCTGTCTGCCTGCTCTGCCTGCTTGTCTGTCTGTCTGTCTGTCATCCACACTTCAGCTCAACCAATCCGTTTCAAAGATCTCTATCATGGTATGGTGACAGTGACAAGTACAACCGTCTGAATCTGGGTAGTGACATAGCTCAGGTCTGTCGAAACACAGAGAGAGAGAGAGAGAGAAGAGAGAGGGAGGGAGAGAGAGAGAGATAGAGAGAGAACAAAACGTGCACGAGAGACAGAGACAGCTAAACCGACACAAGGACATTCTGCACGTACAACGGTTAACTGACGTCAAAGCAGTGTTCTCCAACCACCAAAAACACACTGACTGAAAAGCTTGTGTACTGTTAAAGTAGGACACACGTACACACACTACACACACAACACACACACACACACACACAACACACACAAAACACACACACACAACACACACACACACACACCGCACGCGCGCGCGGTCAATGGGTTCCAAATAAAACATCACATCATGATATTGTGTTACGGCCCACTTTGTCACAACTCCACAATTTCTCAAAGCTGCCAGATTCTAAAAGACCTAACCTATTTCGAATTAAAACCATTCCTTTCCCCCTCTGCTTCCCCCAAAATTTTGACAAGTCTGCACACGTCTCTCGCTCTCTCTCTCTCTCTCTCCTCTCTCTCTCTCCTCTCTCTCTCTCTCTCTCTCTCTCTCTTCTCTTCTCTCTATATATCTCTCTACCTATCTCCCATCTCTCTCTCTCTCTCTCTCTCTCTCCCCCCCCCTTCTCTACTGCTTTTGATTATCTATTCTTAACGGTATGTGTCATGGCGACCTTCAAGGTTGCTATACACATACGTGTCAGAACTGGATGTAGTGTGAATGATTATTTTGTGTCTTTTGTACCTTTTTGCGCTTGTGTGTGATTCGTGTGAATTAAAAGTATCTGAAAGAATTGAATCTGATCACATGCCTGTTGAAATCCGTTTCACTTGTCTGACTATTAACCAAAGTAAACCCCAAAGTCAAGAAAATAATATCATGGAAAAATATGTTTGGAATGAAATCTATGCTGTATGTGTATAATAATAACATAATATCAAAACATATCCAAGAACGGATAAACTATGCTGTTACTCTTATTAATGTTGATGTCAATGAAGCTCTGCAAGTCTTTAACGAGTGTATAAAGGATGCTGCTACTCTTATTAATGTTGATGTCAATGAAGCTCTGCAAGTCTTTAACGAGTGTATAAAGGATGCTGCAGAACATATGAAGAAGCATACAAACGTCCAGAATAAATCTAAATCTCAAGAATGGTTTGATACGGAATGCCGTAATTGCCGAACAAATATCCAGAAATTGTTGAGAAAATTTCTCCGATCTTTAAATGATCAAGACCCGTAACAGTTTTTTTGTAGAGTAAGACGAGAATATAAGAATTTACTTAGAATGAAGAAAAAACGATTCAATGATACGCTTTGCGCTTTGTTATTCGTCTTAAAATATCTGAAAGAATTAATCTGATACATCGTACTGAAATCTTTCAGTGATATAACCAAAGTAAACCCAAATCAAGAATATACATGTAGTTAATAATTATATTATAATGTAATAATACAAACATTTCAAATAGGATAAATATCGTTACTGTATAAAATTGATGTCAAGCGCTGAACATAACGTTATAAGGATGCTGTTACTCTATCAAGTGATCAATGACAGCTACTGCACAGCATACGATTATAAATGGGAACAAAGAAAAACATACAAATTAAGATAAATTAATCCAAAATGTATATACGAATGTGATTGCCGATGGGGAATACAAGGGGGATGTTGAGAAGTTCCAGATTTTATGCAAGACCCGTAAAGTTTTTGAGAGAGGACGAAGGGGAAAAATAGTTTACTTGATGAGAAGAAAGATTCCATGATACGACTGAAAAAGACTCGTTACCGTTTAATATCAGAGAATATGCTGGAAAGCGAACATCAGAGGATGTAGCAAGGGAGTAAGAAAGAACCAATGATTAATAGCTGTGTAAGTAATCGGGTGATCATTTTAGGTCACTTCTGACAAAAATACAACTACTGACAATACGTCTTTAGTGAAGAAGATGAAGGAGGGGGATAACTTCAATCGCCCAATTTCTAAAGAAGATGTACAGTTTGCCGTAGGAAAAATAACAAAACCGTAAAGCTGCTGGGCCAGATGGTATAACTGGAGAAACTGCTGAAAAACGCTTGTAAAACTGATTCAGTTTTAAACTTCTTGGTAACATTTTTCAACTCGCTTTTTGTAGAGGAATCTTCCCTGAGAAATGGTACTGAGTCTATTGTTCTACCTCTCTTAAAAAAAAAGGTGATGTTAATAACCCCAATAATTATAGAGGTCATATCACTTTGTGATGTAACTAGCAAAGTATACAGTACTGTTACTAATCGTAGATTGCAAGAATGGATAGAAGACAATAACATCACTGGAGAATTCAAGCTGGATTCTAGACGTAACTATTCTACCATAGATCATATCTTTACTTTATTGGCTTTTGTCCAGAAACAATTATCTCTTAACCTTAAATTGTATGTTGCTTTATAGATTTTGAAAACGGCATTTGATTCAATCTAACAGAAGCATCCTTTGGCCAATTTTGTTAAAAGTGGTGAGAATGGAAAATTTTCAGATGTATAATGAGTATGTATAACTGTGTGAAAGCGAGAATTAGGTGTGGTGGAAAATTGACTGATTATATCAATGCACTAGTGGTGTGAAACAAGGTGATATGTGCAGTCCTATTTTGTTTCTCGCTTTTCATTAACAAATTAACTTCCGAAGTGGTTTGTAGAGGAAGACACGGTGCTCAATTTATTGGAGATACATTGCAGTTATATATTCTTCTTTTGGCAGATGATGTAGCTCTATTGTCCGAAACAGTCACTGATCTACAGACACAACTGAACAGTTTATATCGAGCTGCATCATCTCTTCAATTGCAAGTAAATATATCTAGGAGCAATATCGTTGTATTCAGAAAGGGTGGGTATCTAGCTAACAATGAACGATGGACTTATAATAGAAATACTATGCCAGTTGTTAATGTATATAAATATCTAGGAATATATTTTTCAACGCGATTAAGTTTTATTGCAGCGTGTAAAGACCTGGCAAGCCGAGCAAAACGGGCATTACTCTATATCATGCAGAAATTGTCTATGCTAGGAAATAATTTTTTGACATATTTATGAAATTATTTGATTCGCAAGTTCAACCTAATTACACAGTATGGAGCTGAAATATGGGGTCTTGAGAGCTCTAGCAATACACTGTGAAAAACGTTCATCTGTTTGCCATGAAAAAAGTTCTTGTGTGTCAATGCAAACACCTAATGATTTGATTTATGGGGAAACAAACAGATATCCAATCTATCCTAATTCTATTGTCAGATGTATTTGTTATTGGTTAAAATTATCACAGATGCCAGAGAAGAGACTGCCAAGGAAAGCATACAATATGTTGTTCGACATGGATGCTAGAGGGAAAACAAACTGGGTGTCAAGGTGAGAGTTAAGCTGTTTGAACTGGGATATGGATATGTGTGGATGAATCAGAGTGTGGGGGATATAAATGTTTTTCTTCGTACATTTCGTAATAGACTGACTGATTATAGATGGCAGGATTGGATGCTAATGTTCAAAACAGTAATAGATTTAAGTTTTATAGACAGTTTAATCCATCACACTGCTTTCCCACTTACTTATCGATTAAAATGGATAAGCATCTAAGATACATTATGACAAGATTTCGATTAGGGGTATCTGAGATCTATGAACGTAACCTTCGTTATAGACAACATGATAACCGTGATCTATATGTCATACGTAGAAAAGCCAGAGAAAATGAAATACATGTCGTGTTTTGTTGTCCAGTACTAAGCAGTCATAGAGATAAACTGATCCCCAGAAAATATTATAAACAACCTTCACTGTTTAGGCTGAGCTTGCTTATGGCATCCGCCAGGGAAGATCATGTTAAACAGCTTGCCGTTTTTTGTATAAAGCCTTTAAACTCAAGACTCTTATGCAAATGGAATATTTCAGTTTCCTTTGCTCTGTGTAATATTTATGATAAAACAGTGTATATTTAAGTCATGTATGTTTATTTCACCCTTTCATGAGGGGCCATGGCCTTTATCGAATAAATCATCTTAATGTAAATCTAAAATTCTCTCCTCCCTCCTCTCTCTCTCTCTCTCTCTCTCTCTCTCTCTCTCTCTCTCTTTCTTCTTCTTCTCTCTCTCCCTCCTCTCTCTCTCTCTCTATCGCTCTATCTCTATCTATATATATATAATATGTATATAATAATAATAATAATAATTACAATATTTATATAGCGCAAAATCTTGATAAAATCAAATCTAAGCGCTGAAACAGACACACACGCACGCACGCACATACGCACGCACACACACGCACGCACACATACACACACACACACACACACACACACACACAACACATACACACATGCACGCACACACACACCTTGCTCTATAGGCCCTTATACAAAATACTGTTATACAGGCAGGAGAGATGGCATGGCTATAAATGGGGAGAAAGAATAAAAGCAATAAAAGCAAGAATAAAAGCAATATATACATGTACACATATATATATATATATAATCTTGTCCTTAGGATTATGTGCGCAAATGCATTGATACATGGACTGAAGTTTTTCTTCCTTCTTTTTTTCCCCCTCATTCAATTCTTGTGTATGTTTTGAACTGGTTATAAGCCCTGATATGGTTCTACGCAGTCGGTCGGGCTCTAAACAAAAATAACACTAAGTACAGTTTCCTTTACTGCTCGCTGTTTGAAGTGAATTTCTGACGGGGTTAATCTTAATCCACTCCTTCCCTCCCCAGTTCCTTGAATAGAGAGAAATTATCTCTTTTTTTTTCAGAAACGATAATTCGCACTTATCACGCAGTTGGTTACAACGTGGGGAAAAAGCGGTCCGTAACCAGTTTAGTTCTTTATCAGTCATGTCTTCTCTTTGCTTGTCCTGCTGACCTAAATGAATCACACACAACACACGCATACACACACACACACACGCACACACACCACGCACGCACGCAGCGCACACACATACCACGCACCACGCACTGGCACACACACCACACGCACACACGCAGACGCAAGCACACACATACGCACGCAAGCACGCACACACGCAAGCATACAGACACACGCACGCACACGCACACACAGACCCACACACGCACGCGCACACGTACTACGCACGCACGCACACACGCACACACACACGCATGCTCGCACGCACGCACGCACATACTCACACACCCACACACGACACACCACACACACACACAACACTCGCACGCACGCGTGCACACACATGCAATACGCACACGCATGCACATACACACACACGCACACGCGCACGCGATGCACACCACACAAGCCGCACAAAAAGACACCCTTTATCTGTTCTCTCTTCGCCTTTTTTACTTAACCTAATTCAAATACACACACACAAACACACACACACACACACACCACACACACACATACACACCACACACGCACCAAACACACACACACAACATCACACACACAAAATGCGCGCAAAGACATCCTTTTCTCTGTGCTCTCTTCGCCTGTTGTACTTAAGCCTAATTCAAACACACATGCACAAACACACACGCCTACTGGATAAACATAGCTAAATAAATTAAAACAGTCACCTGAATCAAGCATATAGCTAGCTCGTACATGCTCTCGTTGTTGTCAGTAAACATAGTCCGTGCTTCAGGTTTGTCAAAACTCTTAATTATTTCTATTGCAGTCTTTCATATCATGTATAAATAATAAAAAAAAAAAAAAAAAAAAGCACTTTAACGTCAAAGGCTATAATATTCTACAACCATGGAACTGCAAGACATGTCTCTTTAATTCAGAAATAGATCGTGAAACAGAAAAATCTTCCAGGCTTTCCGTTTACAACACAATCGTATAACAAAACAAAACCATGTGCTCTCTTCGCCTGTTGTACTTAAGCCTATTTCAAACACACATGCACAAACACACACACCACGCACACGCACACACACACACACACACACACACACACACACACACACACACAACACACATGCACACACACACACACACACACTGCAGGTTTACATTAACCCTTTGACTCCTGCAACCTATCCACCAAATGCAAAAAGGTAACCCTTTTACTCCCTCACCTCCTATTCTGCAAGGAAGCTGGTTGAAAGGGTGAGGGAGTCGAAGGGCTATGTTTTTGTTTTGCTAGCAGGGTTGACAATGCAGGATGCTGGTGGATAGGGTGCGGGTAGTCAAAGGGTTCAGTTTCTGCCTTGCTAGCAGGGTTACAATGCAGATGCTGGTGGATAGGTGCAGGAGTCAAAGGGTTCAGTTTCTGCCTTGCAAGCAGGGTTACAATGCAGAATGCTGGTGGATAGGGTACAGGAGTCAAAGGGTTAAGTTTTGCTTTGCTGCATGGTTTACAATACAGTATGCTGGTGGAAGGGTGCAGGAGTCCAAAGGGTTAGTTTTGCTTTGCTAGCATGGTTGACAATGCAGAATGCTGGTGGATAGGGTGCAGGAGTCAAAGGGTTAAGTTTTTGCCTTGCTAAAAGGGTTTACAATACAGGAGGCTGGTGGATAGGGTGCAGGAGTCAAAGGGTTAGTTTTTGCTTTGCAAAGCAGGGTTTGACAATGCAGATGCTGTGGATAGGATGCAGGAGTCAAAGGGTTAGAAAGCTTTTTCTTTGATCAGGAGCGTTGACGAATTTACAGGAGCTTGGTTAGGAGAGGGTCGCATGAACTCAAAAGGGAATGTTTTTGTGCCTTGTCATGCAGGGTTGACCATTCGAATTCGTCTCGATATGCGTTTAACAAAGGGTCAAGTTTTTGCCTTGCTAACGTGGTTTACAATGCAGAGGCTGGTGGATAGGGTGCAGGAGTCAAAGGGTTAAGTTTCTGCCTTGCTAACATGGTTTACAATGCGTGAAGCTGGTGGATAGGGTGCAGGAGTCAAAGGGTTAAGTTTTTGCTTTGCTAGCAGGGTTGACAATGCAGAATGCTGGTGGATAGGATGCAGGAGTCAAAGGGTTAAAGAGAAAGCTGTAAATCTTTTGAATACAGGAAAGCGTCACGCAGCGTATTTTTAAATTAAGCGCACAAGATCTTGAATGTTAGAGAGAGGACATTATCGTAACATTGAACTACAGGGACAAGGACGGCATGGTAGGGGATGAAACACTTGTTCATGATGGCTGCTGCTCCCTATTTTCGATTTCGTCTTATTCTGATAGCCGATTAACAACGATTTGCGAGGGGGGGGGGGGAATCATTGCACTCAGGGAGGTTACCTTTATGCTCACCTCTTCTTTCTTTTTTTTTTTTTTTTTTTTTTTTTTTGTAGTTCCATTTTTCTACGCCACCTTAATGGCCACAGAAGCTGAAACAGTTTTTTCTTAACAAGGTGATGCTGATGATGATGTCGATGAGGATGATAATCATGATATGGAGTTCCATCTAGGATTGAGACTGCGAGACAGGGCTGTACTCTACGCTTACTATCATGATATATCCTGGCGTCATCCAGGCCTCAGAGGTACAGACATCTGCGGTGCTGGTCAGAAGATTTGAGCAACACCTCAATGAGGCATCCGTGAAGTGGATGAGGCTCGACTGTGTGGTCCCAGTCTTCCCAATGAATCCTTAGCACGCCCAATTCAAGGTAGGAGCCGGTTAGAGCCGAAAAATCCCACAATGATATATTTTTGAAGGGACTGATGGGGATAGGATTCGAACCCACAGCCTTCCAGTCGATAGTCCGTTGCGCTAAGCCACTACACCACGGCGACTGGTATCAACAAACGATTACGTTCACAGCAGTTAGTTCGTCAGCTGACGTTAGTTACACACTTCCCCTCTGTAAAGTAGGTTATCTTATACCATAAGATTATATTCAGGCTTAACTGATTAGCCAGATGCTTATATGAATAATTTAACCCTTTGACTCCCGCACCCTGTCCACCAGCATCCTGCATTGTCGACCATGCTAGCAAAGCAAAACTTTAACCCTTTGATTCCCTCACCCTATCCGGCAGCTTCCTGCAGCAAGCCGGATGGATAGGGTGAGGGAATTAAAGGGTTAAGTTTTTGCAGTTGGTGGATAGGGTGTGGGAGTCAAAGGGTTAAATTACGAAATTACGTGGCTCACAAATGCGCATATCTTACGCCTCCCCTTCTCCCTTCCCCCTTCCCCCAGTCTGAAAATGAATAAGTCCGTTGTCATTTCTTTTCTTCTTTTTCCCCCGTGAGGATACCGGGGGCTCTTTCAGCATGAATAGTATCCCCACCTTCAAGGAAATTCTGTGCTAGAAATTTCCTCTTTTCTGTCACTTTCTTTGTTTCTGTCTTCTTCCTTTGCTTTCTGTCATTTCTTCCTATCATTTTCTGTCTTGCTGGTCCATTCACCTGTATGTGTTCGATAAACTTTACATACTTTTTCGTACGATTCATAATTGGGTACATGTTTTTAGTGCATTTGTGGCTCTAGGGAGGTGAGATTATACGGAAACAATTTTAGGTAATTTATGCCCGTTTTTACATGTTTTGGTGTCCTTAGTTATGCTTAAATTTGTATTCGGGTATGCTTTTTAAATCCCTGAGTGATAAATTAGACGGATTGGTCAACGCCAAGGGCATGGCTGAAATATGCGGAAGCAATTTTAGGTAACTTAAGTCCGTTTTTATGTATTTTTGGTGACCTTAGGTATGGTTAAAGTTGTATTCAGGTGTGTTTTTTAAATCCTCTGTGTGATAAACTGGACGGAGTGGTCAGAGCCGTGGGCATGTCCTTAGGTGTGCTTATATTTGTATTCAGGTGTGTTTTTTATGTCCCGTGTGTGATAAACTGGACGGAGTGGTCAACAGCAGGGGCATGTCCTTAGATTATGTGCGTGAATGCATTGATATGTGTACTTAATTTTCTCTGTTTTTGTGTGTTTTTTTTTTTTTTTTGTTGTTTTTTTGTTGTTGTTTTTTTTTTTTTTTTGGTTGTTGAGTTGTTTTTGTTTGTTTGTTTTTTTTTTTTTTTTTTGCCTGTTGAAGATTTGTATATTTTGAAGCGGTTATAGCCCTGATATGGCTCTACGCAGTCGGCTGGGACTTTAAACAATAACAATAATTTTCTTCTTTTCTTTTTTTTTTTTCTTTTTTGTTGTTTGTTTGTTTGTTTGTTTCTCTATGTGATTTCTGTTAATCCTTTGAACGATTTTCATGATGACGAAAAAAACAAAAAGAGTCAGAGTCAGTAGTAAAGGCCTGACGCAACGGCCCGTTTTGCCCGTTCAGAGGACGGTGTGAAACGGATCGTCTGACATCGTATCATAAAAGTTCGTCTCAAACGGCCCAAGTCATCGGCGTCAACCCCACTGTTCAGAATGCACTTTGATCTATTTGAAAAGGGCGGATGATACACGGTCAAACAGCGCTCAGCGTTAAAACCCACACCCCTTTTGCAAATGAGCATCCTCCAGTCATCATCATCATCATAAGGTGCCCTGCCGCATGGCGTTGGC
>JAPXFY010000029.1:35528418-35533418 GCA_030674185.1 Monoplex corrugatus
GCTTGCTTGCTTGCTTGCTTGTGCTTGCGTGCTTGCTTGCTTGCTTGCTTGTCTCTCTGCCTGCTTGCTTGCTTGCTTGTTTGTTTGTTTGTAAGTTGAAACCTGCTTTGTTTTGAACGAGGAAGTTTCTGTCAGTTTGATTTTCTGATCGTTTAAGGCCCTGAAGCTGCTCTTAGTGATTAATTGTCTGGACTAGACTATAACCACAATGAAGTACTTACTCCTTTGACTGCCGCACCCTGTCCACCAGCATCCTGAATTGCAAACCACGGTAGCAAAGCAAAAACTTAAACCCTTTGACTCCTTCACCCTATCCACCAGCTTCCTGATAGGTTGAGGGAGTCAAAGGTGTTAAGTGGGGTTTTTTGCAGTTGGTGGATAGGGTGCGGGAGTCAAAGGGTTACAGTTTTTTTTATGGTACTTGATCCAAACCACGTTTTTTTAAAGTTTTTGTTTTTCTTGTTCCCCAGTCCACGATGGATTATCATAACAGTGGGAAGGCACACACACCCATACCCGAATATGACACAGATTTAAGCTCCGTGTTTTCTCAAGCAGAGTTCTTTCCAGAAGATGCTCCACAGTTCTACCTTACGACGGGCCAGATGTCTGAACACGGCACGAAGAGGTCTGTGGATTCCACTCAGACCCTGTCCTTTCCTTTCTCAGGTGGTTCAGACTACACTCATCCTCTGCAGGGGCCATCCGTATCACGCTTACGCACGGACACCACCATGACAGAGCTGGCACCGTTGTTTTCTACTGGCGTGACGTCACAAGTTCCTTCCTTTGACGTATCAAACACTATGATCTCTTTGCCGGGGATGATGACGTCACAGACCCCCATCTTTGAGCTAGGGGAGACTGTGTTGCCGTTGTCGTCGTCCAACAGGACCACGTGGTCAGTGATCTCTGATCCACAGGCACGTGACAGGACTCTTCTCCTGACTCATTTCTCCAGCGATGCCAGCACATCTCCGACGGAATCTCTACAAACCGAGCGATCCTCAAGCGACATTGCTTCACAGAACACTGGTGATGCCTCCCACTACAGCAAAACCGCTTTCGCATCAGCGGACTGGAATCCGGCATACTGTTTCTCCGAACCTCACCACCCCTCAGAAGTGGGTGTCACCTCCTCCTCCCTCTCTCCTGCGCCTGTCGGCAGCGATCTGCTGCATCCTAGGATTGTGGACAGATTGACCACAGAATGTGTTGACGAGGCTTCTTCTTCCTCCTCTTTTTCCGTGCTCCCAGCTGAAGAACGCCCGGCTGAGATAGATTGGAATCTGGACAATCTCGACGACTTGGAGGACGAGCTGGCTCTGGAGGCTTGCCTGGTCCACGAGTTCGTTCGTGAACTACCAGGTCATACACTGCAGAATTCTGAAAACCAGGGTTGTTTCTATCCTGAAGCCTGCGAAGAAGCAATAAGCTTTAGTAACAATACGGAAAAGGGGAATGATTCAGTGGGAAAAAGCTGTCCAGAAGAGCAAGACCGTATGTATGGGAATGAAGAGGAGCATCAAGATCGTTCATGCCAATCACAGGACGATCTTCCAGACTGCCTGGTCTCTCTTGCCCGGCAGGACACGCCATTTTGCCAAGAGACGGATCCACAGACTTCTCCGACAGATGGCGACGTTGACAGTACTGGATCAACAGAAGGGACGACGACGAACCGAAATGGTGACTTTGACCTCGATTCGATGACCTTGCCCCCTTGCCGAGTGTGTGGTAGCAGAGCTTCCGGTCTTCATTATGGCGTCAACTCGTGCGATGCCTGTAAAGGTTTCTTTCGACGTTGCCTCCGGCGGAAACGGCTGATGAAGTGTGCTGGTGAGTTGTTTACTCTGTGTGGTGTGTGTGTGTGTGTGTGTGTGTGTGTGTGTGTGTGTGTGTATGTTTTACATGGTGTGAAATGTTTGCGTGGTTGTTATCATTCTTATGTGTGTAAGGGTGGCGTTCGGGATAAACAAGGGGTGGGGGGTGTTGTTTTGCGTGTGTGTGTGCGTGTGTGTATGTGTGTGCGTGTGTGTGTGTGTGGTGCGTATTTTATGAGCATTCGTTCGTTTGTTCTTTGTTTTAACGTCTTTTCACTACAACTTTATGTGCGTGTGTGTGTGTGTGTGTGTTGTGTGTGTGTGTGTGTTTGTGTGTGTTGTGTTTGTGTGTGTGTGTTTCTGTGTACATGTATGTGTGTGTATTTTATGTATCTGTGTGGTTGTCAAATTCTTGTGTGTGTATATGCATTTGAACAAGAAGAAGTCAGTAAGGTGCACACATAACAGACCAACATGAAGCTTGTAGACTGAAAAATAAATCCACTGAAATGTTCAAGCCATTCTAATAATCATCTTTTTAGCTTCATATACATACATTCACCTTTTCTGACATGTGCTAACCTCGCTAGCTCAGTTCTCTGCCTTGGCCATAATTTTAGGTCAGAGTGTCGCTACCTCAGTTATCTGCCTTGGCCAGAATTTTAGTCAGAGTGACGTCCCTAGGCACTCGTTCTGATGACACAGCCAATCTATGATCTTTCTGCTCGATATGCGTTCATTCAATTTCCTTTGTTTCATTTCCTCGACATGCTCATTCTCTGTGCAGATGCCTAAAGTGTTTTACTCTGTCTCGGCTGTCTCTGTTGTTCACACTTTTTTTAAGGGGGGGGGGGTTATGATATCAAATTACATTACTGGATTTTATTGCTTATGCCAATAATAGGGAGAGTATTTCTGGACGCTCTCCTGTCCTCGGTGGAGAGATTGGACAGAGCTGTGTCTGTATCTTTCCCCATGAAGCGACCCATGGAGCAAAATCTCAAAAGGGTTCTACAATCAGACAGAATGAAAGATGCGTCCCTGTCCAACGCCTATAACAACAAAGGCCGGGGTACTGATAACACGGCACCTCTAGTGACTTACCCACCCTACTCAGCAACCAGTCTCAGTTAAACTCCTGGATGGGCAACACAGGTAACTGGGCTCACACCTGGTCAAACAGGATGCAGTGGGTCTCAACACCTGGTACATACAGGTACTGGAATCAGGATGCAGTTGCCTTGGGACAGCTCAAGCCCCTCTTTTCAACTCCTCCCCACCACCACCAAGCTATTCTCCTCATCACCATCATCATGTGCCCTGCCGCGTGGCGTTGGCGATCATGGCCCTCCCACACAATCTATCCCTTGTCGCTGCAAGTACATCTCCCACCCTGTCTGTCCTCAGCCATCCTGGGAGTCCGTCCAATATTTTTTTCCCTGGGTCTACCTGGTGTTCTCATTCCCTCCAGCTTTCCTGTTGTGACCAGGTGCTCCAATTCCCCTTTCCTCATAAAATGGCCTATTAATGTTGCTTGTCTTTTTCTAATCTTCTTAATTAATGATCTTCTCGTGTCTGCCTCCTTCAAGACTGTCTCCTTCGTTTTCTTTGCTATCCATGGAACTCTCAACATTCTTCTTAGGAAGCACATTTCAGTTGCCTTAATTTTGTTCTGATTTTGCGTGTTGACTGTCCATGCCTCGCAACCATACAACAGTATCGGTTCTATATAACACTCAAGAACTCTCTTCCTGATGTTAATTGACAGGTATTTGTTGGTAAGAACGCTTTTCATATTTTCACTAATTTGCTATTCTACTAATGGCTTATAATTGACCCAGATTTGGTAAAGATCCACTCAGAATATTTTGCTCACAGATTTTTGTCACAGACAGATAGACAAAAAACTCACTTCTCTTGTTCAATGTGAAACAGTCTTCCTCCTTTTCTAACGTTTTGTTTATTTGAAAGGAAACTGATAAAGAAATCAAAAATGAATTCTGTTCAAATTCTCTGTCTATCTCTGTCTCTGTCTCTGTCTCTCTCTTCTCTGTCTCCCCAGAGTCTCTCTCTCTCTCTCTCAGAGTTCTTTCTTCTCTCTCTCTCTTCTCTTTCTGTCCTCTCTCTCTCCCTCTCTCTGTCTCTCTCAGAGAGTCCCCCCCTCTCTCTCTCTCCCAGAGTCTGTCTCTCTCTCGAGTCGTCTGTCTCTCTCTCTCTCATAGAGCCCCCCTCTCTCTCTCTGTCTCTCAGAGAGTCTCTCTCTTTCTGTCTCTCTCAGTCTCTCTCACTCTCTCTTCTCTTTCTCTCTCAGAGAGTCTCTCTCTCTTTCTCTCAGAGAGTATCCCCCCCCTCTCTCTCTCTCTCTTTCAGGATCAGCTGGTCTGTGTTGGCAAGTCACTGACTGATTCAGAAACACTCTGCCTGAGACTGAAAACTAAGACTTAGGGCCTTTCAAACTGCCAGCCGAAGACAATAACGCTCTTCGAGCCATCCTGCTGCACTCCCAATCTGTCTTTGGGCAATACATCATCATCATCATCAGGTGCCCTGCCGCATGGCGATTGGCGATCATGACTTCCATCTGTCTCTATCTCTCGTTGCCCCTAGCATCTCCCCCACCCTCCTCGTCCCCAGCCACTCTGCAAGTCCGTCCAGCATTTTCTCCCTGGGTCTACCTGGTGCTCTCTTTCCCTCCAGCTTTCCCGTTGTGACCAGGTGCTCCAAATCCCCCTTCCTCATAAAATGGCCTATAAATGTTGCCTGTCTTTTCCTAATCTTCTTATGAGTGATCTACTTGTTCTGCCTCCATCAAGACTGTCTCATTCGTTTTCTTTGCTGTCCATGGAACTCTCAACATTCTTCTGAGAAACCACATCTCGGCTGCCTCAATCTTGCTCTGGCTTTGCTTGTTGACTGTCCACGCCTCACATATGTATAACAGTATTGTTTCTATATAACATTCAGCATTGGGCAATACACTCAATTAAAATTCTTCAATCAGAAGGCTGCCCTCATAAAGTCCGTTGCTCAGACCACCACCATAGTGGGAGTCGCAGGAGAGTCTAAACGCCATTTTCAAGACGCCTGCCGATTCCGCCAGGACGGAATCCCCAAGAGCAAATCTCAAAAGGGTTGTACAGTCAGACAGAATGACAGATGTGTCCCTTTTCCAACACC
>JAPXFY010000029.1:35538418-35540918 GCA_030674185.1 Monoplex corrugatus
TCCCCTCCACAAAACCACACTGTTCTTCTGCTATTTCTCTTTTGATTCTATTCCTTGTCCTCATCATGATTATTCTTAACAGGATTTTTGTTACATGACTCATCAAACTGATTGTGCGATGGAGTTCGCATTCTATAGCCCCTGTCTTCTTTGGAAGTGCAATGAAAATTGATTTTGATATATCTTTGGGGATTTTTCCAGTGTCATAAATTTCATTTAGGAGGACTGTTATTTTTTCTATGCCAAATTCCTCCAGGGCTTCAATCATCTCTGTAGTAATGTTGTCTGGTCCTGGGGCTTTTCCTGGTTTCATCTTTTTCAGTGCTGCTCTGACTTCATCTTTCATTATGGGTGGTCCTTCAAAGTTCTTTTTTATAATGTGTTCTTCGTTTCTGTCATCCTCAAAAAGGTCTTTAATGTACTCTCCCCATCTGTCTAATACCTTGTCTTTTTCCATGATAAGCGTGCCATCTTTGATTTTAAGCAACCAGTTGATGTGCATGTATTTTTCCTGTGAACAATTTCTTCAATTCGTCTGTACATACCCTGAGGATCCATTTTGTGTCGTTCTTCTATCTCTTTGCATTTTGTGTTCAGCCAAGCTTCCTTAGCTTCATTGCACCTATACCTGATTTCTTTGTTTATCTTCCTGTATATCTCCTCGTTTCTCTTTGCCTTCCTCCTTTTCTCCATCAGGCCCAAAATTTCATTAGTCATCCAGCTCTTTTTTGCTTTTCTATTTGCCTTAGGGATTTCCTCACAAGCTTCATTTATAGAACTTCTCAACTTTGTCCATTGTTCTTCACTGTCACCAACGTCTTCCAGAGCACTGAATTTGTTTTGAACATGTACATTAAATTTTTGACGTATCATTTCATCTGTCTTCAAGAGTCCAAGGTTTAGTTTGATGTTGCTTTTGGTCTGTTTCCTTTTCCTCAATTTCAGCCTAAACCTTCCCACTACCGGATTGTGGTCACTGTTGCAGTCTGCGCCTGATAGTGTTTTTGCTGACAGTAAAGAATTTCTAAATCTTTTGTTGATCAGGATGTAGTCAATTTGATTTTTGGTATTATCTCCTGGACTCATCCAGGTCCATTTTCTTGTTAGGCTGCTCAAACCAGGTGTTTCCTACTATGAACTCATTCATCTGTGCCCATTCTACAAGCTTCCCCCCTCTTTCGTTTTGTGTACCAAGGCCATGAGGTCCAACTATATCCTCCACCCTATCCTGTCCCACTTTAGCATTAAAATCTCCCATTATGACTGTAACTTCCTGTGATTTACATTGGACAAAACACATACATACACACATACACACATTACACACACATATACAGACATACACATACACACATACACACATATACACACATATACACACTACACACATGCACACACATACACACACGTATACACACATATACACACTACACACACATACACACACACACACACACACACACACACACACACACACACACACACACACACACACACACAAACGCACACTGCCTATCTACCACCCTTGGAAATAAAGATTGATCTCAGCTATTTTTATCTCTCAAACAATCTGAAAATGTTGTTACTCTCTCTTTGATTTCTTTGTGAATTCTGTTTAATATTTTCATTAATTTCTTAGTTTCTTTTTCTGTATCTTTTTAGTTATAGGCAGGTAAGTAAAACAGCGTCATCAAGTTTGAAAAATGACTTTTGGCTAATAATTTCCACCGTTGGAAAATGAAGAATCGATGTCACTGTCATTATCATGATCAGCGTCTCTCACAGGTCAGAAACAGTGCGAGATAAGACACCAGAAACGAATCCAGTGTGGTTATTGCCGCTACCAGCAATGTTTGTCCGTGGGGATGTCTAAACGCGCCATCAAATATGGCCGCTACACCATACACAGGCGTAAAGACAACTCGAACGAGCTCTGCAAGCTACAGGTAAAGCATAGATGCAGCTACAAACTGCCCTGGACACCGACCCCTACATGATATGATGTTGTTGTTTTTTTGTTTTTTGTTTGTTTTTTTGTTGTTGTTTTTTTTAAACCAGAAAACAAAACAGAAAAAGAAACGTGTTAACAGTTTCAGTTTCTCAAGACGACGTCTCCGCGCTCGGAACGAATTCCATATGTACTAACGTCACAGGTGGTACGTGTATGGTGATCATGGCACAAGCCTTAACCCTTTGACTTCCACACCCTGTCCACTGGCATCCCGCATTGTCAACCATGCTAGTGAAGCAAAAACTTTAACCCTTTGATTCCCTCACCCTGTCCACCAGTTTCCTGCATGAAGCTGGTGGATAGGGTGAGGGACTCGGTGGGTTAAGATTTTTTATAGGATCATAGCACTCAGGGAGGTTACCTTTGTGCTCACTTCTTTTTCCCCCATTTTCTACGCCATCTTAATGACCACAGAAGCTGGCACAATTTTTTTTTTTTGAATGCAATCATGATGACGTCGATGAGAAACAGTTCTTTTGCTATGAAGGT
>JAPXFY010000029.1:35543418-35555918 GCA_030674185.1 Monoplex corrugatus
ACGTGAGGGAACATAGATCTCAAGTAGGCTTGATAGGTAATCAGGGGCTGCGTTATTGAGGCTTTTGTAGCACATGGTGTCTAGTTTGTACTGTATGCGCTTTGATACAGGGAGCCAGTGAAGTTGTGCCAGGAGAGGAGATATGTGGTCAGCTTTTTTCTTTTTGAGTACAAGGCGTGCAGCATTGTTTTGAATGCGCTGTAGGATGTGAATTGTTTTTGTTATTATCATCACCATCATCATCATCATCGTCATCATCATTGTTATTACATCACCACCACCATCATCATTATTAGTATTATTATTATTTCTATATAATTATTTTTTTTTATTGTTGTTGTTGTTGTTGTTGTTGTTATCATCATCATCATCATCATCATTGCTATTATTGTTATTATTAAAATTTATTATTATTATATTTGTTATTGCTATTATTGTTGTTATTGTTATCATCATCATCATCATTAGTAGTGTTAGTAGTAGTAGTAGTGGTAGAAGTAGTAGTAGTAATAGTAGTAGTAGTAGTAGTACTCCTACTACTACTCCTACTACTACATTCTTGCAAATTGCAAGCAGCAACGTGTGCTGTGCCTGCTCGCAGGAAAAAGCCCGGAAACAGGAGACGCCTCTGGATGACGCCCAGGTGGCGGCCATCTTGAAAGAGCTGATGACTGCCGGGAAGAACAGTCTGTACAGTACAGAGGACTACAGTCCAGAGGAAGTGCTACGCAAACAGCAGCTCTACGCGCAGGAATATGAAGCGAGAAAGAAACGGAAGAAACTGCCAGGGGAGGTAATAATGAATCTCCAGTTTCAGTTTCTGCAAGATAGCATATCCCGGTCTGGGAATGAATTCCATACGCGCTACTTAACTACAGTTGCCATGTGCTGAATAAGATTCAAAATGGTCGCGGCGTAAGCCTTTTTTTTTTTTTTCTTTTTTTTTTTTTTAGTTAACCTGCGTATAAGCTATAGGCGTTGGTAACGGTCATTAGTAAATGTGCAGTGACTTATCCGTAACGATTTCATCGCCAAGGCAGATGTTGTATCATATATGATTGCTTGCTTATGTTTATGCGCTTGATTGATTATTCCACAAATAATCTTATTATAAAGAATAACAATTTTTTTATACGGTTTATTAGTTGTACTACTGACCTTGTTTTGTGAGTTGTGCACCAGATATCATTATAATAAATGAGGAAAAGCCATGGAAAATCTACACACAAAGTCAGATGTCTGCTTATTCTACTCGGAGTGGTAGACAATGCGTGTCGATTTGCAGCCATTTTGGAGAAAACGCTTCGGAGAAAACGTGACGTAAATTCCGACAATTAACAAAGCCACACTTCGGCCTTACTGCAGAAAAACTAGGTCGCTGGGTAAAATTTAAAAATAGCACAGTCGCCTGCATTCACCAGTGGAGCTGACAGAAGCTTTGTACCCGCGTGAAAAGTCATCGTTTAGTATGACCCGTCCAAGTCGCACAAATGCGACTATGGCGGTCGTACGGGAAGTCGCTTGATTGCAACCATGGCGGGAAAAGAGTTAAAGTTCTTGCTATGAGAAGTTCAAATCCTGTTTTGTGCGCTCCTCTGGCTTCCTATTCAGTAGCGTATAAGCTACAAGGCTGGTTTTATGTGTTACTGTTTGTCTTTGAGTCTGCTCCTGCTTACATCTCTGAATTGCTTCATGCCTATTCTCTCTCTGTCTCTGTCTCTCTATCTGTGTCTCTCCGTGTCTCTCTTCTCTTCTGGTCTGTCTCTCTGTCTCTCTCTGTCTGTCTCTCTGTCTCTGTCTCTCTCTCTATCTGTCTCTCTGTCTGTACGCTGCACTGGCTCCCTGTTCAGCAGCGCATTAGATACAAGACCTGTTTTATGTGTTACTGTGTTTGTCTTTGTTACTGCTCCTGCTCATACATCTCTGAGTTGCTTCATGCCTATTCTCTCTCTCCTCTCTCCTCTCTCTCTCTCTCTGTCTCTCTCTGTCTCTCTCTGTCTCTCTCTCGTCTTCTGTCTCTCTCTCTCTCTTGTTTCTCTCTCTCTGTGGTCTCTCTCTCTTTCTTCTCTCTCTCTCTCTCTGTCTCTCTCTCTCTGTCTCTGTCTCTCCGTCTCTCTTTCTCTCTGTCTCTGTCTCTCTCTCTCTGTCTCTCTGTACGCTTCACTGGCTTCCTGTTCAGCAGCGTATTAGTTACTGTGTTATCTCTGGTACTGCTCCTACTGACATCTCTGAATTGCTTCATGCCTATTCTCTCTCTGTCTTTCTGTCTCTCTCTTTCTCTCTCTTTCTCTCTCTCTCTCTCTCTCTCTTGTACGCTTCACTGGCTTCCTGTTCAGCAGCGTATTAGATACAAGACCGCTTTTATGTGTTACTGTGCTGTCTCTGGTACTGCTCCTGCATATTCTCTGATTTGCTTCACGCTTATTCTCTCTCTGTATCTCTCTGTCTGTCTGTCTGTCTCTCTTCTCTCTCTCTCTTTTCTCTCTCTCCCTGTCTATGTCTCTGTCTCTGTCTCTGTCTCTCTCCTCTCTGTCTGTCTGTCTCTCTCTCTCTCTGTGTCTCTGTCTGTCTGTCTGTCTGCCTCTGTCTGTCTGTCTGCCTCTCACTCTGTCTGTCTCTCTCTCTCTCTCTCTCTCTCTCTCTCTCTCAGCATCCGGTCTGCAACTAGGATAGGAGAGATGCTTGTTGTTAACGAAGGAATACTTGTGCAAAAAGTTGTACACGTTTGTCATAATCGATTTCTGTACATGTAGGTGGGTGACAATTTGCTGAGTACCATTGGTCAGACCAGGAGGAGAAACAACGTTTTGCAGAGAGTCATGCTGCGGATGTGGAACGTTATGTTCGACGGTAACTTTGTTTTTTTTAAATGAAAAGGGAGATAAAATAATTTGGTATTCACCTTAGGATTGTGTTAAGGTGTAGTTGTGTGTGGTGTGTTGTGTGTGTGTGTGTGTGTGTGTGTGTGTGTGTGTGTGTGTGTGTGTGTGTGTGTGTGTGTGTGTGTGTTGTGTGTGTGTGTGTTGTTGTGTGTGTGTGTGACTCTTGTGTGTGTGTGAGAGAGAGAGAGAGACTGTGTGTGTGTGTGTTTGTTTTTGTGTTGTGTGTGTGTGTGTGTGTGTGTGTGTGTGTGTGTGTGGTGTGTGTGTATGTGTGTGTGTTTGTGTGTGTGTGTGTTTTGTGTTGTGTATGCGATGTGTGTGTGTGTGTTGTGTGTGTGATGTGTTGTTTGTGTGTGTGTGTGTGTTGTGTGTGTGTGTGTGTTGTGTGTTGTGTGTGTTTTGTGTGTGTGTGTGTGTGTTGTGTGTTTGTTGTGTGTGTGTGTGTGTGTGTTGTGTATGTGTGTGTTTGTGTGTGTTATGTTGGTGTAGTGTGTGTGTGTGTGTGTGTGTGTTTGTGTGTTTTGTGTGTGTGTGTGTGTGTTGTGTGTGTGTGTGTGTGTGTGGGTTGTGCTGTGTAGTGTGTGTGTGTGTGGTGTGTGTGTTTGTGTGTGTTTGTGTGTGTGTGTTTTGTGTGTGTGTTGTGTGTGTGTGTGTTGTGTGTGTTGTATGTGTGTATGTGGTGTATGTGTGGTGTGTGTTTTGTGTGTGGTGGTGGTGTGTTGTGTGGTGTTGTGTGTGTGTGTGTGTTGTGTGTGTTTTGTGTGTGTGTGTTTGTGTGTGTGTTGTGTGTGTGTGTGTGTGTGTGTGTGTGATGTGTGTGTTGTGTGTGTGTGTGTTGTGTGTGTGTTTTGTAGTGTGTTGTGTGTGTTGTGTGTGTTGTGTGTGTGTTTGTGTGTGTGGGTGCTTGTGTGTTGTTTTGTGGGGTGTTTTTGTGAGTTGTTGATGTGTGTCTTTGTTGTGTGTCTTTGTGGTTAAGCTTGTTGTGGTTGTGGGTGAAAATTTTGTTTGTCTTTTGTTTCTGTCCTTATCAACCGTTCGTTTTTGTTTTCGTGAAATTCTGATTGTTTCTTGTTCTTCATTTTTTCTCCTTCGTTTTTTTTTGTTTTGTTTTTGTTTGTTTTGTTTGTTTGTTTTTGTTTTCTTGTTTCCGTTTGTTCTCACATTCCCCTAGTGAAACAACTAATAATGAGAAGGAGAAGGAGGAGGAAGAGGAGGAAGAAGAGAAGAAGAAGCAGAAGCAGAAGGAGAAGAAAAGCGCTTTCCAAACTTTTTATGATTTTATAGATGCACGCGCTTGCCCACAAATACACACACGCATACACATTTACATACACACACGCGCACACACACACATACACAAACACACGCACACACACACAAACACACACACGTACACACACACACACACTCTCTCTCTCTCTCTCTCACCACCACACACACACACACACACACACACACACCACTCACTCACTCATTCACATACAAACACACACACACGCGCACGCACACGCGTACACCACATACACATACACACACACACACACACACACACATACATAAACAATTAAAACAGTACGTACTGAAAGAATATGTCAGCACAATAGGAGAAACTAGAAAAACACGAAAATAGAATCAGAACGCGTATTTAATACAACGAGACAAGACAGGCCGCAAATTTTCGGCCAACTGGCCTTTGTCAAGCGTGAATATAACATCACAAACAAACAACACCAAGTACAAAATTAGGAGAAAAAGTCTGAAACTTCCTTGCTGCTTCGTTCAGTAGGATAGAGGACTAAAGAGATGTGCATTAATGAAAGAACTGCTGGAAAACAAACATTCTTAATTAAATTTCAATGGAGGTAGGAACGGACTGTGAAATGTACTGGGTTCTGTTGCAACGCTTTGTTGATATCGTCGTAGAAGACGTCGAGTTCTTCTGACTTGAGAGAGAAATGGTGGCGTAAACTTATATGATTCTTAATTTAAAGCGTGGCGCTCGGAAATTCGCAGATCGACTGAAGCAACTCTGTCAGATATAGCCATGAAGTTTTCAGTGTTATCTACGAGATTCTTGTGGATCAAAAAAACCGATTCCACCTTCTGTTTTTTGTCGTCTTTTCCTATGCTGTGCAGGACATTTTTGCTGTGAAGTTCCATGATTTTCTCGCCGGGTCGGCGTGTTTCGCTTAAGCCCATGACATCCGATTTGATATCCAAACCAAGTGTGACTGCCCGCGTTCAAGCAAACAGGAACCAGACAAAAACACGAAAGAAGCATAAGAACACGTATTTATACAACAAGACAAGACAGGTGCAAATTTTCGGCCAACTGGCCTTTGTCAGCGTAAGATTACAAACAAATAAACACCAAATACAAAAATTAGGACCAAGCAGGGGGATTTCAATCTTTTTCTCCTAATTTTTGTATCTGGTGTTTGTTCGTTTGTGATCTTACGCTTGACAAAAGGCCAGTTGGCCGAAATGTTGCGCCTGTCTTGTCTTGTATTAAATTCGCGTTGTTATTCTTCTTTCGTGTTTTTTCTGGATCCCATTTGATGTTTGCTATTTCGTGTTCTAGGCTTGTGAGGTGGCTTTCGTCGGAGAGTGTCCGGACATTGAATATGGCCACATTGAGTGGTGTACATTTTTTGAGGTCTTGGTGCTTTTGTTGATGTTTGGACAGTTTTGTTGATGTTTGGATAGTTTTGTTGATGTTTGGATATTTTTGTTGATGTTTGGACAGTTTTGTTGATGCTTGGAAGTTTTTGTTGATAGTTTGTTGATGTTTGGAATTTTTGTGTTTGATTTTTTGATGTTTGGATAGTTTTGTTGATGTTGATTTTTTTTTTTTGGATAGTTTTGTTGATGTTTGGATAGTTTTTGATGTTTGGATAGTTTTTGATGTTGAGTTGTTGTGTTTGTTTTTGTTGATGTTTGAAGTTTTGTTGATGTTTGATTTTTTTGTATTTGTTATTTTGGTAGTTTTGTTGATGTTTGGTAGTTTGTTGATGTTTGAGTTTGTTGATGTTTGGATAGTTTGTTGATGTTTGGTAGTTTGTTGATGTTTGGACAGTTTTGTTGATGTTTGGAGTAGTTTTGTTGATGTTTGGATAGTTTTGTTGATGTTTGGATAGTTTGTTGATGTTTGGATAGTTTGTTGATGTTTGGACAGTTTGTGTTGATGTTTGGATAGTTTTGTTGATGTTTGGGTAGTTTGTTGATGTTTGGATAGTTTTGTTGATGTTTTGAAGTTTTGTTGATGTTTGGTAGTTTTGTTGATGTTTGGACAGTTTTGTTGATGTTTGGATAGTTTGTGTGATGTTTGGACAGTTTTGTGTTGATGTTTGGAGTAGTTTTGTTGATGTTTGGATAGTTTTGTTGATGTTTGGACAGTTTTGTTGTGTTTGGATAGTTTGTTGATGTTTGGAGTAGTTTGTTGATGTTTGGATAGTTTGTTGATGTTTGGACAGTTTTGTTGATGTTTGGGTAGTTTTGTTGATGTTTGGATAGTTTTGTTGATGTTTGGAAGTTTTGTTGATGTTTGGACAGTTTTGTTGATGTTTGGACAGTTTTGTTGATGTTTGGTAGTTTTGTTGATGTTTGGATAGTTATGTTGATGTTTGGACAGTTTTGTTGATGTTTGGATAGTTTTGTTGATGTTTGGATAGTTTTGTTGATGTTTGGACAGTTTTGTTGATGTTTGGAAGTTTTTGATGTTTTGGTAGTTTGTTGATGTTTGGATAGTTTGTTGATGTTTGAGACAGTTTTGTTGATGTTTGAAGTTTTGTTGATGTTTGGATAGTTTTGTTGATGTTTGGATAGTTTTGTTGATGTTTGGACAGTTTTGTTGATGTTTGACAGTTTTGTTGATGTTTGGAAGTTTTGTTGATGTTTGGATAGTTTTGTTGATGTTTGGAAGTTTTGTTGATGTTTGATTTGTTATGTTTGGAAGTTTTTGTTTTGTTGTTTGGATGTTTGTTGTTTTGTAGTTTGTTGATAGTTGTTGATTTGATTTGTTTGTTGGATATTTTGTTGATGTTTGACAGTTTGTGTTGATGTTGTTGATGTTTGTATAGTTTGTTGATGTTTGTTGATGTTTTGTTGATGTTGACAGTTGTGTTGTGTTTGGGTAAGTTTTGTGTGATGTTTGGACAGTTTGTGTTGATGTTTGGATGTTTGTGATGTTTGTTGTAGTTTTGTTGATGTTTGTATGTAGTTGTAGTTTGTTGATGTTTGGATAGTTTGTTGATGTTTGGAGTTGTGATGTTTGATGTTGTTGATGTTTGGATAGTTGTGTTGATGTTTGTTGTGTTGTGATTGTGTTTGGTAGTTTTTTGATGTTTGGTAGTTGTGTTGATGTTTGGAGTTGTTGTTGATGTTTGGATGTTTGTGTTGATGTTTGGATAGTTTTGTTGATGTTTTGAAGTTTTTGATTGATGTTGTTGATGTTTGGAGTTTGTTGATGTTTGGAGTAGTTTTTGTGTTGTTGGGAGTTTGTTGATGTTTGGACAGTTTTGTTGATGTTTGAAGTGTTGTTTTGTTGATGTTTGGAAGTTTTGTTGATGTTTGGTGAGTTGTTTGAGTTGGTGATTTTGTTGATGTTTGGACAGTTGTTTGTGTTTGATGTTTGGAAGTTTTGTGTGATGTTTGGACAGTTTTGTTGATGTTGGATAGTTTGTTGATGTTTGGAAAGTTTGATGTGTGTTGATGTTTGTGTTGGTGGTTTTGTTGATGTTTGGACAGTTTTGTTGTGTTTGGATGTTTGTTGTTGATGTTTGACAGTTTGTTGATGTTTGGACAGTTTTTGTTGATGTTTGGGTTTTTGTTGATGTTTGGACAGTTTGTTGATGTTTGATTGTTGATGTTTTGTTGATGTTTGGAAGTTTTGTTGTGTTGTGTTGTTGATGTTTGGATAGTTTTGTTGATGTTTGTTTGTTGGACAGTTTTGTGTTTGATGTTTGGATAGTTGTGTTTGTTGATGTTGATGTGATGTTTGTGTTGATGTTTGGAAGTTTGTTGATTTGTTTTGTTGATGTTTGACAGTTGTTGAGTTTGTTGTTGATGTTGGACAGTTTGTTGATGTTTGTGGTATTTTGTTGATGTTTGGAAGTTTGTGTGTTGATGTTTGGTAGTTTTGTGAGTTTGTTGATGTTGATGTTTGGTAGTTTGTTGATGTTTGGATAGTGTTTGTTTGTTGATGTTTGACAGTTGTGTTTTGTTTGTGATGTTTGGACAGTTTGTGAGTTTGGTAGTTTGTTGATTGTTGGACAGTTTTGTTGATGTTGTTATTGGTAGTTTTGATGTGTTTGGTAGTTTTGTTGATGTTTGGTTATGTGGTATGTGTTTTGTTGATGTTTGGACAGTTTTTGATGTTGATGTTTGTTGTTGTTGGGTAGTTTTTGTTGATGTTTGACAGTTGTTGTTGATGTTTGTGTTTTGTGTTGATGTTGTGTAGTTTTTGTTGATGTTTGGACAGTTGTGTTGATGTTTAGTTTGTTGATGTTTGGACAGTTGTGTTGATGTTTGGGTTAGTTTTTGAGTTAAGTTTTGTTGATGTTTGATGTTGTTGTTGATGTTTGGAAGTTTTGTTGATGTTTGACAGGTTGGTTGTTGATGTTTGGATAGTTTTGTGTTGTTGATTTGGAGTTTTGTTGATGTTTGGATGTTGTGTTTAGTTGTGTTTTGTGATGTTTGGAGTTTTGTTGATGTTTGGGAGTTGTTTTGTTGATGTTTGACAGTTTGTTGATGTTTGGATAGTTGTTGGTTGATGTTTGTGATGTAGTTTTGTTGATGTTTGGAACAGTTTGTTGTGTTGATGTTTGGACAGTTTTGTTGATGTTTGTTGATGTTTGGATAGTTTTGTTGATGTTTGTTGATGTTTGGATAGTTTTGTTGATGTTTGTTGATGTTTGGATAGTTGTGTTGATGTTTGTTGATGTTTGGATAGTTGTGTTGATGTTTGTTGATGTTTGGATAGTTGTGTTGATGTTTGGACAGTTTTGTTGATGTTTGTTGATGTTTGGACAGTTTTGTTGATGTTTGTTGATGTTTGGATAGTTGTGTTGATGTTTGTTGATGTTTGTTGATGTTTGTTGATGTTTGGATAGTTTTGTTGATGTTTGTTGATGTTTGTTGATGTTTGTTGATGTTTGTTGATGTTTGGATAGTTTTGTTGATGTTTGTTGATGTTTGGATAGTTGTGTTGATGTTTGGATAGTTGTGTTGATGTTTGGACAGTTCTGTTGATGTTTGGACAGTTCTGTTGATGTTTGGATAGTTGTGTTGATGTTTGTTGATGTTTGGATATTTTTGTTGATGTTTGGATAGTTGTGTTGATGTTTGGACAGTTGTGTTGATGTTTGGATAGTTTTGTTGATGTTTGGACAGTTTTGTTGATGTTTGGATAGTTTTGTTGATGTTTGGATAGTTGTGTTGATGTTTGGATAGTTGTGTTGATGTTTGGATAGTTGTGTTGATGTTTGGATAGTTGTGTTGATGTTTGGATAGTTGTGTTGATGTTTGGATAGTTGTGTTGATGTTTGGACAGTTGTGTTGATGTTTGGATAGTCGCCTTTGGAGCACATCATCCCTACCCTGGGATTTTCTTCCCTTGTCTGACGTCTGGGCAGATGACGTGGCTGGGCCTTGGTTTAACTCCGATGACCACCATCATTCTTTCCCAAGAAAAAATTCATGGCCAGACAAAACAGGAAAGCTAGTAGGAAAGACAGCACCAGTTAGACCCAGGGAAAAAATATTGGACGGATTTGCAGAGTGGCTGAGGACAGACAAGGTGGAAGATGTGCTTGCAGCAACAAGGGATAGATACATATGGAGGGCCATGATCGCCGACGCCATGTGGCAAGGCACTTGATGATGATTATCATGATGACGCAGCAGGAACGGCCGACGTTTCTTTTGTGGAGTTTCGCATATTAGAGGAGGTATTGGGCCTTACCCCCGCCGCGCAGGCCTGGAACGAGTTGGCTGGGGGGTTGGAGTCAGAATTTTCCTTCTCCTAGATGGACTTTTGTTTGTCCATCCGTAATTGTCCTGGGGAATATACGATGGTGGTTTCCCATTGTCTTCCGTCGGTTTTTTTCAGGGGTTAACTCCCTTAGCCTTATTCTCTTCCGAGATGTCCACAAGGCAGTGGAGCTATTTACCCAAAGCTTGGGGATCTGGTTCGTGGGCACCAGGGCATATCCACACGCCGGTGGGCCTGCATGCCGCACGTCTGGGGCCAGACCTCCTCTGAGTCCCTCGAGATTTAATATGAGTCCGTGAGGTGCTCACTTACCACATGTCGCCAGTGAGGAGGCATAATGTAGGGCTTGCTGATGGAGAGGCTATGTACTGACAGGAAGAGACTTACGCATTCTGCTCTTCTTTTCGCATAACTGCAAAGCTGCAGTGCTGGCCAGCGGTGCAGGCTGATAGTGAGAGGTGATAAGCACTCAGTCACTAGCAGGGAAGTCCATGATCGCCAACGCTATGGTGATCCTGATAGATGGACTGTTTGACCGGACTTATGAACTCCATCTACCCAGGTCTGAAATCGGAGTTGATCTTCTCCTAGATGATAACACAGCATAACACAACATAATCTTACTGTAGTGTAGCTAACTGACGCACACTGAAATGACTGGCCGTCTCCTTTGACTTGACACCGGTTGACTTAGCGTCGTAACTACATTTTATGTGACGAAAAACTTTTCACGCTTCATCTCTTCGCTCGAAGTATTAAAAATATTGGGAGATTTATATCAATGACTTCGTTGGGCTGTCACGGAACCAGACGACAATCATTACAGTTTATGGACTGAATAAATTTGAGGGGGAGGGGGGGGGGGAAGCACTCATTTAATCTCTTAGTTGTAGAGACGTCTGGTGGATGAGTAGAGCTCACCTGATTATGATGGGAATCACCTGGAAGGGCCAGAAAACGGCCGCATGGGTAAGATGAAAAACGAAGGTCCAAGACATAACAGACACAGTTTGTGAACGAAAGTGGAACTGGGCTGGTCATGTCATTAGGAGATCTGACAACAGATGGATCACCAAAGTGACGCACTGGATCCGTCAAAGCCAAAAAAGGAACAGAGGTCGCCAGAGAACCAGATGGCGAAACGATCTAGAAAAGTTCAACAAACAATGGACCAGAACAGCAGTTAACCGGCAACAATGGCGTGCGATGAGGAAGGCTTATGTCCAACAACGGACTGAAACAAGCTGAAGTGAAGGGACGCACTGTGTGAATGGATTTGAATGGAGGTAGGGACGGACTGTGTGAATGGATTTGAATGGAGGTAGGGACGGACTGTGTCACTGGATTTGAATGGAGGTAGGGACGGACTGTGTCACTGGATTTGAATGGAGGTAGGACGGGCTGTGTCACTGGATATGAATGAAGGTAGGGACAGGCTGTGTCACTGGATATGAATGAAGGTAGGGAAGGACTGTGTCACTGGATATGAATGGAGGTAGGGAAGGACTGTGTCACTGGATATGAATGGAGGTAGGGAAGGACTGTGTCACTGGATATGAATGAAGGTAGGGAAGGACTGTGTCACTGGATATGAATGGAGGTAGGGACAGGCTGTGTCACTGGATATGAATGAAGGTAGGGACGGGCTGTGTCACTGGATATGAATGAAGGTAGGGACGGATTGTGTCACTGGATATGAATGAAGGTAGGGACAGCTGTGTCACTGGATATGAATGAAGGTAGGGACGGGCTGTGTCACTGGATATGAATGAAGGTAGGGACGGGCTGTGTCACTGGATATGAATGAAGGTAGGGAACGGATTGTGTCACTGGATATGAATGAAGGTAGGGACAGGCTGTGTCACTGGATATGAATGAGGTAGGGACAGGCTGTGTCACTGGATATGAATGAAGGTAGGGACGGGCTGTGTCACTGGAATGAATGGAGGTAGGGAAGGATTGTGTCACTGGAATGAATGAAGGTAGGGACGGGCTGTGTCACTGGATATGAATGGAGGTAGGGACAGGCTGTGTCACTGGATATGAATGAAGGTAGGGACGGATTGTGTCACTGGATATGAATGAAGGTAGGGACAGGCTGTGTCACTGGATATGAATGAAGATAGGGACGGCTGTGTCACTGGATATGAATGAAGGTAGGGAAGCACTGTGTCACTGGATATGAATGAAGGTAGGGACGGATGTGTCACTGGATATGAATGAAGGTAGGGACAGGCTGTGTCACTGGAACTGAATGGAGGTAGGAAGGACTGTGTCACTGGAACTGAATGGAGATAGGAAGGACTGTGTCACTGGAATTGAATGGAGATAGGGACAGACTGTGTGGATTTGAATGGAGGTAGGGAAGGACTGTGTCACTGGAATTGAATGGAGGTAAGGGCCGGACTGTGTCACTGGAATTGAATGGAGATAGGGAAGGACTGTGTCACTGGAACTGAATGGAGGTAGGGAAGGACTGTGTCACTGGAATTGAATGGAGGTAGGGCCGGACTGTGTCACGGATTGAATGGAGATAGGAAGGACTGTGTCACTGGAACTGAATGGAGATAGGGAAGGACTGTGTCACTGGATTTGAATGAAGGTAGGGACAGACTGTTGGATATGAA